>SJXQ01006217.1:0-53601 GCA_006408695.1 Aepyceros melampus
CCTCTGGTGAAATCTCAGGTCAGGAAGCAACCGTCAGTTCCAAAATGGGATAAATTTCTCACTCAGTCGGCTCCTGGTGGCTCAGAGGTTAAAGCATCTGCCTGAAATATGGGATACCTGGGTTCGATCCCTGGGTCAGGAAGATCTCCTGGAGAAGGAAATGGCAACCCACTCCAGTACTCTTGCCTGGAGAATCGCATGGCGGGAGGAGCCTGGTAGGCTACAGTCCATGGGGTCGCAAAGAGTCGGACACAACTGAGCGACTTCACATCACAGTATGTCAAGGCTGCATATTGTCACCCTGCTTATTTAACTTCTATGCAGAGTACATCATGAGAAATGCTGGGCTGGATTAAGAACATACCGGAATCAAGATTGCCAGGAGAAATATCAGTAACTGCAGATATGCAGATGACACCACCCTTATAGCTGAAAGCGAAGAACTAAAGAGCCTCTTGATGAAAGTGAAAGAGGAGAGTGAAAAAGTTGGCTTAAAACTCGATTCAGAAAACTAAGATCATGGCATCTGGTCCCATCACTTCATGGCAAATAAATGGGGTAACAGTGGAAACAGTGACAGACTTTATTTTGGGAGGCTCCAAATCACTGCAGATGGTGACATAGACATGAAATTAAAAGGAATTTGCTGCTTAGAAAAGTTATGACCAACATAGACAGCTTATTAAAAAGCAGAGACATTACGTTGCCAGTAAAGGTCAGTCTAGTCAAAGCTATGGTTTTTCCAGTAGTCGTGTATGGATTTGAGAGTTGGACTATAAAGAAAGCTGAGCATCAAAGAATTGATGCTTTTGAACTGTGATGTTGGAGAAGACTCTTGAGAGTCCCTTGGACTGCAAGGAGATCCACCAGTCCATCCTAAAGGAGATCAGTCCTGATTATTTATTGGAAGGACTGATGCTGAAGCTGAAAGTCCAATACTTTGGCCACCTGATGCGAAGAACTGACTCATTGGGAAATATCCTATTGCTGGGAAAGATTGAAGGTGGGACTGGATGGCATCATCAACTCAATGAGTTTGAGCAAGCTTTGGGAGAAGTTGATGGACAGGGAGTGAGGCCTGGAGTGCTGCAGTCCATGGGGTTGCAAAGAGTCAGACACAACTGGGAGACTGAACTGAACTGAATGGGAGTTCAATTAGAAGAAATGGTATAAACTGCTTCCATTAAAGGGAAATATTAAGTCTAAGTTTCTTAATAACAGTAATAGAGAAATAAGGTATTATCTGTGGAAGGAGATATAGTAAGTGAAGGCATGTCTTTTTATTGCAAGATGGGGAATATTGGACTATATTTCCACATGTATGAGAAAAATCTAGACTGAAGACTATTTGCAAATACACTGTTGTGATAGCTGTGCAGGAAACACATGTATCATAGTATCTTTTGTCAGTCTGGGTATTCACAATGAAACAGTCTTTATTTCACTGGAATATGCTAATGAACTTTACTTTGCAATTATTGATATTTTATTACCTATGAGGCTGAATATATTTGTGGGTTTGTTAGTCATTTAGTGTTTCTCTATTTTAAAAAGTCTGTACAAATCCTTTGTTTTATATCGTGATGTCAGAATATTGGTATTTCCTTTTTATTGAATTCTTTGAAAATTTTGTGGGGATAGTGCTGCTAAGTCACTTCAGTCGTGTCCGACTCTGTGCGACCCCATCGACGGTAGCCCACCAGGCTCCCCCGTCCCTGGGATTCTCCAGGCAAGAACACTGGAGTGGGTTGCCATTTCCTTCTCCAATGCATGAAAGTGAAAAGTGAAAGGGAAGTCGCTGAGTCGTGTCCGACCCTCAGCGACCCCATGGACTGCAGCCTACCAGGCTCCTCCGTCCATGGGATTTTCCAGGCAGGAGTACTGGAGTGGGTGCCATCGCCTTCTCCATGTGGGGATAGTATAAAAGCTTATTAGTTTTACTGGTCAGATCTGCTGGTCAGTCATAAGTGTCCTAACCATTGCTTTTTTCCTTAAGAATTTGAGGTATAATTGCCATATAAAATTATATTCTTTGCTGTTGTGCAGCATAATGATTCACTGTTTGTTTATACAGCTAAATGATAACCACAATAAATATAGTCAGATTCTGTCACTACCTGATTACAGTGTCATTTTTATTTTTTCTTGATAAGACAGCTTTTGGGATCTACTGTCCCTTAGCAATTTTCAAATATGCAATAGAGCATTATTAATATACATTGTATCCCATCCAAAGCTTTTTAATTTTTTATTACCAAAATAATTTAGTTTCTGCTTTAACATTCTTAACATGTCAACCTTTGTTAAAAACAAAAAGAAAAATAAAAATTCTCTCACATCCTTAGTGGTAATAAATTATCCTATATATATGTTTCCAGCTAGTTTTCACATCTCTGTTATTCTTAATGTTCCATATCTGGTTCTAAGTATTGCTTCTTGACTTGCATACAGGTTTTACAGGAGGCAGGTAAAGTGGTCTAATATTCCCATCTCTTTAAGAATTTCCCACAATTTGTTGTGATCCACACAGTCAAATACTATAACATAGTCAATGAAGCAGAAGTAGATGTATTCCTGGAATGGACATGTGAAGTCGCCCAGTCGTGTCCGACTCTTTGCGACCCCATGGACTGTAGCCTACCAGGCTCCTCTGTCCATGGGATTTTCCAGGCAACAGTACTGGAGTGGATTTCCATTTCCTTCTTCAGGGGATCTTCCCAACCCAGGAATCGAACCCAGGTCTCCCACATTGTAGACAGATGCTTTACCATCTGAACCACCAGGGAAGTCCATTCCTGGAGAATTCCTGGAATTCTCTTGCTTTTTCTATGATCTCTGAATCCAACTTATACATCTGGAAATTCTCACTTCACATAACTGGAGAAGCCTAGCTTGAAGGATTTTGAGCATATTTTGCTAGCGTGTGAGATGAGTACAATTGTGCGTAATTTCAACATTCTTTGGCATTGCCTTTCTTTGCGACTGGAATGAAAAGTGACATTTTCCAGTCCTGTGGCCACTGCTGAGTTTTCCAAATTTGCTGGCATATTGAGTACAGCACTTTAAGTACATCATCTTTAAGGATTTGAAATAGCTCAGCTGGAATTCTATCACTTCTGCTAGCTTTGTTTGTAGTAATGTTTCTTAAGGCCCACTTGACTTCACACTCCTGGATTTTTGGCTTTAGGTGAGTAACCACACCATCATGGCTATCCAGATGATTAAGAACTTTTTTTGTACAGTTCTTCTGTGTATTCTTGCCACCTCTTCTTAACATCTTCTGCTTCTGATAGGTCCATATCATTTCTGTCTTTTATTGTGCCCATCTTTGCATGAAATGTTCCCTTGGAATCTCTAATTTTCTTGAAGAGAGCTCTAGTCTTTCTCATTCTATTGCTTTCCTCTATTTCTTTGCATTAGGAAAGCTTTCTTATCTCTCCTTGGTATTCTTTGGAACTCTGCATTCGGATGGGTATATCTTTCCTTTTTTCCTTTGCTTTTAGCTTCTCTCCTTTTCTGAACTATTTGTAAAGCCTCCTCAGGCAACCATTTTGCCTTTTTGCACTTCTTTTTCTTTGAGATGGTTTTGATTACCACCTCCTATACAATGTTATAAACCTTTATCCATAGCTCTTCAAGCATTCTGTCTATCAGATCTAATCCCTTGAATCTGTCAGTTCCACTGTATAATTGTAAAGGAGTTGATTTAGGTCATATCTGAATGGTCTAGTGGTTTCCCCTACTTTCTTCAATTTAAGTCCGAATTTTGCAATAAGGAGTTCATGATCTGAGCCAGTGAGCTCCTGGTCTTGTTTTTGCTGGCTGTATAGAGCTTCTCCATTTATGAGTGCAAAAAATATAATCAATCTGATTTCAGTATTGACCGTCTGGTGATGTCCATGTGTAGTGTTGTCTCTTGTGTTGTTGGAAGAGTGTTTGTTATGATCAGAATGTTCTCTTGGCAAAACTCAGTTAGCCTTTGCTCTGATTCATTTTGTACTCCAAGGCCACACTTTCCTAGTGTTATCTATATTGGATGTACCAATTTGCATTCCCACCAGTAGTACAGAAGCATTCCATTTTCTCCACACCTTCTCCAGCATTTATTATTTATAGACATTTTATGATGGCCATTTTGAGTGGTGTGAAGTGATGCCTCATTGTAGTTTTGATTTGCATTTGTCTGGTAATGTTGAGGATATTTTCATATGTTATTCAAGGGTATGTTAACCATAGAAATGATGAAATAATGCCTTTTTCAGCAACATAGAGATTATTTATTAAGTGAAGTAAGTCAGATAGAGAAAGAAAAATATCATTTGATATCACTCATATGTAGAATGCAAAAAAAATGATACAACTGAACTTATTTAGAAAATATAAAACATATTCACAGGTATAGAAAACAAATGTATGGTTACCAAAGGGGAAACATGGGGTGAAGGGATAAATTAAGAGGTTGCAATTAAAAAATACATGCTACTGTATATAAAACAGATAGAGAACTTCCCTAGTGGTGCAATGGTTAAGACTCCACCCTTCCTTTGCAGGAGGCATGGGGTTGATACCTGGTCAGGGAACTAAGATCCCACATGCTGTTGACACAGCCAAAAAAAAAAAAAAAAGAATAAATGAATGACTAAGTAAATAAAATAGATAACCAACAAGGACTTTATAGTTTATATATATATAACATATAGATATATTATATATTTGTGTGTGTATGTGTGTATATCATAGTGAGCTTTATTCAGTATTCTATAGTAATCTATATGGAAAAGGGATCTGGAAAAGAATAGATAAATGTATCTATGTAACTGAAACTAATACAATATTATAAATCAGCTGTGTGTGCTTAGTCTCTCAGTCATGTCCAACTCATTGCAACCCCATAGACTGTAGCCTGCCAGGCTCCTCTGTCCATGGGATTCTCCAGGTAAGATTACTAGAGTGGCTGTCATACCCTCCTCCAGGGGATCTTCCCAACCCAGAGATTGAACTCAGGACTGCTGCATTGCAGGCAGATTCTTTACCATCTGAGGCACCAGGGAAACCCATAAATCAACTATACTCTGATATAAATTATACACATATAAAATAAAACTCCAATATAAAGTATATAAATTATATGCCAATAAAAATTTTAAAAACTAAATGTGATACATTCCCCAAAACAAAAATGCAAAAGTATGCAAAACTGGGTACAGTGCTAAATAGATAGAATCAGAAAATTGTAAAATACTATCAGAATAAACTTTTAAACACTTCATTATAGCATAAAATATAAAAGAGACAGAAAAAAAGAAATGAGAACTGCTGTTACTTTAATTAAGTAATAAACTCACAATGTAAAAAGGGATAATTGAGGGAATTAAAATGCAAAAGGGGAAGATGAAATAATGGAACCATATATACAAATGAAAAGAAGATGCTTTGGATGGGAAAAGGACTATTTCATCTATAAGACATTTCATAGTAATTCATGGTAACTATAAATCTAGAGTAGAGATGTAAGACATCAACAAACAGGAAATTGAAACACACATCATAGAAATTCACCAACTTGAAATGGCAGATGGAAACACAAGGTAAAAGAAACAGTGCAGAAACAGAGCAACCTGAATACAAAAGTGGAAATGGAAGTGCTAATCTACCAATAAGTAAGTCCTTGTCTACCAATGATCACACTAAATGTAAATGGATTGAACACACCAATTAAACATCACGAAGTGCCTGGATGGATTAAAAAACAGATTCAAATACATTCTGCCTCAAGGAGACTCAGGTTTAAAGACAATAAAACTTTACTGACTTGAAATGTATTCTGTGTTAGACTATTGGCAGACATAGCCCCAGTCCTCCACATTTATCTGTATCCATGTTATTTACAAAGTGATGTTAAATACCTTCCATCATGTCATGGAGTTTATTTCCCTATCTCTGTATCTATTCTGGACTCATCTTTGTTTCTGTGATTTGCTCTTGACCGTGGAATATGGAGAAAATGATGATGTGCCCTAAGAGGATTTCATGAATTTCTGATGATTTCTTTGTCAAATATACCTCAAAAACGTAAACAAATCTGGGTGAGCCATCCAGGGAATGAGAGGACATGTGGAGCAGGGCCTGTCTGTCCCAGTCAAGGGCATGATAGATCAGCCTACAGCCAACTGAGGCCCCAGTATGTGAGAACTCTCATCCAAGATCAACAGAGCCACCCTAGCTCACTTATAGGTGAATAAAGACAAAGGAAAATCCCAGCAGAAATCAAAACAATTCATTACATATGGTATCATTTTAGTAAAACATAGTGTCAAATCACTTGCTTTCAGGATGACTTGTTATGCAGCAATAGGTTGCTTATACAGTAACCAAAAAGAGTAGAAATGATGACAATGATAAACATTTACTGATTATTATTCTTGATGTTTGATTTTACATTGACACAAAATTAATGATAATTCCCTTGTTGAAGTTTATTTCAAAAACCTGTATTAAAGTATGACTTTCTAGGAAACCAATGAAGTTTGGAAGGAAATGGATGTTTATGGAGAAAAATTTATAACCCTGAATCAAAGTATTAGGCAGGAGTTGAACTTCTCTTGTGAGTCACTCTTGATCAAATGAATGAAAATATTCCTGATCATAAAGAGGACACATAATGGATAATATTTATAATGAATATTTAAAGCACTTTAAATTATGCCAGCTATTTTATAAAAGAGGGAGATATTTCATTTAGACCAATGGAAGATTCACTGTAGGCAGAATTGGATATTTTTGATGAGAATTCAACTTTATAAAACCCATAAAGTAAGTCATCAACTACTTGACTCCAAGATAAAACACTCTTCAAGTGAATACTGATCTCCATAATTTGAGTAGTATCAGTTCAGTTCAGTTCAGTCGCTCAGTCGTGTCCTACTCTTTGCAACCCCATTAATCGCAGCACACCAGGCCTCCCTGTCCATCACCAACTCCCGGAGTTCACTCAGACTATGTCCATTGAGTCCGTGATGCCATCCAGCCATCTCATCCTCGGTTGTCCCCTTCTCCTCCTGCCCCCAATCCCTCCCAGCATCAGGGTCTTTTCCAATGAGTCAACTCTTCCCATGAGGTGGCCAAAGTACTGGAGCTTCAGTTTTAGTATCATTCCTTCCAAAGAAATCCCAGGGTTGCTCTCCTTCAGAATGGACTGGTTGGATCTCCTTGCAGTCCAAGGGACTCTCAAGAGTCTTCTCCAACACCACACTTCAAAAGCATCAATTCTTCGGCACTCAGCCTTCTTCACAGTCCAACTCTCACATCCATACATGACCACAGGAAAAACCATAGCCTTGACTAGACGGACCTTAGTCGGCAAAGTAATGTCTCTGCTTTTGAATATACTATCTAGGTTGGTCATAACTTTTCTTCCAAGGAGTAAGCGCCTTTTAATTTCATGCCTGCAGTCACCATCTGCAGTGATTTTGGAGCCCAAAAAATAAAGTCTGACACTGTTTCTACTGTTTCCCCATCTATTTCCCATGAAGTGATAGGGCCAGATGCCATGATCTTCGTTTTCTGAATGTTGAGCTTTAAGCCAACTTTTTCACTCTCCTCTTTCACTTTCAACAAGAGGCTTTTTAGCACCTCTTCACTTTCTGCCATAAGGGTGGTGTCATCTGCATATCTGAGGTTATTGATATTTCTCTCGGCAATCTGGATTCCAGCTTGTGTTTCTTCCAGTCCAGCGTTTCTCATGATGTACTCTGCATAGAAGTTAAATAAGCAGGGTGACAATATACAGCCTCGACGTACTCTATTTCCTATTTGGAACCAGTCTGTTGTTTAGTATAGGAAAGTAAAATATTTTGCCTAGTAGTATGAACTATATTTTAACATTTTCCTTCCCCACATATTTCACATATTTATTATGTCAAATGATTTATTCAAATTTAGATTACATTAGAAACTCCACATGGAGACACATATGTGATACTTTGTTTTTTCCTGTAACTATGGTAGGTATTATGGAAACGAGTAAGAGAATATAATCTTGACAAAGAGAACAAAATTCAGTGACAATTAACAAAACACAATGTATGTTGAAGTTGAGAATATCAGGGAGAGCAGCTAAGATGATGATATACAAAGGGATGTTGTATACAAACATGGAGTCAATGATCTGAGACTTTCCTTGTTATAAACATATACATAGCCATGAGTGTTTACACTAGTTTTCCCATAGGAGAAGTATAACACATGACTGTTCTTTAATAAAACATAAGAAAAACAATTGGTACCATAAATATTATTTGAGAATAAATTGTTCTTAAGAATTCTATTGACTAATATTATAAACAGGAATTCCCAAATTGCTCAGATCCAAGTGTGAGAACAAATTGGAGACAGTGAGAAACCATAATGGGAACAACTCTCGGATATGAGAGAAATCACTAGGCTGAATCAAAGGAGTTACCTAAACTGTATGAAGAAATAAAAGGAGCAAGATCTACTTCCATGATCTGATCAAAATTTCCATTTTCTGGCTGTGAGGCTTGAAATCTTTCAATTGTGCTTCTTTCTTCATTTCAGAGCAATTGGACTTTTTATAGTTGTCATCCTAAAGAATACTTTCAGTGCCCTCTTTATATCTTTGTTCCTCAGTCTGTAGATGAAGGGGCTCAGTATGGGTGTGACCACAGTGTACATCACTGAGGCCACTGCACTTGAGTGTGAGCTGTAGGAAGCATCGGAGCTAAGGTACACTGCTAAGCAGGTACAATAAGATGAGACGAAAAAACAAGAGATGAGATGCATAGGGAGAAAATGCTTTATACTTCCCTTGAGTTGATCAGAGTCCACATATGCAAGAAACTATCCTACAGAAAGAATAAAGAATGCCAGCTAAGGGTGAACCTCCCAACAAGGCAGCTGCAAAATACATCACCATGTTATTAAGAAATGTGTCAGAACAAGCACGTTGGACCAACTCTTTGAGTTCACAGAAATAGCAAGGGATTATTACTTTTCTACAAAAGGACAGCCTCAACACCATTAGGTTTTTAAGAATGAATCCAAGACCTTGATGATCCAGCTAATCAGAACCAGCAGTCCACAGAGCCAAGGGTTCAAGATGACCCTGTAGTGCAGGGGGAGGCAAATGGCCACAAAGAGGTCATAGGCCATCACAGTCAGGAGAAAGTCATCCAAACATACAAACTGTGTGCAAAAATACACCTGGGTGATGCAGCCTTCATAGGTTATAACTTTGCTCTGAGTCTGAATGTTCCACAGCACCTTTGGGATGGTGGCGGAGGTGAAACTAATGTCTACAAAGGACAGTTTGGAGAGGAAGAAGTACATGGGTGTGTGGAGATGGAAGTCTGAGCTGATGGCCAAGACAGCGAGTAGGTTTCCAAAGTGATCAGGTACATGGTGAGGAAAAGCCCAGATATGAGAGACTGCCATACTGGCTTCTCTGAAAATACAAGAAAAAAATTCTGAAGCATTTGTTGTTTCTTGGTTCCATGTGGTGGGTATGATTACAAGAAAATGAGATAATAGCATGACTATTTTCACAAAAACAGACATTGCTCACAGTGTTGAAAAACTATTGTTTATATTTTACTTAATTACATTTAATTATAATTGCCTAACTAATTTTAATATTTTGTGTATACTGTCTCTTTAGGGAATTTCCTATGCCATCTCAAACTTGTAAAATTGTCCAACTTCTAGCTTTCTCTCCAGGATACCATTTATTCCATATATTTACTGAGAAATAATTGCAATTCGTTTGGGGAATATAAACTGAATGATGACATTGTTCCAGGCCTGTATAGGCAATGAGTATAGGGTTCTAAAAAACTAAAGTTGTAAGAATGTAGTCAAGAAGAAAATAAAATAAATTATATATATAATTTATATACATATGTACATACAGAGGTTGGGATCGTCACTGGGTCAGGAAGGCATGGAGGAGGGCATGGCAAGGAGGAATCTCCAGGGTTCACACCTAGAGAATCCTATGGACAGAGCCTGATGACCTCAGCCCATAGGGTCACAAAGAATCAGATAAGCTGAAGCAACTTAGCATGCACATATATACATGTAAATTGCGTCTCAGATGGTGACTGCTGCAATGAGAAATTTGAAAGAAATTATAAGAGAAACTTCACTGAATCAATGGACTTGAATTTGAGCAAACTCTGGGAAATACTGAAGGACAGGGGAACCTGGCATGCTGTAGTCCATGAAGTCTCAAAGAATCCAATGCAGAGTCACTCATGACTTAGCAAATGAACAACAACAAATAAGAGAAAGGTGTACAACAAGGTAGGCTTCCCTGGTGGCTCAGAGGTACAACAAGGTTGTATATTGTCACCAAAATATTTAACTTATATGCAGAGTACATCATTCAAAATGCTGGGCTGGATGAATCACAAGCCAGAATCAAGATTGCTGGGAGAAATATCAACAACTTCAAATATGCAAATCATATCACTCTAACTGCCAAAAGTGAAGGGGAACTAAAGAGCCTCTTGTTCAGTTCAGTCATGTCTGACTTTTGCAGCCCCATGAACTACAGTACACCAGTCTTCCCGGTTCACCACCAACTCCCAGAGCTTGTTCAAACTCATGTCCATTGAGTTTGTGATTACATCCAACCATCTCATCCTCTGTTGTCCCCTTCTCCTTCTGTCTTCAGTCTTTCCCAACATCAGAGTCTTTTCCAATAAGTCATTTCTTCACATCAGGTGGCCAAAATATTGGAGTTTCAGCTTCAGCATCAGTGCTTCCAATGAATATTCAGGACTGATTTCCTTTAGGATGGACTGGTTGGATCTCCTTGCAGTCCAAGGGACTCTCAAGACTCATCTCCAACACCACAGTTCAAAACCATCAATTCTCTAGTGCTTAGCTTTCTTTAAAGTCCAACTCCCACATCCACACATGAATACTGGAAAAACCATAGCTTTGACTAGATGGACATTTTTTGGTGAAGTAATGTCTCCTTTTTAATATGTTGTTTAGGTTGGTCATAGATTTTCTTCCAAGGAGCAAGCTTCTTCTAATTTCATGGCTTCATTCACCATTTGCATGATTTTGGAGCCCCCAAAATAAAGTACCAGAGTTTCCATTGTTTCCCCATCTATTTGCTGTGAAGTGATGGGACTGGATGCCATGACCTTAGTTTTCTGAATGTTGAGTTTTAAGCCAGCTTTTTCACTCTCCTCTTTCACTTTCATCAAGAGCCTTTTTAGTTCTTCTTTGCTTTCAGCCATAAAGGTGGTATCATCTGCATATCTAAGGTTATTGATATTTCTCCCGAGAATCTTATTTCCAGCTTGTGCTTCATCCAGCCTGGCATTTCTCATGATGTACTCTGTGCTAAGTTAAATAAGCAAGGTGGCAATATACAGCCTTGATGTATTCCTTTCCCAATTTGGAACCAGTCTGTTATTCCATGTCCATTTCTAAATGTTGCCTCTTGACCTGCATACATATTTCTCAGGAAATAGGTAGGTAAGGTGGTCTAGTATTCCCATCACTTTTAAGATTTTTCCAAAGTTTGTTGTGATCCTCACAGTCAAAGGATTTGGAGTAGTCAATAAAACAGATGTAGGTGTTTTTCTGAAATTCTCTCGATTTTTTGATGATCCAATGGATGCTGGCAACTTGATCTCTGGTTTCTCTGCCTTTTTAAATCCAGCTTGAACATTTGGAAGTTCACAGTTCACATACTGTTGAAGCCTGTCTTGGAGAATTTGAAGCATTACTTTGCTAGCATGTGAGATGAGTGCAATTGTGTGGTAGTTTGAACATTCTTTGACATTGCCTTTCTTTGGAATTGCAATGAACACTGACCTTTTCCAGTCCTGTGGCCACTGCTGAAGTTTCCAAATTTGCTGGCATATTGAGTACAGCACTTTCACAGCATCATCTTTCAGGATTTGAAAAGGCTCAACTGGAATCCCATCACCTCCACTAGCCTTGTTCATAGTGATGCTTCCTAAGGCCCATTTGACTTTGCATTCTAGGATCTCTGGCTCTAGATGAGTGATCACATCATCATGGTTATCTGGGTCATGAAGATCTTTTTTGTACAGTTCTTCTGTGTATCTTGCCACCTCTTCTTAATATCTTCTGCTTCTCTTAGGTTCATACCATTTCTGTCCTTTATTGTACCCATATTTGCATGAAATGTTCCCTTGGTATCTCTCATTTTCTTGAAGAGATCTCTAGTCTTTCCCATTCTATTGTTTTCCTCTATTTCTTAGCACTGATCACTGAGGAAGTCTTTCTTATCTCTCCTTCCTATTCTTTGGAACTCTGCATTCAGATGGATATATCTTTCCTTTTCTCCTTTGCCTTTTGCTTCTTTTCTTTTCTCAGCTATTTGTAAGTCCTCTTCAGACAACAATTTTGCCTTTTTGCATTTTTTTTCCCTCTTGGGGATGGTCTTGATCACTGCCTCCTGTATAATGTCATGAACCTTCGTCCATAGTTCTTCAGGCACTCTGTCTATCAGATCTAATCCCTTAAATCAATTTGTCAGTTCCACTGTATAATTGTAAGGGATTTGATTTAGGTCATACCTGAATGGTCTAGTGATTTTCCTTACTTTCTTCAATTTAAGTCTGAATTTGGCAATAAGGATTTCATGAGCTCCTGGTCTTGTTTTTTTGCTCACTGTAGAGAGCTTCTTCATTTTTGGCTGCAAAGAATATAATCAATCGGATTTTGGTGTTGACCATGTGGTGATGTCCATGTGTAGAGTCTTCTCTTGTGTTGTTGGAAGAGGGTGTTTGCTATGACCAGTGTGTTCTTTTGTAAAACTCTGTTATCCTTTACCCTGCTTCATTTTGTTCTCCAAAGCCAAATCTGCCTGTTACTCCAGGTACCTCTTGATTTCTTACTTTTGCATTACAGTCCCCTATAATGGAAAGGACATTTTTTGGGTGGTGTATTAGTTCTAGAAGGTCTTGTAGGTCTTCATAGAACCATTCAACTTCAGCTTCTTCAGCTTTACTGGTAGGGGTATAGATGTGGATTATTGTGATTGTTTGACCATGTGGTGATGTCCATGTGTAGAGTCTTCTCTTGTGTTGTTGGAAGAGGGTGTTTGCTATGACCAGTGTGTTCTTTTGTAAAACTCTGTTATCCTTTACCCTGCTTCATTTTGTTCTCCAAAGCCAAATCTGCCTGTTACTCCAGGTACCTCTTGATTTCTTACTTTTGCATTACAGTCCCCTATAATGGAAAGGACATTTTTTGGGTGGTGTATTAGTTCTAGAAGGTCTTGTAGGTCTTCATAGAACCATTCAACTTCAGCTTCTTCAGCTTTACTGGTAGGGGTATAGATGTGGATTATTGTGATTGAATGGTTTGCCTTGGGTCCACTGAAAAGATGGTGGAGTAGACGGATGTGCTCTCATATTCTCCTGCAAGAGCTACAAAATTACAACTTGCTGCTGAACAACCAACAATAGAAGAATGTTGGATCCCACCACATGAAGATACCCCACATCCAAGGGCAAAGGAGAATCCCCAGCAAGATGGTAGGAGGGGCAAAATCGCATTGAGAATCAAACCCGATACCCACCAGAGATGCTCAGAGGGCTCAAACAAAACCTTGAATCCACCAGGAGATCCCACAGAAACTGGGCCAGACCTGCGTTTGAGTGTTTGAGTATCTCCTGCGGAAGTAGGGGTCAGTAGTGGCCTACCACAGAGGCAGAGGCTCTGGGTGCAGCTAACCTGGATGTGAAATAAGCCCTCTTAAAGCAAAGTGAAGTGAAGTCGCTCAGTCATGTCTGGTAGGAGGGGCAAAATCGCATTGAGAATCAAACCCGATACCCACCAGAGATGCTCAGAGGGCTCAAACAAAACCTTGAATCCACCAGGAGACCCCACAGAAACTGGGCCAGACCTGTGTTTGAGTGTTTGAGTATCTCCTGCGGAAGTAGGGGTCAGTAGTGGCCTATCACAGGGGCAGAGGCTCTGGGTGCAGCTAACCTGGGTGTGAAATAAGCCCTCTTAAAGCAAAGTGAAGTGAAGTCACTCAGTCATGTCCGACTCTTTGCAACCCCACGGACTGCAGCCTACCGGCTCCTCAATCCACAGAATTCTCCAGACAAGACTACTGGAGTGGGCTGCCATTTCCTTCTCCATGGGATCTTCATTAACCCCAGCATAGAGCTGGCAGAACTTACACAGGACCAGGGAAACAGACTCTTTGAGGGCACAAATGAAACCTTGTGTGCACCAGGACCCAGGAGAAAGGAGCAGTGACCCCACAAGAGACTGGCCTGGACTTGCCCAGGTCACTCAGTCATGTCCGACTCTTTGCAACCCCACGGACTGCAGCCTACCGGCTCCTCAATCCACAGAATTCTCCAGACAAGACTACTGGAGTGGGCTGCCATTTCCTTCTCCATGGGATCTTCATTAACCCCAGCATAGAGCTGGCAGAACTTACACAGGACCAGGGAAACAGACTCTTTGAGGGCACAAATGAAACCTTGTGTGCACCAGGACCCAGAAGAAAGGAGCAGTGACCCCACAAGAGACTGGCCTGGACTTGCCTAGGAGTGCACAGGAATCTGCGGTGGAGGTGTGGGTTGGCAGTGGCCTGCTGCAGGGTTGGTGGCACTGAGTGGCAGTGCATGCGTGGGGCCTTTTAAAGGAGGTCACCTTTATCTTCATTACCTCCATTATAGTTTGGCCTCAGGTCAAACAACAGAGAGGGAACACAGCCCCATCCATCAACAGAAAATTGGATTAAAGATTTACTGAGTATGGCCCCGCCCAAGAGAATAAGACCCAGTTTTCCCCTCAGTCAGTCTCTCCCATCAGGAAGCTTCCACAAGTCTCTTATCCTTATACATCAGAGGGCAGACAGAATGAAAACCACAATCACAGAAAACTAATCAAACTGATCACATGGACCACAGCCTTGTCTAACTCAATGAAACTATAAGCCATGCCTTGTAGGGCCACCCAAAATGGATGGGTCACGGTGGAGAGTTCTGACAGAACGTGGTTCACTGGAAAAAGTGAAAGTGAAGTCGCTCAGTCGTGTCTGACTCTTTGCGTCCCCGCGGACTGTAGCTTACCAGGCTCCTCCGTCCATGGGATTCTCCATGCAAGAATACTGGAGTGGGTTGCCATTCCCTTCTCCAGGGGATCTTCCTGACCCAGGGATCGAACCCAGNTTCCTCTGCCTTTTCTAAAACCAGCTTGAACATCAGGGAGTTCACGGTTCACGTATTGCTGAAGTCTGGCTTGGAGAATTTTGAGCATTACTTTACTAGCATGTGAGATGAGCGCAATTGTGCGGTAGTTTGAGCATTCTTTGGCATTGCCTTTCTTTGGAATTGGAATGAAAACTGACCTTTTCCAGTCCTGTGGCCACTGCTGAGTTTTCCAAATTTGCTGGCATATTGAGGGTAGCACTTTCGCAGCATCATCTTTCAGGATTTGAAACAGCTCCACTGGAATTCCATCACCTCCACTAGCTTTGTTCGTAGTGATGCTTTCTAAGGCCCACTTGACTTCACATTCCAAGATGTCTGGCTCTAGATTAGTCATCACATCATCATGATTAACGGGGTCATGAAGATCTTTTTTGTACAGTTCTTCTGTGTATTCTTGCCACCTCTTCTTAATATCTTCTGCTGGCAGACTCTTTGCCTTCTGAGCCACCAGGGAAGTCCAAGTATTCTTGCCTTGAGAACCCCATGAACAGTATAAAAAGGCAAAAGATATGACACTGAAAGAGGAATTCCCCAGATTGGTAGGTGCACAATATACTACTGGAGAACAGTGGAGAAATAACTCCAAAAAGAATAAAGAGATGGAGCCAAAGCAAAAACAACACCCAGTTATGGGTGCTACTGGTGATGGAAGTAAAGTCCAATGCTGTAAAAACAATGTTGCATAAGAACCTATAATGTTAGGTCCATGAATCAAGGTAAATTGGAATTGGTCAAACAGGAGATGGCAAAAGTGAACACTGACATTTTAGGAATCAGTGAACTAAAATGGACTGGAATGGGTGAATTTAATTCAGATGACCATTATATCTACTACTGTGGGCAAGAATCCCTTAGAAGAAATGGAGTAGCCCTCATAGTCAACAAAAGCATCTGAAATGCAGTACTTGTATTATGGAAGTAAAGTCCAATGCTGTAAAAACAATGTTGCATAAGAACCTATAATGTTAGGTCCATGAATCAAGGTAAATTGGAATTGGTCAAACAGGAGATGGCAAAAGTGAACACTGACATTTTAGGAATCAGTGAACTAAAATGGACTGGAATGGGTGAATTTAATTCAGATGACCATTATATCTACTACTGTGGGCAAGAATCCCTTAGAAGAAATGGAGTAGCCCTCATAGTCAACAAAAGCATCTGAAATGCAGTACTTGTATGCAATCTCAAAAATAATAGAATGATCTCTGTTTGTTTCCAAGGCAAAGAACCTCTTGAGAAGAGTGGAAAAGCTGGCTTGAAACTCAACATTAAAATACTAAGATCTTGGTATCCAATCCCATCACTTAATAGCAAATAGAAGGGAAAAAGTGGAAGCAATGGCAGATTTTATTTTCTTGGCTCCAAAATCACTGAGGATGGTGATGCAGCCATGCCATTAGAAGATGCTTGCTCCTTGAAAGGAAAGTTGGGACAAACTAGGTGTGTATGTGTGCTTAGTCATGTCCAACTCTTCACAACCTCATGGACTGGTAGCTTAGAGAGCATATTAACAAAACAGAGACATCACTTTGCTGACAAAGGGTCATATAGTCAAAGCTATGGTTTTTTTCAGTAACCATGTATGGATGTGAGAGTTGGACTGTAAAGAAGACTGACCATCATAGAACTAATGCTTTCAAATGGTGTGTGGAAGAAGACTGTTGATAGTCCCTTGGACTACAAGGATATCAAGTTAGTTAATCCTAAAGGAAATTATTTAACTTATATGCAGAGTACATCATGAGAAACGCTGGACTGGAAGAAGCACAAGCTGGAAGCAAGATTGCCAGGAGAAATATCAATAACCTCAGATATGCAGATGACACCACCCTTATGGCATAAAGTGAAGNTGTTGGTGATCGACAGGGAGGCCTGGCGTGCTGTGATTCATGGGGTTGCAAAGAGTCAGACACGACTGAGTGACTGAACTGAACTAAACTGGTAGCAGAGGGGAGAACATAACAGCCAAAAATACCTGCTTTCATGGAGCTCATATTCTAGCAGAAGGAGCCAGACAAGAAATAAGCGAATAGGCAAAGTGTGTATATATTAGTGCTATAGAGAAAAACACAGCAGGATGTGTGTATGTTGCAATGTTAGGTAAAGGTGACTAAGATGATAAATTGTTGGAAAGGTATCCTGCATTTAAATGTATCTCTTCTTTAGTACTTTCCATTGCTTGTGTTCTGGGCTCTGCATATGAAAATTACCTTGGAATATATGAGTTCAGTACCCCTCGGAGGAGGACTTCTCACACAAAACAAAGCACAACACACAA
Source organism: Aepyceros melampus (assembly GCA_006408695.1). NCBI lineage: Eukaryota > Metazoa > Chordata > Mammalia > Artiodactyla > Bovidae > Aepyceros > Aepyceros melampus. Next base: position 17,524 of record SJXQ01006217.1, read on the forward strand.
CAGAAATACAAGCTTCCTAAGTTGTGTTCAGTTCAGTTCAGTTCAGTTCAGTTGCTCAGTTGTGTCTGACTCTTTGCGACCCCATGAGCCTCAGCATGCCAGGCCTCCCTGTCCATTACCAACTGCCGGAGCCCACCCAAACCCATGTCCGTTGAGTCAGTGATGCCATCCAGCCATCTCATCCTCTGTCGTCCCCTTCTCCTCCTGCCCTCAACCTTACCCAGCATCAGGGTAAGGTTGACCCTTTTCAAATGAGTCAGCTCTTCACATCAGGTGGCCAAAGTATTGGAGTTTCAGCTTCAACATCAGTCCTTCCAATGAACACCCAGGACTGATCTTTAGGATGGACTGGTTGGATCTCCTTGCAGTCCAAGTGACTCCAAGAGTCTTCTCCAACACCACAGTTCAAAAGCATCAATTCTTCTGCGCTCAGCTTTCTTTATAGTCCATCTCTTACATCCATAAATGACCACTGGAAAAACCATAGCCTTGACTAGATGGACCTTTGTCGATAAAGTAAAGTCTCTGCTTTTCAATATGTTGTCTAGTTTGGTCATAACTTTCCTCCCAAGGAGTAAGCATCTTTTAATTTCATGGCTGCAATCACCATCCTCAGTGATTTTGGAGCCCAGGAAAATAAAGTCAGCCACTGTTTTCACTGTTTCTCCATCATTTGCAATGAAGTGTTGGGACAAGATGCCATGATCTCAGTCTTCCATGTATCTTTCACCCCTAACTACCCTGGTTAATTTAGAGTTTGATACCACTCAAGTTACTCTTTCCATTGTTTCCACATCTATTTGCCGTGAAGTGATGGGACCAGATGCCATGATCTTAGTTTTCGGAATGTTGTGTTTTGAGCCAACTTTTCCACTCTCCTCTATCACTTTCATCAAGAGGCTCTTTAGTTCTTCACTTTCTGCCATAAGGGTGGTGTCATCTGCATATTTGAGGTTATTGATATTTCTCCTGGCAATCTTGATTCCAGCTTGTGCTTCCTCCAGCCCATCATTTCTCATGACGTACTCTGCATATAAGCTAAATAACAGGGTGACAATGTACAGCCTTGACGTACTGCTTTTCCGATTTGGAACCAGTCTGTTGTTCCATGTCCAGTTCTAACTGTTCCTTCCAAATCACTACAGATGGTGACTGCAGCTATGAAATTAAAAGATGCTTACTCCTTGGAAGAAAAGTTATGACCAACCTAGGTAGCATATTAAACAGCAGAGACATTACTTTGCCCATGAAAGTCCATCTAGTCAATGCTATGGTTTCTCCAGTAGTCATGTATGGGTGTGAGCGTTGGACATGAGGAATGCTGAGCACCGAAGAATTGATGCTTTTGAACTGTGGTGTTGGAGAAGACTCTCGAGAGTCCCTTGGACAGCAAGGAGATCCACCAGTCCATCCTAAAGGAAATCAGTCCTAAATATTCATTGGAAGGACTGATGCTGAATCTGAAACTCCAAAGCTTTGACCACCTGATGTGAAGACCTGAAAAGACCCTGTCTTTTCATTTGAAAAGAACTTGATGCTGGGAAAGATTGTAAAGGTGGGAGGAAAAGGGGATGACAGACGATGAGATGGCTGGATGGCATCACCGACTCAGTGGACATGAGTTTGAGTAAACTCCAGGAGTTGGTGATGGACAGGAAAGCCTGGCATGCTGCAGGCTATGGGGTTACAAAGAGTCAGACACAACTGAGTCACTGAACTGAACTGAACCAGTCAAGCCAATCAATCAGATTATGTAAAAATGTCATTCAGAACTTTTGATTTTTAATTTCCCCAGGTACCAGTGGTAATTTCCCAGGTGGCTCACTGGTAAAGAATTCCACTGCCAATTCAGGAGACTCAAGAGATGCAAGTTTGATCTCTGGGTTGGGAAGATTCCCTGGAGAAGGAAATGGCAACCCACTCCAGTATTCTTACCTGGAAAATTCCATGGACAGAGGAGCCTCGCAGGCTACAGTCCATGGGTTGCAAAGAGCTGGACATGACTGAGTGACTGAACACACACACAGCACCCAGGAGGTAGGAGTAAACTTGGAGTTTGATTTTGTTATGGTCATTTTATGCCTTGTATTAAAGATACATAAATAGTAATTTCTGTAAACAATATGCCTGTATATATAGCTGTATATGTATATTCTTTCTGTAAATTTGGATTTTCAGATACAGTTACATATTGAGAGGTGGGAGAGGGGGGAGAGAAAGAGAAAACTAGAGAAATATTATGGGCATGAGAGAGAATAAAGATCTAATAAACTCAAATATCCTTGAGTGAAAGTTGTTCAGTCGTGTCTGACTGTGACCCCATGGGCTGTACAGTCCATGGAATTCTCCAGGCCGGAATACTGGAGTGGGTAGTGTTTCCCTTCTCCAGGGGATCTTCCCAACCCAGGGATCGAACGCAGGTCTTCACACTGCAGGCGGCTTCTTTACCAGTTGAACCACAAGGGAAGCCCATTCCTTGGGAGAATGTGTAAAAACAAGCTTCTTTGGTTGTGGTGACATTTCATGTATTGTTATATGCCCTTGATGCTCAGAAAAAGTAATAAAAAATTTATGCTTTTTCAAAATATAAAAAAGCTATATATTTACTATTAGAAACACTTGCAGATTGTACAGCCCAAGAGAAAAATGAGCAAAGGGACTAAGCCAGAACTTCACAAAAGGATGTCTATAAAGCACAATGAGTATGAATTGAATGTTGCCAATTGTTAATATCGGGCAGCAAAATTTGCTTTTCTTGCACCTATTTCATATTTGACTGATTTTATATGGTCAGATAGCAGGCAAGAAAAGCCTCTTTATCCCTTTTCATATATATAATAATATCTTTGTTATTTTGGGGTTTTGATCACATTTCTCAAGTCCTGTGAGCTCACTCTAGTCCTAGTTCTGATCTTTGTCCAACTTTTTATGATCTCTGTGGTCCAGAAGTATAACAGCTGCACACATTGTGACAATTCCACACTTATTAAGAGTAACTTTCTTCATGTTAGTCATCTAAGGATATTGTATTATACCCATATTTTTTCATTGTACTCTGTCTTCCTAATCATAATGCTAGATCCAAACAGGAAGGGACTTTACCTGTTTTTCTCAACTTTATATTTTAACAAAGTATGTGAGTATAAATGTGCACGTGCATGCATGCTCAGTTGCTCAGCCATGTTCAACTCTTTGCAATCCCTTGGACTGTGTCCTGCCAGGCTCCTCTGTTTCTGGAAGTTTCCAGGCAAGAACACTGGAGTGGGTCGTCATTTCCTTTTCCAGCAATATATGTGCACTTGTACAAAAATCAATTTAGAAAAATTAAGAAGTAAAAATATGACAAGGAAAATGAAATGAGGTTAAGACAATGATTCTGAAACAAGTATAATAAACAGAATTTTAAATGAGGTATTGAAAACTAGTTAAACAAGAGATATAGAAGCATAAAGTATAACAGCAATATGGATTATTTACATTGACAATGACCTAGAGATAAAATATATTACAGTCAGAGACTGTTTGGTCATGCAGCACATGCTCATCTATTTTTGTTGAATAAATCAGGAATAGGTCTCATTATATATGCATGTTTAATATATGGCAAGGTTGCATTTCACTTTATTTGGAAAAATGAAATTTTTTTGTAAGAATAGACTGAAATGTCTATCCTTACAAAAATATGAAGTTCTTCCTCCTTCAAACATTTCACAGAAAATTAGAGAGAATATGACCTCAATGTAAGAATTATGAACACATTATGGATAGACAGCTTGAAATCTATGTATAAAATCTTTGAGTGGGCTGTGTGCTCAGTCACTCATCTGTGTGACTCTTTGAGACCCTAGGGACTCTAAGCTGCCAGTCTCCTCTGTCCATAGTATTCTTCAGGAAAGAATACTGGAGTGGGTTGTCATGCCCTCCTCTAGGAGATCTCCCAGACCCAGGGATCAAACTCACGTTCTCTTACATTTCCTGCACTGACAGGCAAATTCTTCATCACAAAGCCCCTGACATTTATCGAGCCCTAAATGTGTCACAGCAATTAAGGCTCTGGACATTGCTAGATGTACCCTGGGGAACAAAACCATCTAGTTAGAATCAGAGTTTGAATCCCACTATCTTATATTTTTGTAGCATTGATATACTAGCAGTGGAGGAAACACAATATTACTGATTGTTATATTTGACCACACAAAATTTATATAGACTCACCGTTCTGTTCTGTTCAGTCATTCAGTCGTGTCCGACTCTTTGCAACCCCATGAATCGCAGTACGCCAGGCCTCCCTGTCCATCACCAACTCCCGGAGTTCACTCAGACTCACGTCCATTGAGTCCGTGATGCCATCCAGCCATCTCATCCTCTGTGGTCGCCTTCTCCTCCTGCCCCCAATCCCTCCCAGCATCAGGGTCTTTTCCAATGAGTCAACTCTTCGCATGAGGTGGCCAAAGTACTGGAGCTTCAGNTAGATGGGGGAAACAGTGTCAGACTTTATTTTGGGCGGCTCCAAAATCACTGGAGATGGTGACTGCAGCCATGAAATTAAAAGATGCCTATTCTTTGGAAGAAAAGTTATGACCAACCTAGATAGCATATTGAAAAGCAGAGACATTGCTTCGCCAACAAAGGTCCATCTAGTCAAGGCTATGGTTTTTCCTGTGGTCATATATGGATGTGAGGGTTGGACTGTGAAGAAAGCTGAGCACCGACAAATTGATGCTTTTGGACTGTGGTGTTGGAGAAGACTTTGAAAGTCCCTTGGACTACAAGAAGATCCAACCAGTCCATCTGAAGGAGATCAGCCCTGGGATTTCTTTGTAAGGAATGATGCTGAAGCTGAAACTCCAGCACTCTGGCCACCTGATGCGAAGAGTTGACTCATTGGAAAAGACTCTGATGCTAGGAGGGACTAGGGGCAGGAGGAGAAGGGGACGACAGAGGATGAGATGGCTGGATGGCATCACTGACTCGGTGGATGTAAATCTGAGCGAATTTTGGGAGTTGGTGATGGACAGGGAGGCCTGGCATGCTGCGTTTCATGTGATCGCAGAATCAGACATCACTGAGCGACTGAACTGAACTGAATTTGCCTTGATTCATGGACCTAACATTCCAGGTTCCTATGCAATATTGCTCTTTGCAGCATTGGACCTTGCTTCTATTACCAGTCACATCCGCAATTGGGTATTGTTTTTGCTTTGGCGCCATCCTTTCATTCTTTCTGGAGTTATTTCGCCACTGATCTCCAGTAGCATATTGGGCACCTACTGACCTGGGGAATCCTTCTCTCAGTATCTATCATTTTGCCTTTTCATACTGTTCATGGGGTTCTCAAGGCAAGAATACTGAAGTGGTTTGCCATTCCCTTCTCCATGGACCACATTCTGTCAGACCTCTCCACTGTGACCCGTCCGTCTTGAGTGGCGCCATATAGCATGGCTTAGTTTCATTGAATTTGACAAGGCTATGGTCCATGTGATCAGATTGATTAGTTTTCTGTGATTATGGTTTCAGTGTGTCTGCCCTCTGATGCCCTCTGGTAACACCTACCATCTTACTTCGGTTTTTCTTACCTTAGATGTGGGGTATCTCTTCATGACTGCTCCAGCAAAGTGCAGCTGCTACTCTTTACCTTGGACGAGGGTTATCTCCTCACCACCACTTCTCCTGACCTTGAACGTGGAGTAGCTCCTCTCAGCCCTCCTGCACCCTCGCAGCTACCACTCCTTTGGCGTGGGATAGCTCCTCCCGGCCACTGCCCCTGACCTTGGGCGAGGGGTAGCTCCTCTCAGCCACACTTCTGCACGGTGCATCTGAGCCGGCTTGCTTACAAAAATTGTTCCTAATGACCCAGATAACCACGATGGTTGATCATTCACCCAGAGCCAGACATCTTGAAATGTGAAGTCAAGTGGTCTTAGGAAGCATTACTATAAATAAAGCTAGTGGAGGTGATGGAATTCCAGCTGAGCTAGTTCAAATCCTAAAAGGTGATGACATTAAAATTCTGCATTCAATACGCCAGCAAATTTGGAAAACTCAGCAGTGGCCACAGGACTGGAAAATTCAGTTTTCATTCCAATCCCAAAGAAAGGGTTAGTTGATCTCTGGTTCCTCTGCCTTTTCTAAATCCAGCTTAAACATCTGCACAATTGGCCTCATTCTCAGGCTAGCAAAGTAATGTTTGAAATCCTCCAAGCTAAGCTTCAACAGAATGTGAACCAAAAACTTCCAGATGCAAAGCTGGATATAAAAGAAAATGATACACTTAATTTTCTTGGGCTACAAAATCACCATGTTTGATGACTGCAGTCATAAATTAAAAGATGCTTGCTCCTTGAAAGAAAAACTATTACAAACTTAGACAACATATTAAAAAGAGACATTACTTTGCCCTCAAATTCTATATAGTCAAAGCTATGGTTTTTCCAGTAGTCATGGATGGATGTGAGACTTGGACCATAAAGAAGGCTGAGCACCAAAGACCTGTCGCTTTCAAACTGTAGTGTTGGAGAAGACTCTTGAGAGTCCCTTGGACTGCAAGGAGATCAAACCATCAATCCTAAAGGAAATCAATTCTGAATATTCTTTGGAAAGCCTGCTGCTGAAGCTGAAGCTCCAGTACTTTGGCCACATGATGTGGTAAACCAACCCATTGGAAAAGACCTTGATGCTGGGAAAGATTGAAGACAGGAGGAGAAGGTGACGACAGAGGACAATATAGTTGGATGGCATCACTGACTCAATGGACATGAGTTTGAGCAAACTCTGGGAGATGGTGAAGGACAAGGAAGCTTAGTGTGCTGCAGTCCATGGAGTTGCACACAGTTGGACATCAATGCCTGTAATGGGTATAGAGATTTTTCATAAGATAAAAAAGAGTTCCATCCGCTAAGAGGTGGAAACTAGTGATATTCGCACAGCATCGTGAACATATTCAATACCACTGAAGTGTACACTAAAAAATGAGAAAGGTGGGAAATTTTGTATGAGGTATGTTTTACCAAAAAAAAAAAAAAGTGGAAAATACTTCAGTTCAGTTCAGGCGTTCAGTCATGTCCGACTCTTTGCAACCCCATGAATCGCAGCACGCCAGGCTTCCCTTTCCATTACCAACTCCCGGAGTTCACTCAGATTCACATCCATTGAGTCTGTGATGCCATCCAGCCATTTCATCCTTGGTCATCCCCTTCTCCTCCTGCCCCCAATCTCTCCCAGCATCAGGGACTTTTCCAATGAGTCAACTCTTCGCATGAGGTATCCAAAGTACTGGAGTTTCAGTTTTAGCATCATTCCTTCCAAGGAAATCCCAGGGTTGATCTCCTTCAGAATGGACTGGTTGGATCTCCTTGCAGTCCAAGGGACTCTCAAGAGTCTTCTCCAACACCACAGTTCAAAANTTGCTATTCTTTGGAACTCTGCATTCAGATGCTTATATCTTTCCTTTTCTCCTTTGTTTTTCGCCTCTCTTCTTTTCACAGCCATTTGTAAGGCCTCCTCAGACAGCCATTTTTCTGTTTTGCATTTCTTTGCCATGGGAATGGTCTTGATCCCTGTCTCCTGTACAATGTCATGAACCTCATTCCATAGTTCATCAGGCACTCTATCTATCAGATGTAGACCCTTAAATCTATTTCTCACTTCCACTGCATAATCATAAGGGATTTGATTTAGGTCATACCTGAATGGTCTAGTGGTGTTGCCCACATTCTTCAATTTGGCAATAAGGAGTTCATGATCTGATCCACAGTCAGCTCCCAGTCTTTTCTTGACTGTATAGATATTTATAAATACTTAGAGAATAATAAAAAAGAGAATACCAAAAACTTGTGCAAAACATCGAAGCAGTCTCAGAGAGAAATTTATAAGGATAAATATGAATTTTTTTTAAAAAGAAAGCTCCCAATCCAGTAAATATCTTTACTCCTTAAATGTGTAGAAAAAGGAGAGTGAACTTTATCCTAGGAAGCGGAAGGATTGAGCTCTTGAAACATGCAACAGCTTGGATGGATCCAGACAAAAATGTTATGTGATAAAAGCAGATCCCCAGAGATCATATGTGGCAAAATTATATAATTATATTTCGATAATGTTCTTGAAAACACGAAATTGTAGTGAATAAGAGGTAGCATGAAGGAAAACTTTGTGTGGATGCTACAGTTTTGTATTATTATTATTATTTTTGGCCACACTGCGGCTTATGGGATAGTAGTTTCCTGACCAGGTAGAGAATCTCGGTCCACGGTAGTGAAAGCCCAAGTCTTTTTTTTTTTTAATATAAATTTACTTATTTTAATTAGGGGCTAATTAACATACCTGAATGGTCTAGTGGTGTTGCCCACTTTCTTCAATTTATGTCTGAATTTGGCAATCAGGAGTTCATGATCTGATCCACAGTCAGCTCCCAGTCTTGTCTTGACTGTATAGATATTTATAAATACTTAGAGAATAATAAAAAAGAGAACACCAAAAACTTGTGCAAAACATCGAAGCAGTCTCAGAGAGAAATATGAAATTTTTTTTAAAAAGAAAGCTCCCAATCCAGTAAATATCTTTACTCCTTAAATGTGTAGAAAAAGGAGAATGAACTTTATCCTAGGAAGCAGAAGGACTGAGCTCTTGAAACATGTAACAGCTTGGATGGATCCAGACAAAAATGTTATGTGATAAAAGCAGATCCCCAGAGATCATATGTGGCAAAATTATATAATTATATTTAGATAATGTTCTTGAAAAAACTAAATTGTAGTGAATAAGAGGTAGCATGAAGGAAAACTTTGTGTGGATGCTACAGTTTTGTATTATTATTATTATTTTTGGCCACACTGCGGCTTATGGGATAGTAGGTTCCTGACCAGGTAGAGAATCTCGGTCCACGGTAGTGAAAGCCCAAGTCTTTTTTTTTTTTTAATATAAATTTACTTATTTTAATTAGGGGCTAATTACTTTACAATATTGTAGTGGTTTTGTCATACATTGACATGACTCAGCCACGGGTGTACCTGTGTTCCCCATCCTGATTCCCCTTCCCACTTCCCTCCCCATCCCATCCCACTGGGTCATCCCAGTGCAACAGCCCAAGCACCTTGTATCATGCATCAAACCTGGACTGGTGATTCGTTTCACAAATGATAATATACAGGTTTCAGTGCCATTGTCCCAAATCATCCCACCTTCGCCCTCTCCCACAGAGTCCAAAAGACTGTTCTATACATCTGTGTCTCTTTTGCTGTCTCGCATACAGGGTTATCGTTACCATCTTTCTAAATTCCATATATATGCATTCAGTTCAGTTTGGTTCAGTCACTCAGTCGCGTCCGACTCCTTGTGACCCATGACTTGCAGCACGCCAGGCCTCCCTGTCCATCACCAACTCCCGGAGATCACTCAAATTCATGTCCATTGAGTCGGTGATGCCATCCAGCAATCTCATCCTCTGTCGTCCCCTTCTCCTCCTCTTCCCAATCCCTCCCAGCATCAGAGTCTTTTTCAATGAGTCAACTCTTCTCATGAGGTGGCCAAAGTACTGAAGTTTCAGCTTCAGCATCATTCTTTCCAAAGAAATCTCAGGGCAGATCTCCTTCAGATGGACTGGTTGGATCTCCTGCAGTCCAAGGGACTCTCAAGAGTCTTCTCCAACACCACAGTTCAAAAACATCAATTCTTCGGTGCTCAGCTTTCTTCACAGTCCAACTCTCACATCCATACATGACCACTGGAAAAACCATAGCCTTGACTAGACGGACCTTTGTTGGCGAAGCAATGTCTCTGCTTTTTAATATGCTATCTAGGTTGGTCATACTTTTTCTTCCAAGGAGTAGGCATTTTTTAATTTCATGGCTGCAGTCACCATCTGCAGTGATTTTGGGGCCCCCCAAAATAAAATCTGACACTTTTCCTCATCTACTTGCTATGAAGTGATGGGACCAGATGCCATGATCTTCGTTTTCAGAATTTTGAGTTTTAATACAACGTTTTCACTCTCCTCTTTCACTTTCATCAAGAGGCTTTTGAGTCCTCTTCACTTTCTGCCATAAGGATGGTGTCATCTGCATATCTGAGGTGATTGATATTTCTTCCAGCAATCTTGATTCCAGCTTGTGCTTCTTCCAGTCCAGTGTTTCTCATGATGTACTCTGCATAGAAATTATATAAGCAGGGTGACAATATTGAGCCGTGACGTACTCCTTTTCCTATTTGGAACCAGTCTGTTGTTCCATGTCCAGTTCTAACTGTTGTTTCCTGACCTGCATATAGGTTTCTCAAGAGGCAGGTCAGGTGGTCTGGTATTCCCATCTCTTGAAGAATTTTCCACAGTTTATTGTGATCCACACAGTCAAAGGCTTTGGCGTAGTCATAAAGCAGAAATAGATGTTTTTCTGGAACTCTCTTTCTTTTTCCATGATCCAGCGGATGTTGGCAATTTGATCTTTGGTTCCCTTGCCTTTTCTAAAACCAGCTTGATCATCTGGAAGTTCACGGTTCACATATTGCTGAAGCCTGGCTTGGAGAATTTTGAGCATTAGTTTACTAGGGTGTGAGATGAGTGCAATTGTGCAGTAGTTTGAGCATTCTTTGGCATTGCCTTTCTTTGGGATTGGAATGAAACTGACCTTTTCCAGTCCTGTGGCCACTGCTGAGGTTTCCAAATTTGCCAACATATTGAGTGCAGCACATTCACAGCATCATCTTTCAGGATTTGAAATAGCTTCTGTACTGTATATTCTCCATTATATATTCTTGCCTCCTTTGTCAAAGATAAGGTGTCCATAGGTGCATGGATTTATCTCTGGACTTTCTATTTTTTTCATTGGTCTATATTTCTGTCTTTGTGCCATTACCATACTATCTTGATGACTGTGGCTTTGTAGTAAAGCCTGATGTCAGGCAGGTTGATTCCTCCAGGTCCGTTCTTCTTCCTCAAGATTGCTTTAAATATTCAAGGTTTTTTGTATTTCCATACAAATTGTGAAATTATTTGCTCTAGTTCTGTAAAAAAATACTGTTGGTAGCTTGATAGGGATTGCACTGAATCTATAGATTGCTTTGGGTAGTACACTCATTTTCACTATATTGATTCTCCCGATCCATGGATAAGGTATATTTCTCCATCTATTTGTGTCCTCTTTGATTTCTTTCACCAGTGTTTTGTAGTTTTCTATATATAGGTCTTTTGTTTCTTTAGGTAGATATATTCCTAAGTATTTTATTCTTTTCGTTGCAATGGTGAATGGAATAGTTTCCTTAATTTCTCTTTCTATTTCTCATTATTAGTGTATAGGAGTGCAAGGGATTTCTGTGTGTTGATTTTATATCCTGAAAATTCACTATATTCATTGATTAGCTCTAGTAATTTCCTGGTGGAGTCTTTAGGGGTTCTATGTAGAAGATCATGTCATCTGCAACAGTGAGAGTTTTACTTCTTCTTTTCCAGTCTGGATTCCTTTTATATCTTTTTCATCTCTGATTGCTGTGGCCAAAACTTCCAAAACTATGTTGAATAATAGTGATGAATCAGAGTGGAAACCCTTGTCTTGTTCCTGATTTTAGGGGAAATGCTCAGTTTTTTTTTTTTTTTTTTTTTTTTTTTAATATCCTGAAAATTCACTATATTCATTGATCAGCTCTAGTAATTTCCTGGTGGAGTCTTTAGGGGTTTCTATGTAGAGGATCATGTCATCTGCAACAGTGAGAGTTTTACTTCTTCTTTTCCAGTCTGGATTCCTTTTATATCTTTTTCTTCTCTGATTGCTGTGGCCAAAACTTCCAAAACTATGTTGAATAGTAGTGATGAGAGTGGAAACCCTTGTCTTGTTCCTGATTTTAGGGGAAATGCTCAGTTATTTCTTACCATTGGAGATAATGTTTGTTGTGGGTTTGTTTTATATAGCTTTTATTATGTTGAGATATTTTCCTTCTATTCCTGCTTTCTGGAGGGTTTTTATCATAAAAGGATGCTGAATTTTGTCAAAGGCTTTCTCTGCATCTATTGAGATAATCATATGGTTTTTATCCTTCAATTCGTTAATGTGGTGTATTACATTTATTAATTTGCAGATTTTGAAGAATCCTTGCATCCGTGGGATAAAGCCCACTTGGTCATGATGTGTGATCTTCAATATGTTGTTGCATTCTGATTGCTATAATTTTGTTGAGGATATTTCCGTTTTTGTTCATCAGTGATATTGGCTTGTAGTTTTCTCTTTCTGTGGTATCTTTGTCAGGTTTAGGGATTAGGGTGATGGTGGCCTTATAGAAAGAGCTTGGAAGTTTATCTTCCTCTTCAATTTTCTGGAAGAGTTTTAGTAAGATAGGTGTTAGCTCTTCTCTAAATTTTTGGTAGAATTCAGCTGTGAAGCTGTCTGGTCCTGGGCTTTTGTTTGTTGGAAGCTTTCTGATTACAGTTTCAATTTCCATGCTTGTGATGGTTCTGTTAAGATTTTCTATTTCTTCCTGGTTCAGTTTTGCAAAATTGTACTTTTCTAAGAATTTGTCCATTTCTTCCAACTTGTCCATTTTATTGGCATTTAATTGCTGATAGTCTCTTATGATCCTTTGTATTTCTGTGTTGTCTGTTGTGATCTCTCCATTTTGGTTTCTAATTTTATTGATTTGATTCTTCTCCCTTTGTTCCTTGATGAGTCTGGCTAATGGTTTGTCATTTTATTTATCCTCTCAAAGAACCAGCTTTTTGCTTTGTTGATTTTTGCTATGGTCTCTGTTGTTTCTTTTGCATTTATTTCTGTCCTAATTTTTAAAATTTCTTTCCTTCTACTATCACAATAAACTGTGGAAAATTCTGAAAGAGATGGGAATACCAGACCACCTAACCTGCCTCTTGAGAAATCTGTATGCAGGTCAGGAAGCAACAGTTCGAACTGGACATGGAACAACAGACTGGTTCCAAATAGGAAAAGGAGTACGTCAAGGCTGTATATTGTGCTTATTTAACTAATATGCAGAATACATCATGAGAAACGCTGGACTGGAAGAAAAACAAGCTGGAATCAAGATTGCCAGGAGAAATATCAATAACCTCAAATATGCAGATGACACCACCCTTATGGCAGAAAGTGAAGAGGAGCTAAAAAGCCTCTTGATGAAAGTGAAAGAGGAGAGTGAAAAACTTGGCTTAAAGCTCAACATTCAGAAAATGAAGATCATGGCATCTGGTCCCATCACTTCATGGGAAATAGATAGGGAAACAGTGGAAACAGTGGCTGACTTTATTTTTGGGGGCTCCAAAATCACTGCAGGTGGTGACTGCAAGCCATGAAATTAAAAGACGCTTACTCCTTGGAAGAAAAGTTATGACCAACCTAGATAGTATATTGAAAAACAGAGACATTACTTTGCCCACTAAGGTCCATCTAGTCAAGGCTATGGTTTTTCCTGTGGTCATGTATGGATGTGAGAGTCGGACTGTGAAGAAGGCTGAGCACCGAAAAATTGATGCTTTTGGACTGTGGTGTTGGAGAAGACTCTTGAGAGTCACTTGGACTGCAAGGAGATCCAACCAGTCCATTCTGAAGGAGATCAACCCTGGGATTTCTTTGGAAGGAATGATGTTCTAGTCAAGGCTATGGTTTTTCCTGTGGTCATGTATGGATGTGAGAGTTGGACTGTGAAGAAGGCTGAGCGCAGAAGAATTGATGCTTTTGAACTGTGGTGTTGGAGAAGACTCTTGAGAGTCCCTTGGACTGCAAGGAGATCCAACCAGTCCATTCTGAAGGAGATCAACCCTGGGATTTCTTTGGAAGGAATGATGCTAAAACTGAAGCTCCAGTACTTTGACCACCTCATGCGAAGAGTTGACTCATTGGAAATGACCCTGATGCTGGGAGGGATTGGAGGCAGGAGGAGAAGGGGACGACCGAGGATGAGATGGCTGGATGGCATCACGGACTCAATGGACGTGAGTCTGAGTGAACTCCGGGAGATGGTGATGGACAGGGAGGCCTGGTGTGCTGCGATTCATGGGGTCACAAAGAGTCGGACACACCTGAGCGACTGAAGTGAACTGAATTAACCCTGGGGTTCTTTATTTCTTCCTTTTCCAGTTGCTTTAGGTGTAGAGTTAGGTTATTTATTTGATTTTTTTTCTTGTTTCTTGAGGTATGCCTGTATTGCTATGAACCTTCCCCCTAGCACTGCTTTTACAGTGTCCCACAGGTTTTGGGTTGTTGTGTTTTCATTTTCATCCATTTCTATGCATATTTTGATTTCTTTTTTGATTTCTCCTGTGATTTGTTGGTTATTCAACAGCGTGTTGTTCAGCCTCCATACATTGGAATTTTAAATAGTTTTTCTCCTGTAATTGAGATCTAATCTTACTGCATTGTGGTCAGAAAAGATGCTTGGAATGATTTCAATTTTTTTGGATTTACCAAGGCTAGATATATGGCCCAGGATGTGATCTATCCTGGAGAAGTTTCGTGTGCATTTGAGAAAAAGGTAAAATCATTGTTTTGGGGTGAAATGTTCTATAGATATCAATTAGGTCTAACTGGTGTTTTGTATCATTTAAAGTTTGTGTTTCCTTGTTAATTTTCTGTTTAATTGATCTATCCATAGATGTGGGTGGGGTATGAAAGTCTCCCACTATTATTGTGTTATTGTTAATTTCCCCTTTCATACTTAGCATTTGTCTTACATATTGCAGGCTCCTTTGTTAGGTGCATATATATATTTATGATTGTTATGTCTTCTTCTTGGATTGATCCTTTGATCATTATGTAGTTAGTGTCCTTCTTTGTCTCTTTTCACAGCCTTTGTTTTAAAGTCTGTTTCATCTGATATGAGTATTGCTACTCCTGCTTTCTTTTGGTCTCTATTTGCATGGAATATCTTTTTCCAAATCTTCACTTTCAGTCTGTATGTGACCCTTGTTTTGAGGTGGGTCTCTTGTAGACAACATATATAGGGGTCTTGTTTTTGTATCCATTCAGCCAGTCTTTGTCTTTTGGTTGGGGCATTCAACCCATTTACGTTTAAGGTAATTATTGATAAGTATGATCCTGTTGCCATTTACTTTATTGTTTTGGGTTAGAGTTTACACATCCTTTTTGTGTTTCCTGTCTAGAGAAGATCCTTTAGCATTTGTTGAAGAGCTGGTTTGTGGTGCTGAATTCTCTCAGCCTTTGCTTTTCTGTAAAGCTTTTGATTTCTCCTTCATATTTGAATGAGATCCTTGCTGGGTACAGTAATGTGGGCTATAGGTTATTTTCTTTCATCACTTTAAGTATATCTTGCCATTCCCTCTTGGCCTGAAGAGTTTCTATTGAAAAAATCAGCTGTTATCCTTATGAGAATCCCCTTGTGTGTTATTTATTGTTTTTCCCTTGCTGCTTTTAATATTTGTTCTTTATGTTTGATCTTTGTTAATTTGATTAGTATATGTCTTGTGGTTTTTCGCCTTGGGTTTATCCTGTTTTGGACTTTCTGGGTTTCTTGGACTTGAGTGATTATTTCCTTCCCCATTTTAGGGAAGTTTTCAACTATTATCTTCTCAAGTACTTTCTCATGGTCTTTCTTTTTTTCTTCTTCTTCTGGAACCCCTGTGATTCGAATGTTGGGGTGTTTAATACTGTCCTGGAGGTCTCTTAGGTTGTCCTCGTTTCTTTTAATTCATTTTTCTTTTTTCCTCTTTGTTTCATTTATTTCTACTATTCTATCTTCTACTTCACTAAGCGTATCTTCTTCCTCCGTTATTCTATTACTTGTTGCCTCCAGAGTGTTTCTGATCTCATTATTCATTATATATGGATTATATTTATTATATTAATTATATTTGATTTTATTATTCAGTATATATTGACTCTTTTTTTTTTTAATTTCTTCTAGGTCCTTGTTAAACCTTTCTTGCATCTTCTCAATCCTTGTCTCCATGCTATTTATCTGTGATTCCGTTTTGATTTCAAGATTTTGGATCATTTTCATACTCATTATTTGGAATTATTTATCAGGTAGATTCCCTATATCTTCCTCTTTTGTGTGGTTTGGCGGGCATTTCTCCTGTTCTTTTACCTGCTGGGTATTCCTCTGTCTCTTCATCTTGTTTATATTGCTGAGTTTGGGGTGGCCTTTCTGTATTCTGGCAGTTTGTGGAGTTCTATTTATTGTGGAGTTTCCTCATTGTGATGGGGTTGTACAGGTGGCTTGTCAAGGTTTCTTCGTTAGGGAAGCTTCTGTCAGTATTCTGGTGGGTGAAGCTGGATTTCTTCTCTCTGGAGTGTAATGAAGTGTCCAGTAATGAGTTATTAGATGTCAGTGGTTTTGGAGTAACTTTGGGTAGCCTGTATATTGAAGCTCAGGGCTGTGTTCCTGTGTTGCTGGAGAATTTGAATGGTATGTCTTGCTCTGGAACTTGTTGGCCCTTGGGTGGTACTTGGTTTCAGTGTAGGTATGGAGACATTTGATGAGCTCCTGTTGATTAATGTTCCCTGGAGTCAAGAGTTCTCTGGTGTTCTCAGGATTTGGACTTAAGCCTCCTGCTTCTGGTTTTCAGTCTTATTTTTACAGTAGTCTCAAGACTTTTCCTTCTATACAGCACCATTGATAAAACATCTAGGTTCAAGATGAAAAGTTTCTCCACAGTGAGGAATACTTAGAGAGGTTCACAGAGTTACATGGAGAAGAGAAGAGGGAGGAGGGAGTTAGAGGTGACCCGTATGAGATGAGGTGGAATCAAAAGAGGAGAGAGCAAGCTAGCCAGTAATCACTTCCTTATGTGCGCTCCATAGTCTGGACCACTCAGAGATGTTCACGGAGTTATTCAGAGAAGAGAAGAGGGAGGAAAGAGACAGAAGTGGCCAGGAGGATACAAGGGGGGAATCAAAAGGAGAGAGACAGATCCAGCCAGTAATCAGTTCCCTAAGTTTTGTTCACCGTCTGGAACACACAGAGATTCACAGAGTTGGGTAGAGAAGAGAAGGGCGAGGGAGGAGACAGAGGTGACCTGGTGGAGAAAAAGGAGAGTTCAACGGGGAAGAGAGCAGTCAAGCCAGTAATCTAGGTCCCAAGTAAAAATGGGTACTGAAGATTGGGTTTTGGAATGTACAAAATTGATAACAAATACCAAAAAGCAAAGATTAAAAATCCATAGTAGAGGTTGGATTTTCAAAAAAAAAATATTAAAGAAAAGAAGAAAAAAAGAGAAAAAAACAAAGTCACATATATGAAGTTTGCTTTAAAAAATAGGGTCTTTTTTTTGGCAAAGTAATAGTAGGTTATAAAAATGAAAATTAAAGGAGTAATAGAGGACTTACAATATAAAAAAGAAAAAAAGAATGATCATAAAAATAGTAATAATATATCTAGGACTTTCTCTGGTGGTGTTGTGGGGTCAGTGTGGGGTCAGTTCATTTTTGGATATTTCCTTGGTCTGGCTTATATTTCTCAAGATCTATAGGCCCTTTCCCATGTAGTCAGTACTAACTACAGGATTTTAATCTATCACAGCTGTGACTTCCAAGGCGGTTTCCTCTGGTTTAGCTTCTTCTGTTTGCTGGTCTCTTCAGTGTCTGATTTCTGCCCTAACACAAGGGGGGGCGGTTGTGGACATTTTTTTAGGCTCACTTGTTCAGTTGCGCTGTGGGGAAGAAGGGACACTGCAAACAAATCACACTGGCGTGTGCTCACAGTGTCTCAGCCACACTGGGCCTGCCCCTGCTCACGGCGCATGTGCCCTCCCTGCCCACACTGCTCAGGCTCTAGGTTGCTCCGCCGGGAACTGTCCGAGGCCGGCCCTGGGCTGCCTGCACCTCCCAGGTCTAAGCCGCTCAGGTTCAGGCACTCAGGTAGTCCTCAGAGGAGCAGACTCGGTTGGGCCTACATTTTGTGCCCTTCCCAGGTCCGACCAGCTCAGATGACGAGGAGTTTGGCGAGCATGGTCGTTGAGACTTATTGCCTCCCCCGTCCCTGCTGCTCGTTTTTCTCGATGTACAACTGGTGCACCTTCTCAGGCGGATGTTGACCGTCCAGAACCCCAAGAAGTCTTAGTTAGCAAAGAAGCCTGCTTGCAGTTTGGTAGATAATGCCTCTCTGGGGCTGCGATTGCCCCCTTCTGGCTCTGGCTGCCTGTCACCGGAGGAGGACGGTCTGCGGCCGGCTATCTCTGTTCAGTCCTTTGTTCTGTGAGCGGGCCTGGCAGTGTTTTAGGTCAGGGCTGGCTTTTTGCGTGGTACTCTCCCACAGTCTGGTTGGCTAGCCCAAGTTAGGTCCCTCAGATTGCCCTCAGGGCATTCAGTCCCCGTCCTGACTCTAAGCAATGCAGCCGGGGCCTTCCTGCCCAGCCCCCGCTTGCTAGTGGCGGGTGCAAGCATCTGCGCTGCTTCTCTGCTGGGGGAGTTACCTTTGGGCACCTAATCTGTGGGTTTTAATTATTTATTTATTTACCCCCCCCCCCCCCGTTATGTTGCCCTCTGTGCCTCCAAGGCTCGCCACAGACTCAGCAGTGAGAGTGTTTCCTGGTGTTTGGAAACTTCTCTCTTTTTTAAGACTCCCTTCCCGGGATGGAGCTCCGTCCCTACCTCTTTTGTCTCTTTTTTTATCTTTCATATTTTTTCCTACTTCGTTTTGAAGACAATGGGCTGCTTTTCTGGATGCCCAATGTCCTCTGCTGGCATTCAGAAGTTGTTTTGTGGAAATTACTCATCGTTTAAATGTTCTTTTGATGAATTTGTGGAGGAGAAAGTGGTCTCCCCGTCCTATTCCTCCGCCGTCTTAGGACCAACTCCCCTCTGTTTATTTTAGCTTCTGTTTGCTGATCTCTTCAGTGTCTAATTTCTTCCCTGACACAAGGGGGCAGTGGTCACTTTTTTAGGCTTACTTGTTCAGTCGTGCTTTGTGTAGGGAGGAACACTGCAAACAAACATCACTAGCGTGTGTGGGGAGTGCTCGTAGTGTCTCAGCCACACTGGTTTTGCCCCCTCTCATGGCGTGTATGGCTTTCCCAGTCTATACTGCTCAGGCTCTAGGTTGCTCTGCTGGGAACTGTCTGAGGTGTTGCATGCACTTCCCAGGTCTAAGGCACTCAGGTTCAGGTGCTCGGGTACTCCACAAAGGTGCAGACTTGGTTGGGCCTGTGTTTTGTGCCCTTTCCAAGTCTGAGCAGCTCAGGTGACCAGGTGCTTGGTGGGTGTAATCGCCCCCAATTGGGGGCTGTGGTTTATCGCCTCCCCCGTCCCACAGGCTAGGGTTTCTGGGGTACAATGGGCGCACCTTCTCAGCTGTGCCATGTGTCTCTTCTGGGGAGCTTCTCTGGCTGCAACCCTCCTGGTTGATGTCGACCATCCAGAATCCCAAGAAGCCTTGGTTAGCAAGGAAGCCTGCTTGCAGTTTGGTATAGGATGCCTCTCTGGGGCCGCGATTGCCCACTTCCGACTCTGGCTGCCCATTCCTGCCTGTCTCTGTTGGAGGATGGGCCAGTCCACAGCTGGATAGCTCTGCTCAGTCCTTTGTTCTGTGAGCGGGCCTGGTGGTGTCTCAGGTTAGGGTTTTTCGCTGAGATAACTATCCCACAGTCTGGGTTGCTATCTCGTTAGTTCCCTCAGATTGTCCTTGGGGCATTCAGGCCTGGTCCTTACCCTAAGCAACGCAGCCCACGCCTCCCTGTCCAGACCGCGCTTGCTAGGGGAGAAGCCAGACCACTGCTTCTCCGCTGGGAGTTACTGTTAGGCACGTAATTTGTGGGTTTTGATTATTTATTTATTTTTCCTCCCAGTTATGTTGCCCTCTGAGGTTCCAAGGCTCACCACAGACTCGGCATTGAGAGTGTTTCCTAGTGTTTGGAAACTTCTCTCTTTTTTAAGACGCCCTTCCTGGGATAGCTCTGTCCCTACCTCTTTTGTCTCTCTTTTTTATCTTTTATATTTTTTCCTACTTCCTTTGGAAGACAATATGCTGTCTTTCTGGGTGCCTGGTGTCCTCTGCCAGCATTCAGAAGTTGTTTTGTGGAATTTGCTCAGCATTCAAATGTTCTTTTGATGAATTTGTGGGGGAGAAAGTGGTCTCCCCATCTTTTCCTCTGCCATCTTCTGAAAGGCCAAGTCTTAACCACCTAACCCCCAGCTTTGCATCTTGATGGAGATGATGGTTACACGAATCTACACAGGTGACAAAATGAAATGACTATATACTGCAAATTCAAATAAAAATTAGTTTGGTCATTGAACAAGATAAAGCAATACATTTGCTTTATATGGAAATTTCAGAAACCTGAAATTCAGTCTGACACTCACCATGCCAGCCTCAAGGATGATACATGGTAACCGATGTAACACTGAATATTGACATAAGTTTTGTCAGCTGAGAGAATTAACTTATGATTATCTTCCTGGCATGGTTCTAGAACCCTGAGGAATAATTGCCAAGCTTAGTCCAACTCACAAACAATCTATCACCTCAGAAGGTAATTGCACACTTGAAAATGATGAATAATTACCATGAGACACATGGCATCAGAGAGAGCAATTTAGGCTCCCCTGGACATGCCAGACTGAGTCCCTGTACATGTGGCCATTTCCACTTTGGATAACAAACAAGTTAGTGCCCGGTGGGAGATGAAATCACACAGCCCCTTCCCCATAACTCTGGCTGCCTGTCATTGCTTTTCAGCGCAGCACGTGCGAGTTAACCTGCCTGCACCGGGCCACTGAGATCAGCTTTGGTAAGGAGGCTGGTGTGATTGGGGTCTCAGGGCTGCAAGGAGATACTCAGACTTCTCCAGAATCTCTCCTACTCATTCTGTTCTCCTCTTTCCAAATCTAAACTCATGTTCCCATCTCTTCAGTTCAGTTCAGTTGCTCAGTCGTGTCATGCCTCCATTTCAATTTCTTCTTTGTATTGGTTTTATTAAAAAAAAATTATGGTATGATTACATTGTGGTTTTACTACATCAACTTTTAAAATTTCTTCAGTTTACTTTTGCTTTCTATTCTATTAGTAATTCCCCTTTTCCTGAATTCGTTTCTCTTAAAATTTCTTCCTTGGCTTCTTTGGTCATTTCCATTTCTCTTCTTTAATTTTTGTTCATTAAAAAAAAAAAAATCTCTTCTATGTAATTAACATAACCATGTATACTTGATTATAAATCAAAATATGTCATCTATTGATTGGGTAACCTTTTTTGCCCATTTTCTTTTATTATTTTTTTCTTTGTCTTTTACACTTTAACAGTGTGTCTTAACCCCTATTCTATTTTTATTCCTTGTCTCTTTTCTTGGTGGCATTTTCTCTTCAGCTTGCATGCTTCGTTTTTTAGAGTTTTTTTAAGCATATATCCAATGATTTTTCCTATCAGTTAATATTTCAAGTCATTTTCTTCATTCTTCCTTTTATGTTTCTGCAACGTATATCACTCTTTTTTCTTTCTGCTACTAATTACCGTATTTCTGCTGTTTCTATGATCTTCTCCACCATCATCTATTTTCAGAAGAGTATTTGTTGTCCTTTTGTTTCTCTTTCCCTTGTCCTTTGGTTTATACTTAATTCTATTATCTTTTATCCAAGATAAATTTTGCTTATCCTAATACATCTGCATACCAGAACTTGCAGTTATGTTGTGGCAGATATCTTCATCCTCCATTGTTGCTGTTGTTCAGTTGCTAAGTCATGTCTGACTCTTTGTGACCCCATGGACTACAGCACGCCAGGCTTTCCTCCTCCATAGGACTGGTTATTACATTCACTTTATATTAATTGTAACATTGTCAAATTTAAAAAATATTTTTATTTTTATTTCTTTTTTAAAAAACATTTGAGAAAAATGTATCTGGCCTAAACTCTTGAAGATATTCTCTATATTAATTCCAAAATATTTAATAGATTTGTTTGTATAAAATGATGTTAAATGCATTTTCTGATAAAATAATCACATTATATCAGGAATATCTAAGGTCATTTGTAGAAAAGAAGATCGTTTTTGTGAAAGACTCTTTTCCCACTTTACTTCCTCCACCATATATCAGAACTGGAAAACGTGTAGATTGATTTCCAGAAATTCTACTTGTTTCACAGGGACCTCCTGGACCAAAATCACTGTATTTAATGATTTAGCTTTATAATGATTTATTTTGATATCTCCTAGAAGACTATTTACACATTCTTCTTCATACAAATTTCTTTGACTATTCTTGACACTGTGCATATCATTCTATAGTTGGAATTATCATTTTTCAGAAATAGTTTGGATTCTGTAATATTCATGTATTATTTCTGAAAATTTGTCATCACTAACAGCTTTGAGTCTTTGAATATAAGGGATCTTAACCTTATTTAGAGCTTTAAAATTTCTTAACAGAGTCATATACTTTTTCTCTTGGTGCTATCATGTCTTTTGTCTTTGTATTTATAGTTGCTTGATATTTCTATGCTATTTAGAGAGTATCTCAACCTTAAACTTTATCCTATACAACTAGAGTTTGTTTCTGACATCAATAAATTTACTGCTTATTATATAGTGATATTTTTATCCACTTGTGAAGCTCTCTTACTTCTATTTTTTTTAACCCTAGGTTCTTTGGACTTTATATACATAAAATAATGACATCTAGTGGGGAAAATATGTTTCTTCCTTTCCCAAACTTATGCTAGTCCTTTTCTTGCCCTGTTTTGTGGATCATCTCCTCTGGTACAAAGATGATGAAAAATTACCCTGTTTTCTTCCTGCTCAGAAAGAGTAAGTTCACAGGGTTTAACCATTACACAGGATGATTATGGACCACGGGTTACAATTACTTTTACTAGGTTAAGCAGTACAGTGCTTATCCTTACTTTTCTACAAGTTGTTTTACTTTTGAATGCATTTTGGATTTTACCAGGAAATTTTGACTCAAGTACTGGGATGGTCATACTTTAACTAGTGAACATAGTTATTTCATTGAGTAATTTCTTTTTAGTATTAAGGTAAATTTGCTTTCTTGAGACAAAGCTAACTAATTTTTGGAAACTATCTTTTATATATTATTGGATTAATTAACTGATTTTTTCAGGATTCCATCTTCATGGATAATATTGATATGTCTTTTCATTTTTATGTATGATCAGACTTGTGTTTTATTTCAATGTTACACCACTGCAATAAATGAGTTTTAGAATTACTTGTGCCATGATGTTTTGATAGAATTCACTGTGACATTCTCTGGTTCTAGCAGTTACTTGTGGAAAGGTTTCTGACGACCTCATTGTAAGGGCTGCTTCTTAAGAATTCAATTTAGGGCATAATCCATCAGCAGTCACTTTTTTGTCTGAAAAAGGATTGAAAAGCATTTTTTAGAATTTTTTTGTAGTAGTGATGGATGGTTTGGGCTGTGTATGCGTGTGTGTGCATCTTATTATACCTTTATAGTGATATTTTCATCTATATGCAGTTTCTAGGACACCATTTGTTCTCCTTTATCACATCAATTCTACAATTCTGTTCTCTGTGACTTCTTTTATGGTTAAAACATTCTGAAGAATGATAGTTTGTGTCTGCTGCTGCTGCTGCTAAGTCACTCAGTCATGTCCGACTCTGTGCGACCCCATAGACGGCAGCCCACCAGGTTCCCCTGACCCTGGGATTCTCCAGGCAAGAACAGTGGAGTGGGTTGCCATTTCCTTCTCCAATGCATTAAAGTGAAAAGTGAAAGTGAAGTCGCTCAGTCGTGTCCAACTCTTAGTGACCTCATGGACTGCAGCGCACCAGTCTGTCTCAGTTCAGTTCAGTTCAGTCGCTCAGTCATGTACTACTCTTTGCGACCCCATGAATCGCAGCACACCAGGCCTTTCTGTCCATCACCAACTCCTGGAGTTCACTCAGACTCACGTCCGTTGAGTCAGTGATGCCATCCAGCCATCTCATCCTCTGTCGTCCCCTTCCTCTCCTGCCCCCAATCCCTCCCAGCATTCAAAGTCTTTTCCAATGAGTCAACTCTTCACATGAGGTGGCCAAAGTACTGGAGTTTCAGCTTTAGCATCAATCCTTCCAAAGAAATCCCAGGGCTGATCTCCTTCAGAATGGACTGGTTGGATCTCGTTGCAGTCCAAGGGACTCTCAAGAGTCTTCTCCAACACCACAGTTCAAAAGCATCAATTCTTTGGTGCTCAGCTTTCTTCACAGTCCAACTCTCACATCCATACATGACTACTGGAAAAACCATAGCCTTGACTAGACAGACCTTAGTCGGCCTAGAGCTAAATTCTTTCATTTCTTAACTTTCTTTTTAAACTGTGATAAAGGTGGCTCAGATGGTAGAGAATCCGCCTGCAATACGGGAGACCTGGGTTCAATCCCTGGGTTGGGAAGATCCCCTGGAGAAGGGAACAACTACCCACTCACTATTCTGGCCTGGAGAATACCATGGACAGAAGAGCCTGGCAGACTGCAGTCCATGGGGTTGCAAAGAGTAGGACACAACTGAGCTACTTTTCACACCACATACAAAAAAAATACACATAATTTCCCAGGTGGCTTAGTGGTAATGAATCTTCCTGCCAGTGCAGGAGATTCAGGAGAGGCGAATCCCTGTGTCAGGAATTTCCCTGGAGAATTTCATGGACAGAGAAGCCTGATGGGTGAGAGCCCATGGGATTGCAAAGAGTTAGATTTGACTGATCGCACATGCATGCAAGCAAAATACACACAGCATACAATTCACCTTTTGGACCTTTTTTAAGTCTACAGTTCGGTGACCATATATACATTCACAATGGTAGATGATTGTCACCAGACTACTAAATTCCAGAACTTTTCCATTGTTCCAAATGAAAACCTCATGCCCAACAAAGCAGTCATTCCTCATTCCCTCTTCCCCACCGTCTCTGGCAACTGCTAATCTGCTCTCATGGTGAACTTGCCTATTCTGGGTATTTCATATCAATAAAATATAGGCTTTCTGTATATGACTTTTTTTTATAAGCATGTTTGCCAGATTCATCTATGTTGTAGCATGTATCAATGTTTCATTCCTTTCAATAGCTAAAAACTGCATTTTGCTTATTCACTCCTCCATTGATGGGCCTTTAGACTATTTCTGCCTTTTGGACATTGAGTGAGTGAAGTCACTCAGTTGTGTCTGACTCTTTGCGACCCCATGGACTGTAGCCTACCAGGCTCCTCCGTCCATGGGATTCTCCAGGTAAGAGTCCTGGAGTGGGTTGCCATTTCCTTCTCCAGGGGATCTTCCCAACCCAGGGATCGAACCCGGGTCTCCTGCATTCCAGGCAGGCGCTTTAACCTCTGAGCCACCAGGGAAGCCCTTTTGGACATTGCAACTATGTATATACTACAAGTATTTGTGTACAAGGTTTTGCTTGAATACCTGTTTATATCTAGTTGAGACTATGCACAGGAGTACTTTGCTGAATCGTGCAGCTCTTCTGTTTCATTTACAGAAGAACCAGTACATCATTTCTTGTGAAGGCTCAAGCACTTTACATTCCCACCAGCAATGTTTGGAGACTTCCAGCTTCACACACCTGTCATTATTTTCCTTCTTTTGGATTACTGTAAACCTAATGGATTTGAATTCACATCTCATTGAAGCTTTGATTTGCATTTCTCTGAAGAATAATAATATTGAGCATATTTTCATGTTCTTGGTCATATGCCTATCATTTTGGGAGAAGTGTCTGTTCAAGTTATTTGCCCATATATTAATTGGGTTATTTGTGTTTTTGTTATTGAGTCATAACAGTTTTTATTTTTAACATATTGCAGCTACTAGACCCTTATCAGAGGTATTATTTGCTAATACTTTCTCCCACTTCATGGGTAGTCCCTTCAATTGCTTGATCATGTCTTTTGATGTATAAAAGTTTTTAATTTATAAAGTCCCATTTTATATTTTGTTGTTTTGTGCTTTAGGTGCCACATTTAAGATATCATTGCCAAATTCAAGGACATGAAGGTTTGTCCTTTTTCTCTTCTAAGAGATTTATAGTTCTGAACTTTAGTTATATGATTTATTTGGGGTTAATTTTTGGATATGATGTGAAATAAAGGGCCAGCATACTCATTTGCATGTAGAAGTCCAACACTGGACACTGTTCTCTCCTCTACTGAATTTCCTTGGCATCCTTGTCAAAAATCATCTGGTCACTGATGGATGGGTATTTCTGGGTGTTCTGTTCTATTCCATTCACTAATATTTCTGTTTTTATGCCAGTATCACACTGTTTTGATTACTGTCATTTTGTAGAAAATTTGAAAATCAGGAAATGTGCATCCTCCAACTTTATTCTTTAAGGTTGCTTTGGTGGTTTGATGTCCTTTGAAATGCCATAGGAATTCTAGGATAAGCTTTTCCATTTCTGCAAAATGGCCACTGGGGATTTGAAAAGGAAAACATTGAACCTATAGATCACTCTGGGAGTAATGCACTGTAACAATATTAAGTCTTCTAATTCACAGACATAGGATGTGTTTCCATTCATTTCTGTCTTCTTTAATACCTTGCTACTTTTGGAGGCTTCCCTGGTGGCTCAGAGGTTAAAGCGTCTGCCTGCAATGTGGGAGACCTGGGTTTGATTCCTGGGTCAGGAAGATCCCCTGGAGAAGGAAATGGCAACCCACTCCAGTATTCTCGCCTGGAGAATCTCATGGATGGAGGAGCCTGGTAGGCTGCAGTCCATGGGGTTGCACAGAGTCAGACACGACTGAGCAACTTCATTTACTTACTTACCTTTACTATATTTTTTAGATTTAGTGTATAAATCTTTTACCTCTTTCATTAAATGTTTTCCTAGATATTATAGTCTTTCTAACACTATTGTAAATTTCATTTTCTTAATTTTTTTGGGTTGTTCATTGCTAGCATTTAGAAATACAGCTGAATTTTGTGTGCTGACCTTGTATCTTACAACTTTGGTAAATTTATGTATTGGTTAAAAGTATTTTTGTAGATCCTTTAGGATTTTCTATATATAGGATCATATCATCTATGAATAGAGCTAGCTTTACTTTTTTTCCCTAATATTGATGACATTTTTTTTTCTTGACTAATTGCTATGGCTAAAAATTATAGCTCAGCGTCGAATGGAAGTGGTGAAACAGGCATCCTTGTCTTGTGCCTGATTTGAGGAGAATGAAAGCTTCCAGTCTTTCGCCATGTAGTATGGTGCTGTGCGTGTGTGTTAGTCACTCAGCTGTGTCTGACTCTTTGCAACCCCATGGATTGTAGCCTGCCAGACTCCTCAGTCCGTGGAATTTTCCAGGCAAGAATACTGGAGTGGGTTGCAGTTCTCTTCTCCAGAGGATCTTCCTGATCCAGGGATTGAACTACCTTTGGGTTTTTCATATATTGCCTTTCTTTTGTTGAGAAAGCTTTCCTCTTCCTGGATTATTGAGTGTTGTTTTTTTAATCATGAAAGGATGATTTTTTTTTCAAATGCATCATTGAAGATCATTGAAATGGTGATGTAGATTTTCTCCTCATTCCATTAATGTGATATATTATATCGATTTATTTTCATATACTGAATTACTCTAGCATTCCTAGGATAAATCCCACCTGATCCTAGTATTTTTTTTTTTTTAGTATGGTACTGGATTCAGTTTGCTCTGAACCTGTTCAAACTGTGATTCAAACTGTACTTTCCACTCTGGAGTGGAAGTAGGAATGGACAGACCAGCCAGACTCCATTCCAGATAGGCTACAACAGCAACAGGGGCAGCTTGCTGCTACCATAGGTATAGCCTGGATGGGTCCCTGGGGTATCTGGGTTGAAGGCTGAGGTGGAAGTAGCATCGATAACAGTGACATGAAGGTATTCTTATGTCACTTTTTGAAGTTTTCTGCATCTTGCTAGATGTCATGTGTGAAAATAACCAACACTCTCTGTTGACTTTCAGCCACAGATGTTCTAAACAGAAAATCCTCTAAGATAATGAACTTCAGACCCAAGCTATTTAAGATACAATAAGAACTTCTAGTTTCAGTTCAGAGTCCATGCCTAAGCATCCACCAAATACAATCCAAGAGCAGAGGAAATTAAACATAAAGCAACTATAAGCAAGTAAATAATAAGGATTAGAGCAGACCTCAGTGAATTTAAAACAGGAAAACAAAAGAGAAGAATCAAAATCAAGAAAATTAATATTCTTCTAGACAGTTTGACCAAGAAAGAAAGAGAAGACACAAATTATATTAGAGGAATGACAGAAAGAGAACATAACTAATGATTCCCCAAACCCTTAAATACTAGTAATGGAATTCCACGAGCTTCCCTGGTGGCTCAGCAGTAAAGAATCTGTCTACGATGCAGGAGCTGAAGAAGACATGGGTTCGATCCCTGGGTCAGGAAGACCCCCTGGAGGAGGGCATGCCATGAATACTGAATTCTCCAGTATTCTTGTCTTCCTGGAGAATCCCATGGACAGAGGAGCCTGGTGTGCTGCAGTCCATAATGTTGCAAAGAGTCAGAACAGCTGAAGTGACTTAGCACGCACACACAAGGGAATTCTGCAGTCAACTCTAAGCCTGCAAATTTGATAATTTGCACGAAATAGACTAATTTCTTTAAAGACAAACCACCAGTAGTTACTCCAGAGGAGAAGGGGGTGACAGAGGATGAGATGGTTGGATGGCATCACTGACTCAATAGACAGGAGTTTGAACAAACTCTGGGGGATAGTGTAGAACAGGGAAGCCTGATGTGCTGCAGTCCATAGGGTTGCAGGGAGTTGGACATCACTTAGCAACTATACTAGAACAACAACAGCAGAACTAGATACCCTGAATAGCCCTATACCTACTAAAGCAATCCAGATCCACATGGTTTTAGTAGCAAATACTATCAAATGTTTATAGAATAATACCAGTTCTATACAAGCTCTTCCACAGAATGTAAGGGAAAGGAACACTTCCCAAATCACTTTAAGACTTCTTTTATTTGAATGTCAAAGCTAGACCAGAAAACAACAGATCACTATCACTCATGAAAACAAACCCAAGATTTTGTGTCCAAGCTAAATATTAGCAAATAGAATCCAGCAGTACATAAAAAGTGGAAAAAACCATCATAATGAAATTGGAATTACTCCAGAACTGAAAGGCTGGTCTGAATTGCAATCAAGGCAAATCACTTTCTAACATACAAAATAAGGAAAATTAAATGACTATCCAGATGCAGAAAATATTTGACAAAATTCAAAGCCCATTCATTTAAAAAGCTGTTAGTCAACTAGGAGTGGAAGGAAATTCCCTTAACTCAATAAAGGTTAGCTAGAAAAGTGTATAGCTAACATTATATTTAATGGTGAGTGATGGGAGTTTTCCTCCTACCATGATTTTTAAAATATTGACTTAAACTTTGCATTTTGAGATAATTATATGTTCCCATGTAGGTATTGGGAATTAGACAGATCCCATGTACCCTGTACTCAATTTCCTCAGTAACACCTCACAAAACAACAGTGCAATATCATAAAGAGATGCTCACATAGAATAGTCAAGATATACAGATGTGATTTAGTCGTGTCCGACTCTCCATGGGATTTTCCAGGCAGTATTACTGGAGTAGCCATTTCCTTCTCCAGGGGATCTTCCCAACCCAGGGCTCAAACCTGGGTCTCCTGCATGGTAGGCAGATTCTTTACCAACAGAGCCATCAGGGCAAGATACAGAGCACCCCATCTAAACAAGGATGCCTCATGATGTCCTCTATAGCCACACCATCTCTCCTTTCACCGTTTCCAAAACTTAACCCCTAGCAACCACCAATCTGTTCTCTACTTCTGTGTTTTGTCATGCAAAAGTGTCATATATAAATATAACCATAGAGTGTGTAGCCTTTCAGACTGGTTTGTTCACCCAACATTTTCCCCTGGATTCATACAAGTTATTATGTTTATCATAGTTTGCTTATTAACTTTCTGAAAAGTATCCCGTTGTATGAGTGTATTGCAGTTTGTTTAAACCATTCATCTGTTGAAATAAAGATGTCTAGGTTTTCAGTTTGTGGTATTATGAATGACACTGCTATTAACACTAGAGTACAGGTTTTATATGAAAATAAGTTTTCATTTCTCAGAAATAAATTCCCAGGAGTGCTGTTGCTGAGCTATATGGCAATTGCATGGTAAGCTTTTGTTTTTTTTTTTTTTGAAGAAGCTTCCAAACTCTTTTCCAAAGTGACTGTGATTTTATATTCCAGCTAGTTATACATGAGTGGTATGAGAGATATGTTTTCCCACACACTTTCAAAATTTCAGTTATTCCAATGGGTGGATAGTTGTGATAAGTCTGACTCTGTCTTTTGGATGCTTGTTGTCAGCGTTTAGGCTGCCTGCTCACCCTTCCCCCTGTGACTCACGCCTGTGCAAACTGACAAGGAATTCCAGGCGCTCTTGCCTTCGCCCTCGGTGAGAGACTCAGAGCACGCAGCCCCTGCTGGCAGGCGTGCGGCCCCATCCTGACCACGCTCCATCACGATAAACAACAACAGAGCACCCTAGTCTCCTTTATGTTCATCTTTCTGTCCATTTTCGTATCATCTTGGGAGGCTTGTCCTGCTTTTCCCAGACAGAACCTCGTTCTGTGAATAATAAGCCTCCTCCTATCCCTTGGTCTGCCATCAGTCTCGACTTATGATTTAAGGAAATGGTCAAGCAGAAGGATAAGGGGGTCGTGAGACACTGCAGGACACAGCACTTACTGTGCGGTGAGAAGGGTGATTCTAAATTTTTCTGTTTCGGCAAATCAGTGGATCCCATTGCATCAGGTAAGAGATTTAGAATATGATGGAGGTGATCTCTAATGTGGCTGTTGATTTTGAGTTTGATCATAATATCTACTTTAATTTTTCTTGTATTAGTCGAACTTATAACAAACATGACAATAAAATATAACTAGTGTCAGATATGTTTCATTTGGCAGAATTTTTGTGTGACCTTTATATACGCTTCAATAGCCATTATTTCTAAAATGAGCTATATGATACAATAAGCATTTGGGAAGAATATCATTGTAGAGTTGCTACTGGTTTTTCATATGCATAGAATGATATGAATATTAGATTATGCAGATTAAGAGTTATAATTTTAAATTAAACTATTTCTTGATGTATACAATCAGCAGAACATTTCTAAGAGAAACTGACTGGAATAAATGGTGAATACATATGATACTTTGTGTCTTCATAAACATTAAATTCTGCTGTTTACAAATCCTGATAGTCCTTTAAGAGGTCTGGTGTAGCTGAACACTTAACTCATTGCAGGAAGGCTTCTGGAAGCTTGATATGTTCACAATCACAATTATTTTGAATCTTTATGTTCATAATCAAATTACTTACCTGTAGGATGTGCTGGCCTTCGTTTGAAGATCCAAGAGAGGCTGAAAGACAATGAGTTCCAGTGACAAGATTTTTGGGATCTTCTTCTTTTTTCAAATTTGCATTGGGCTTCTGGGGAATTCCTTGTTATTTATTTTGTATATGTACATCTTTTTGATTCTCCCTCATAAGAAGAAGCCCACAGATGTGATTCTTGCCCACCTAACTTTTGCTAACACCCTGACACTTGTATTCAGAGGGGTTCCAAATATACTGTTGTACTTTGGAATTAGTCCCGAGATGGGTGATATTGGATGTAAAGCAGTGGTTTATATCCAGAGAGTTACTCGAAGTATTTCCCTGTATACAACCTCTCTCCAGAGTACCTTTCAGGCTGTGACAATTACTCTGAGTAATAGTAAGTGGATTTGGCTCAAAATAAAAATTTCGACATTTATTCAACCCTCTTTACTTTTTTCCTGGATCATCAACATGGTCATTTATTCTGAGATCATCTTAAGAAACGTGGCCAACAGGAATATCACTGATGCTAGATCTGGGTATTATGCTGCTTACTGTAAAACTGATGCACCTCATTACCACATAGTAGCAACGTTTCTAAGTGCGATATTCACTCGAGATTTGCTCCTTCTCTCTCTCATGACATGTAGTAGTATCTACATGGTGAATATTCTCTTCAGACATCGCAAAACAGCTCAGCAGTTCGCAGTACCATCCAGTCTTCACAAGGCTCTCCTGAAATTAAAGCTACCAAACTTATTCTCATGCTGGTGAGCTGCTTTGTTTTCTTTTACTGGACCAACACCTTTCTCACTGTTTATTTATTTTCTCTGAGCGGGAACAAGTGGCAGCTTGAGAGCTTTGGCAACTTTGTTGCATCCTGTTACCCGAGCATCTGTCCTTTCTTACTGATTAAAAACGAAAATAGAATTTCCAGAATAAGTTACATCAAAACAAAGATCAGAATTTTCTCTTTCTAAATTAAATGATCATATGACCACTCCATAGTATTCTGCACCACTGGAGTAATGTGCATGAGTACAGAGTAGCTTGTTTATCAATGACTTAAAGCAGGTTAGCTGCCACTGAATTGAGCTAAGA
The DNA here is from genome assembly GCA_006408695.1 of Aepyceros melampus. Taxonomy (NCBI): domain Eukaryota; kingdom Metazoa; phylum Chordata; class Mammalia; order Artiodactyla; family Bovidae; genus Aepyceros; species Aepyceros melampus. The sequence goes on from SJXQ01006217.1 coordinate 49,903, forward strand.
AGGTTTAAATTATGATGTCATGTACTTAAGATTTAAAACTTTATAAAACAGTAACATATGGAATGTAGAATGTTTTGTAACATAGGAAACATTATTAAATCATAAAAGTACAGAAATTGATAATTTCACAAACACTGGTTACTTTTGAGTGTAAATTAACCCCAACACTAAGGTATGAAATATATGTTATGATATAATATAAGCTATGATATAATCTGTGCTTTATGCTTTGGTATGTTAGAAACATTTCATATTTAGTTATAAAAATAGATAAAAGTCTTCACATTTGCTTATCAATTCAGAAATGTCTTCATATTTTACAATAATTACTTACCTACATTTAAAATACAGTAGGAATAGAGAGATAAACAGCATCTCACAACAGCTAAGAGATTTGTTTTGGTCCTGAGGACTGTTGAGCATACCAGTGAACTTAGGCTCTGAATTGCAGATTAAAGGGGTCAAAATTAAGATTTAGGTACCTCCTGAAGGTAAAGACAAACAGGAGAGCGTCTCATAGTTATCTTTGCTCTAAAGGGCTCCACATTCAGCAGACGGCACAGCTGGAGTGTTCATATAAGTAGGTGGTTTGGGTTTTGAGTTAGGGGCTCAGCTTTGGGTTGGGCTTGGGGCTAGCATTAAGATTCAGATTGCAGTTTGGCTTTGGGTTGAAGTTAGGTTTAGAGTTAGGATTAGGGTTAAGATTAAGCATCAGATTTGTGGTAGGGCTCTGGCTTATATTTGGGTTGCGGTTGGGGTTAAGGTACAGTTGGGGCTGTAATAGTGGTTACAGCTTTACTGCTTGTGCTTTTGGTTTCATATAAGAATTCTTTGCCAATTGTTATCATGAATATTTACCCCTGTTTTCTTGTATAGCTTTCTTGTTTTTGCTCCTATATTTAGATCGGTGAGATATTTTATATATATATTACTCTTTGTAAGTGATTCAAAGTAAAGTGCTAACTTTTTTTCTTTTCTCTTCTTTTGTTTTTCTTTCCTTTCCTCTTCCCTTCCTCCTATTTCTCTTCTTCCTTCTTCCCTCCTTCCTTCTTTTTCTTGGTTGGTGAGTTGCTATCACTTTGTACCAGCATCCATGTTTAAATACTCTCTGCTTTTCTTGTTGAATTGTTTTGGCAGCTTTGTGAAAAAGTGTTCAGCATAGATAGGTGTGTGTGTGTGTGCTTTTGTGCTCTCAAGTCCATTCCATCAGTAAGTTTTCTATTTTCTGCCCTGACACACTGTCTTGACTACTGTCCCTCTGTAGTACGTCTTCATAATGGGAAATACCAATCTTCCTACTTCATTTCTCTTTTTTCACGTTTGGCAATTCTAGTCCTTTGTATTTTCACATGAATTATACAATCAGGTTGTCAATTTCAACAAAGAATTATTTGGGGATTTTGATAGGATTATGTAAATCTGGAAGTATGTTTGGGAATTATTGCCATCTTAGCATGTTAAGCATTCTGATATATGAACATTGGACATGTTTTTCCATATTTTTATATACTTAATTTCTTTCAACACAGTTTTGTGGTTCTAAGAGTATAGTTTTTGCTCCTTTTTGAAATTTATTTCTAAGCACTTAATTCTTTTTTGATGCTATCATGAATGGAATTTAAAAAAAAATTTATTTTCTGATTTTCTTTGCAAGTTGTCTTTGTCTGCTTGGGCCATCATAATAAAATACTGCAGACTGGGGCACTTTAACAACAGGAATTTTTATTTTCTCACAATTCTGGAGGTTGGAAAGTCCAAGATTAAGGTTCTGACAGAGTTCAGTTCCTGGTGAGATTTCTCTTCCTGGGTTACAGATGGCCATTCTCTCACTGTGTACTAAACATTTTGAAGTGAGAGAGACAGGGTCTCTAGCATCTTTTTCTGTTCTATAATGACAGCAATTCTATTCATATTGGGTCAGAGTTCAACTCTTATGATCTCATTAATCTTGGTCTCTTCACAAAGCATCATATTTGCTTGATAGTATATTTGGAAATTAGGGAGTTGATATATGATTTTGGGGCAACACAATCCATTTCAGAGCACAGAAAAAACAATAAAGCTTTTTATTCTGCCACTTGCTGAACTCATTTCTTAGTCCTATTTTTTTTTTTTTGTTTTAGTGGATTCCTTTGGATTTTCAATATGTAAGATCATGTCATCTGTGAATAAACACTTTCTGTTTCCCTTTCCAACCTGTGGTCTTTTTATTTAACTTTCTTACCTAATTGCTCTGATTAGGGTCTTCAGTGTAGTACTGAGAGAACTGGCAAGAGTGGACATTCTTGTCTTGTCCCTGATCTCAGGGGCACAGCATCCATTCATTTGCCATTAGGTATGATGTTAGCTGTGGGTTTTTGTCAATCCCCTTGATCAGTTTGAGGAAGTTCCCTCTCCCTAGTCTGTTGAGTATTTTATCATGTACCAGGTGAGAGGGCTGGAAAGACAATGGCTAAGAAGAGCTGCAAATCCTGGCCAATGATGCAGTGAGCTCCTTGCTGTATACTGAAGCAGATGGTGTGAAAAGAGGACTAACAATGCTGACCCTTACTGATCTCTTATCATGTGCTCAGCACTCTCCTAAGTGGTTTACATGCTTGACTCATTCAATCATCACAGCCATCCAAAGTTGTTCAAGTGCAGTTATTAGCCTTCTTTCTCAGATGGGAAACTAAGGCTCACAAACATTGACTCCTGTATCTGGTTGGTAGAGCTGGGCTTCATTTGGACTTCAGAATCTGAGCAATACATCATCCCCTGAACCAGCTTGATGGAGGGGAAGGGGTGGGGTGAGAGTGCTGCAGAAGAGGTGGCTGTGGTCAGAGGGGATGTAATCAATGAGTGTTCATGCCCAAGGCACTGTTTTAGGTGATTGGGATGAATCAGTGACCGAATTAGGCTATGTCTATCTGAGCCCACGTTCAATGGGAGACAGACAGCAAACCATAGCTACAGCAGGTGACGTCTATAGTTACACTAGAATATGCATAAATACTGTGTGGTAAGGCGGAAGATAGGAATGCAGAGGATAGGGAGGGGCAAGAGTGTCAGTGTTAGTCCAAGTTGAAAAGCTACATTTACGCTAGTTAATTGCTCAGTTGTGTTTGACTCTTTGAGATCCCATGGACTGTAGCCTGCCAGACTTCTCTGTCCATGGAATTCTCCAGGCAAGAATACTGGAGTGGGTAACCATTCCCTTCTCCAGAGGATCTTCCCAACCCAGGGATCAAACCTGGGTCTCCTGCATGGCAGGCAGATTCTTTACCAACTGAGCCACCAGGAAAGCCATTTACATTTACACTAAGGGAGCGAATAACCACGATGGTGTGATCACTCACCTGGAGCCAGACATCCTGGAATGTGAAGTCAAGTGGGCCTTAGGAAGCATCACTATGAACAAAGCTAGTGGAGGTGATGGAATTCCAGTTGAGCTATTTCAAATCCTGAAAGATGATGCTGTGAAAGTGCTACCCTCATTATGCCAGCAAATTTGGAAAACTCAGCAGTGGCCACAGGACTGGAAAAGGTCAGTTTTCATTCCAATCCCAAAGAAAGGCAATGCCAAAGAATGCTCAAACTACTGCACAATTGCACTCATCTCATACACTAGTAAAATAATGCTTAAAATTCTCTAAAGTCAGGCTTCAGCAATATGGGAACTGTGAACTTCCAGATATTCAAGCTGGTTTTAGAAAAGGC
>SJXQ01006217.1:54149-64726 GCA_006408695.1 Aepyceros melampus
TTGGACTGTGAAGAAGGCTGAGCACCAAAGAGTTGATGCTTTTGAACTGTGGTGTTGGAGAAGACTCTTGAGAGTCCCTTGGACTGCAAGGAGATCCAACCAGTCCATCCTAAAGGATACCAGTTCTGGGTGTTCATTGGAAGGAATGACGCTGAGGCTGAAGCTCCAATACTTTGGCCACCTCATGCGAAGAGTTGACTCATTGCAAAAGACTCTGATGGTGAAAGGGATTGGGGGCAGGAGAAGGGGATGACAGAGGATGAGATGGCTGGATGGCATCACCGACTCTATGCACAGGAGTTTGAGTGAACTCCGGGAGTCGGTGATGGATAGGGAGGCCTGGCATGCTGCAATTCTTGGGACTGCAAAGAGTCAGATATGACTGAGCGACTGAACTGAACTGAACTGAACTGAAGGGAGCGAAGAATAAGCTGTGAAGAGTTATGGAAGGAGTAATCCAGGAGGGATTAAGAAATGCAACACCCTTAAGTGGGAGTTGCCAGGTGTTTTTGAGACCAACAAAGAAGCCAGTGTGAATTATGTTTATGGCTTTATAGTTTTGGGTTTTTTGTTTGTTTGTTTTAATGGATAAATGTGTGTTTGCGTTAAGATTATAGGTTATGTTTTATGGTATAGTTTAGGAGTTAGGTTTTTGGGATTAATGACTAGGTTTTAGGGAACATGTGTTAGGTTTTAGGGAAAAGATGTTAGGAACTAGGTGTTCAGTTAGTGGGTTACGGCAGGGGTCAAAGTATGGGTGCAGGTTAGGATTCAGGTATGGGTTAGTGTTGTTGTTTCAATCACTAAGTCATGTTCAACATTTTGCAACTCCGTGGACTGAGGTTGTTGATATTTCTTCTGGAAATCTTGATGCCAGCTTGTGATTCATCCAATCCAGCATTTTGCATGATGTGTGCTGCATATAAGTTAAATAAGCTGGGTGACAATATACAACCCTGACAAACTCCTTTCTCAACTTGGAACCAGTCTATTGTTCCATGTCCTGTTCTGCTTCTTCCTGACCTGCATACAAGTTTCTCCGGAGACAGGAAAGGTGGATTGGTATTCCCATCTCTTTAAGGATTTTCCACAGTTTGTTGTGATCCACACGGTCAAAGCCTTTCTCATAGTCAATGAAACAGAAGTAGGTGTTTTTCTGGAATACTCTTGCTTTTTTTATGATCCAACGGATGTTGGCAATTTGATCTCTGGTTCCTCTGCCTTTCCTAAACTCAGCTTGTACATCTGGAATTTCTCGGTTCATGTACTGCTGAAGCCTAGCTTGAAGGATTTTGAGCATAACCTTAGTAGCATGTGGAATGAGCACAATTGTATGGTAGTTTGAAGATTCTCATGGCTTCCCTGGTGGCTCAGACAATAAAGAACCCACCTGCAATGCAGGTGACTTGAGTATGATCCCTGGATTGGGAAGATCTCCTGGAGAAGGGCATGGCTATCCACTCCAGTATTCTTGCCTGTAGGATTTCATGGACAGAAAAGCCTGACAAGCTACAGTCCATGGGGTTGCAAAGAGTAGGACACAGCTGAAAGACTAACACTTTCACTAACACTTTGAACATTCTCTGGCATTGTCCTTCTTTGGGACTGGATAGAAAACTGACCTTTTTCTTTCCTGTGGCCGCTACTGAGTTTTCCAAACTTGTTGACATATTAAATGCAGCAATTTAACACATCTTTTAGGATTTTAGGATCCACCATAGTGACAGTATTTTACTTTGCTCAGCTCTTTGAAAACTCCATCTCCAAGTACAGCCACATCCTGAGGTCCTGGGGGGCGAGAGGTTCAGCATGTAAATTTTGGGGGACACGAACGAACCTATATTGTCCTGCTTAGGAATGAGCTAACACGTGCCTTGGTCCCTCCTTCCCTTAATCCCATGGGGGTGATGTAATGGCCAAGGGAGAGGCCACTCTTGCAGGGTTTGTCGCAGCTGGCGAACCCTTCTCTGCTCTCTGATCAGGCAGCAGCAGTCCCAGCCCCATTCTGGGGTTTTGTGCTGCATCCTGCCAAGGTGCTCAGTGTTCTGGAACCCAGGAGCCAGCAGCCTTATGAGGACAGGGCCAGCTGAATGCCTTTCGCACAAGACACCCCAACCAAAGGGAGAAAGCCTATGGGGCATTACAGGTGGGAGAAAGTCCCAGTCTCGTTTACGCTTCAGAAAGACCACATTGAGATGGGGTGTGAGATGCACCACAGGGGCAGGGAGTTTTGAAGGTCCTGATGGAGGGATTGGGCTTGGGCCAGGGCTGTGGCCATAGAGGGGCATTAGTGCGGGCACTGGCCGTAGACTCTGGGGGAGGAGCTGACAGTCACTGGAGCACAAGGGGAGTGGGAGGCTGCGGGGGTCTGGGCTTAGCCACCAGGGAGGGTGAGGCTGCCTCTGGGCGTAGCTATTGCAGTGAAAAGGAGAAAAAAAACAGAGGAATGGGTTTTTTTCTTTCCTTTTTCTGAGAACAAAGAAGACAAAGAGAACAGTGAGCAGGCCTGAACATTCTTAGTATTTTTGTTTTGTTATTGTTCAGTCACTCAGTCGTGTCTGACTGTTTGCGACAGCACGGGCTGTAGCACTCCAGGTTTCCCTGTCCTTCACTGTCCACCGGAGTCTGCGCAAACGTATACTTAGCCACCAGGGAAGGTGAGGCTGCCTCTGGGCGTGGCTATTGCAGTGAAAAGGAGAAAAAAAACAGAGGAATGGGTTTTTTTCTTTCCTTTTTCTGAGAACAAAGAAGATAAAGAGAACAGTGAGCAGGCCTGAACATTCTTAGTATTTTTGTTTTGTTATTGTTCAGTCACTCAGTCGTGTCTGACTGTTTGCGACAGCACGGGCTGTAGCACTCCAGGTTTCCCTGTCCTTCACTGTCCACCGGAGTCTGCGCAAACGTATGTCCGTTGAGTCAGCGATGCCATCCTGACTTGGGCCAGATGTGTGTATTTTCTGACCTGTCAGGTTAAATGTTGCAATGTCCACTTTGTCATTTTCATTGCTTTCTTGGGTCCTCCAGTTTCTCAGTTTTTCTAGACATTGCAACACCATCCCTCAACCATTTCTTAAGACCTCAGACCATCATTTAGGGGGTAGATGTATGTTTAGGAGCTAATTGTCTACCTGGAGTTTTCCTCCTTGATAAACTGAACATCGGGTAGTAACTGTCTTGTCATTGAGTCAGTGATGCCATCCTGACTTGGGCCAGATGTGTGTATTTTCTGACCTGTCAGTTTAAATGTTGCAATGTCCACTTTGTCATTTTCATTGCTTTCTTGGGTCCTCCAGTTTCTCAGTTTTTCTAGACATTGCAATACCATCCCTCAACCATTTCTTAAGACCTCAGACCATCATTTAGGGGGTAGATGTATGTTTAGGAGCTAATTGTCTACCTGGAGTTTTCCTCCTTGATAAACTGAACATCGGGTAGTAACTGTCTTGTCCTCGGTCTGAATGTTTTATGACCCTCCAGACCAGGGATGTATTCCTCTGAATGTCTGGAAACTGGAACAAATGCAGCTTTAGGCGAGTGAAGCCAAAAACATTTGTGAGAGAATTGAAATTTGAAAAAGAACCGAGGCTCTGACTTCTACACTGACTGCCTAACAATTTCTACCTCACTGGGACAGGTTACGGGTAAGGTGGACCCTCACTGTCCTTTATCTGCCTAGGAGGAGAATGTCTTAAAAGCTGCATGTGGCAGATCATGGAGGGATGAGTGTTTGTAGCAGGTGTGGGTGGAAAGATGGCCCTGTTCCTATGTCAGCAGGGCCTCCCCAGTGTAAAGATCTGTGTGGTTCCCCAGGCCAGTCAACTCCCCACATCATCCTTCCAGGAAGCTGAGATCCAGGACTACAAGGGCAGAGGCCTTCCCTCTTATTCATCTGTAACTCCCTGCTCCCATAGTGAGGAACCTGGTGCCCACTACTTGCCATTTATCCATTTATTGCTCCCTTCCAGACGACATGTGCAGAGGTTTCAGCACTGCTAGCTCCTGCACCTTGGGAAGAACTCCACAAAATAAAGCCCTTAGTTTATATGTGATACATTTTGCCTTTTGTCTACAGAGTCTGTTTGTTGCAGGGAGAAAGCCAATTCTGACTCCATGTTGGAAACTGTTTCTTTCACTTGTTCTTTGTTGTTTTTGTTTTTATAATCATACTTAATAGTATGGACACTGCCCTTCTGCTTGACTGTAAACAAAAACACCTTTGTTCAGCTCATAGAGAGATAATTCATCCCTTCTCACTCAGCAGTGGCCACAAGACTGGAAAAGGTGAGTTTTCTTTTCAATTCCAAAGAAAGACAAAGCCAAAGAATGTTCAAACTATTACACAATTGGACTAATTTCACAAGCTAGCAAAGTAAGGCTCTAAATTCTCCAAGCTAGGTTTCATCAGTACGTGAACTGAGAACTTCCAGATGTTCAAGCTGGATTTAGAAAAGGCAGAGGAATCAGCGATCAAACTGCCAACTTCCACTGAATGATAGAAAAAGCAAGAGACCTCCAGAAAAACATCTGCTTCTGCTTCTTTGACCACGCTACAGTTGCTAAATGTGCGGATCACAACAAACTGTAGAAAATTCTTAAAGAGATGGGAATACCACACCACCTTACCTGCCTCCTGGGATACCTATATGCAGGTATAGAGGTATACCTCACATCCATACGTGACTACTGGAAAAACCATCGCCTTGACTAGACGGACCTTAGTTGGCAAAGTAATGTCTCTGCTTTTGAATCTACTATCTAGGTTGGTCATAACTTTTCTTCCAAGGAGTAAGCAACTTTTAATTTCATGGCTGTAGTCACCATCTGGAGTGATTTTGGAGACCAGAAAAATAAAGTCTAACAACAGTTAGAACTAGACATGGAAGAACAGACCGGCTCCAAATTGAGAAAGGAGTACATCACAGCTGTATATCATCACCCTGCTTCAGTTCAGTTCAATTCAGTTCATTCACTCAGTCGTGTCCGACTCTTTGCGACCCCATGAATTGCAGCATGCCAGGCCTCCCTGTCCATCACTAACTCCCGGAGTTCACTCAGACTCACGTTCATCGAGTCCGTGATGCCATCCAGCCATCTCATCCTCGGTCGTCCCCTTCTCCTCCTGCCCCTAATCCCTCCCAGCATCAGGGTCTTCTCCAATGAGTCAACTCTTCACATGAGGTGGCCAAAGTACTGGAGTTTCAGCTTTAGCATCATTCCTTCCAAGGAAATCCCAGGGTTGATCTCCTTCAGAATGGACTGGTTGGATCTCCTTGCAGTCCAAGGGACTCTCAAGAGTCTTCTCCAACACCACAGTTCAAAAGCATCAATTCTTCGGCACTCAGCCTTCTTCACAGTCCAACTCTCACATCCATACATGACCACAGGAAAAACCATAGCCTTGACTAGACGGACCTTAGTTGGCAAAGTAATGTCTCTGCTTTTGAATATACTATCTAGGTTGGTCATAACTTTTCTTCCAAGGAGTAAGCGCCTTTTAATTTCATGGCTGCAGTCACCATCTGCAGTGATTTTGGAGCCCAAAAAAACAAAGTCTGACACTGTTTCTACTGTTTCCCCATCTATTTCCCATGAAGTGATGGGGCCAGATGCCATGATCTTCGTTTTCTGAATGTTGAGCTTTAAGCCAACTTTTTCACTCTCCTCTTTCACTTTCAACAAGAGGCTTTTTAGCTCCTCCTCACTTTCTGCCATAAGGGTGGTGTCATCTGCATATCTGAGATTATTGATATTTCTCCCAGCAATCTTGATTCCAGCTTGTGTTTCTTCCAGTCCAGCATTTCTCATGATGTACTCTGCATATAAGTTAAATAAGCAGGGTGACAATATACAGCCTTGACGTACTCCTTTTCCTATTTGGAACCAGTCTGTTGTTCCATGTCCAGTTCTAACTGTTGCTTCCTGACCTGCATACAGATTTCTCAAGAGGCAGGTCAGGTGGTCTGGTATTCCCATCTCTTTCAGAATTTTCCACAGTTTACTGTGATCCACACAGTCAAAGGCTTTGGCATAGTCAATAAAGCAGAAATAGATGTTTTTCTGGAACTCTCTTGCTTTTTCCATGATCCAGCGGATGTTGGCAATTTGATCTCTGGTTCCTCTGCCTTTTCTAAAACCAGCTTGAACATCAGGGAGTTCACGGTTCACATATTGCTGAAGTCTGGCTTGGAGAATTTTGAGCATTACTTTACTAGCATGTGAGATGAGTGCAATTGTGCGGTAGTTGGAGCATTCTTTGGCATTGCCTTTCTTTGGAATTGGGATGAAAACTGACCTTTTCCAGTCCTGTGGCCACTGCTGAGTTTTCCAGATTTGCTGGCAAATTGAGTGCAGCACTTTCACAGCATCATCTTTCAGGATTTGAAACAGCTCAACGGGAATTCCATCACCTCCACTAGCTTTGTTCGTAGTGATGCTTTCTAAGGCCCACTTGACTTCACATTCCAAGATGTCTGGCTCTAGATTAGTCAACACATCATCATGATTATCTGGGTCATGAAGATCTTTTTTGTACAGTTCTTCCGTGTATTCTTGCCACCTCTTCTTAATATCTTCTGCTTCTGTTAGGTCCAGACCATTTCTGTCCTTTATCGAGCCCATCCTTGCATGAAATGTTCTCTTGGTATCTCTAATTTTCTTGAAGAGATCTCTAGTCTTTCCCATTCTGTTCTTTTCCTCTATTTCTTTACATTGATTGCTGAAGAAGGCTTTCTTATCTCTTCTTGCTATTCTTTGGAACTCTGCATTCAGATGCTTATATCTTTCCTTTTCTCCTTTGCTTTTTGCTTCTCTTCTTTTCACAGCTATTTGTAAGGCCTCCCCAGACAGCCATTTTGCCTTTTTGCATTTCTTTTCCATGGGGATGGTCTTGATCCCTGTCTCCTGTACAATGTCACGAATTAGAGCATATAATTTGGCTCACAAAAGGCGCTTACTCCTTGGAAGAAAAGTTATGACCAACCTAGATAGCATATTCAAAAGCAGAGACATTACTTTGCCGACTAAGGTCCGTCTAGTCAAGGCTATGGTTTTTCCTGTGGTCATGTATGGATGTGAGAGTTGGACTGTGAAGAAGGCTGAGCGCTGAATAATTGATGCTTTTGAACTGTGGTGTTGGAGAAGACTCTTGAGAGTCCCTTGGACTGCAAGGAGATCCAACCAGTCCATTCTGAAGGAGATCAACCCTGGGATTTCTTTGGAAGGAATGATGCTAAAGCTGAAGCTCCAGTACTTTGGCCACCTCATGGGAAGAGTTGACTCATTGGAAAAGACCCTGATGCTGGGAGGGATTGGGGGCAGGAGGAGAAGGGGATGACCGAGGATGAGATGGCTGGATGGCATTACTGACTCAATGGACGTGAGTCTGAGTGAACTCCGGGAGTTGATGATGGACAGGGAGGCCTGGCCTGCTGCGATTCATGGGGTCGCAAAGAGTCGGAAACGACTGAGCGACTGAACTGAACTGAACTGATGTGATAGTTAAACCCATTTAAAATAATGAAACAGGCTATTTAATGGAGTGGGATATTCAGCAAATGAAAAGAAAGATCACCCAAAATGTGCTCATTATATGCATATACATTATAATACATGTCCATTTTTATCATATATGTTATATGATAGCTACCAAAGGAGACAATTGTTCTCTGTGAACGGCAGGATCATTGTTGTTGTTGCTGCTGTTGCTCAGTTGCTAAGTTGTGTCTGACTCTTTGCAACCCCATGGACTGCAGCATGCCAGGCTTCCCTGTCCTTTACTGTCTCCCAGAGTTTGCTCAAACTCATGTCCATTGATGCCAATGATGCCATCTAACCATCTCATCCTCTGTCATCTCTTTCTCTTCTTGGCCTTAATCTTTCCCATCATCAGGGTCTTTTCTAATGAGTCGGCTCTTCACATCAGGTGGGCAAAATATTGGAGTTTTAGCATCAGTCCTTCCAATGAATATTCAGCGTTGATTTCCTATGGGATTGACTGGTTTGATGTCTTTGCTGTCTAAGGGACTCTCAGGAGCTTCTCCAGTACCACAATTTGAAAACATCAATTCTTTAGCACTTGGCCTTCTTTATGGTCCAAATCTCACATCAGTACATGACTACTAGAAATACCATAGCTTTGACCATATGGATCTTGTCGGCAAAGTGATGTCTCTAATTTTTAATATGCTATCTAGTTTTGCCATAGCATTTCTTCCAAGGAGCAAGTGTTTTTTTTAATTTCATGGCTGCAATCACTGTCCTCAGTGATTTTGGAGTCCAAGGGAAAAAGAATCTGTCACTACTTCCACTTTTTCCCATTCTATTTGCCATGAAGTGATGGGACTGGATGCCATGATCTTATTTTTTTTTTTTTTTTGAATTTTGAGTTTTAAGCCAGTTTTTTTACTCTACCCTTTCACTTTCATCAAGAGGCTCTTTAGTTCCTCTTCACTTTCTGCCATAAAGGTAGTATCATCTGCATATCTAAGGTTGTTGATATTTCTCCTGGCAATCTTGATTCCACCTTGTGATTCATCCAGCCCAGCATTTCTTGTGATGTACTCTGCATATAAGTTAAATAAGCAAGGTGACAATATACAGCCTTGACATACCCCTTTTCCAATTTTGAACCCGTCAGTTGTTCCACGTCCAGTTCTGACTGTTGCTTCTTGACCTACATACAGTTTCTCAGAATACAAGGTGGTCTGGTATGCCCATCACTTTAAGAATTTTCCACAGCTTGTTGTGATCCACACAGTCAAAGACTTTAGTGTAGTCAATGAAGCAGAAGTAGATGATTTTCTGTAATTCCCTTGATGTTGGCAAATTGCTTTCTGGTTCCTCTGCCTTTTCTAAATCCAATTTGTACATCTGGAAGTTCTTGGTTCAGGCACTACTGAAGCCTAGATTAAAAGATTTTGAGCATTACCTTGCTAGCATGTGAAATGAATCCAATTGTATGGTAGTTTGAACATTCTTTGCCAATTGCTTTTCTTTGCAATTGGAATGAAAATTGACCTTTCCCAGTCCTGTGGCCACTGCTGAGTTTTCCAAATTTGCTGACCTATTATCTTTTTGGATTAGAAATAGCCCAGTGGGAGTTCTATCACCTCCACTAACTTTGTCCATAGTAATGCTTCCTAAGGCCCACTTAACTTCATACTCCAGGATGTCTGCTCTATGTGAGTGACCACACATCGTGGTTATCCAGGTCATTTAAGACCTTTATGGGATCATGAGCTACGTCAATTTTTTTCTTGGTACTTTGCTCTGCTCTCTAAACTTTCTATCAGCAGAAAACTTGATAACCCCTAAAGAAAATATGCTATCTCATAGGAAATATGTATAGAACTAAGTGAAGAAAATTCTAGAGATTAGTGCTCTTTCCTGCCAAGTTTAATGTTGGATATGAAAAAATGATCCTTCCCATTCCCCACCCCAGTAGGGTTATGGCAAGGGTTTCACACAAAATAATGCATAAAAATATACGACATGAAATACACAACCTGGAGAAGCTACTGATTCCCTAAGGTCTCACACATGCACACATATACCCACACACCTATACACATATACTCACTCCCTGCACACACACACACACACACACACTGAGCCACTAGCCACACACGCCACTGATCTAAGCAGATCAAGTGTCAAGGGCATCACTGTGCTCTCCCGAGAAGAGACAGCTGGGCAACGAAGGGGCAACTTAGCACGGCTAACACACTCTCTGAGCCATGACACCACAGTCTTCCTCCAGCACACCCCCAGTTTTAATTACACTTTGATTAAGCTGATAAGCCAAGAGCCACTTTTGTGATCCTGGTAACCCAAAGGACCTCAAGGACCACAGGGATGTGTTGATGAACTGGCCCTTCTCCTCCGGTGTCCCCTCCTCGCCCCCCAGGTGCGCCTCTGCACCCACAGCACGCATGCGTGGAAGACCCGGGTAGGGGAACCTGTGCTGCGTGCTTCCTGCACTTGCCAAGTAAAGCAGGTCCAGGTCTTGCCCTTGCGGCCGCCAAGTTAGGGTTCCCCCAAAATTAAGTGAAGCAGCGCCATTCGAGGCCCTGGGCTGCAATGAAAGGCCACCTGCACCGCGGAAGAAAACAAGGACACCCCCGCTAGGGAAGAAAATACGCTCGCCCCGCGGGTGGAGGACCATGCCCTGGAACTGGTGCTTCTTTCTCCTCCAGTCTGGGCAGTGATTCTGGACTTTTTAGTTTCTTCAGCGGTTTCTCCTGCCCTTCAGTGTAGACGCAAAGGAGGACTATTTACAACATGCACAAGAATTACTTTATTAAGAGCAGCAGAGTGTGTCAAAGGCCCCACTTTACAGGGATTAATTTTAATTCTGTTCCCAAGAAGGCTCCCATCTTAGCTGAGGTCAGAGTTTGGGAACAGTTGCCTTTAGGATTTCGCCTTTGTGTGTGTGTGTGTGTGTGTGTGTTGTGATAAAAGTCACATAACACAAAACATACTATTTTAGCCATAGTTAACGGTACACTTCAGAGACACGAAGTACATTCACACTGTTGTGCAACTCTCAGCAACTCCTTCCTCAACTGAAACTCGGTCCC
>SJXQ01006217.1:65690-106083 GCA_006408695.1 Aepyceros melampus
AACCCCCCAGCCCCAGCCCCAGGCCCAGCCTGAAGCATCTACCAATGTACTTTCTGACTCTATGAATTTGACTATTCTAGGCACCTCTTAGAAGTAGGCTTTCACCTTTCTAACCACATCTGTGGTCCCATCTAACTGGAAAGGGGAAGTGGGGTGGGGGGGGTTGCGTAGCAGGGCTTTCAAAGAAGAGGTTCTGCACGTCGGCCTCACCTCCCACTGGCATCTCTGCTCCTTCCGCACCTCTGTGCTCCTCCCACGCACAACCTCAACTTCACAGAGCCTTCCCAGAATCTTCCCCTGACTCCCCCGAGATAAGGTCGGCCGAGAAAGTTCTTTGTAAACCAAGCACCAGCTCCGCGTTCGAGGGCTTCCATCGTTGCACCTGTGCAGCTGACGCCCTGGTTCCCCTCCTCGCTCCTCCTACGCCCTCCTCCCCCTGGTGGATGGCCTCAGGCTGAGCTGGTCCCGCGCCTGGAGGCAGGGCCACAGTCACCAGGGCTCCAGCCCAGCAGAGAGTCAGCCAGGAGCCCGCACCCGCTGCAGCTTCTCAGCCACCCCTGGGGGCCGGCGACTCCAGCCGGGCAGAGTGTCACTAAGCCCTTTGCTGGGACTCCGTGGGCAGCCTGCTGCGTGGCTCTGACTCAAGGAAGTGTTTGCAAGTGGCTTCGCCCAGGAGGCACTTCCTTGACCCACAGGGGCTGGGGCAGGTGGTCCTTGTCACCGGAGAAGGTCACCGGAGTGAAGCTGGTAACTTGAAAGAGTTCCCCAGGCTGGAGACAGCAGAACTCGCCACTTACACAGCTTTTTCATCTTCAAAGCCCCAGAACCGCAATTAAGTAATTAATAGGTCTGCTCATGTTCGCCGTGCTCTAAAAATGAGACAAGGGGAGCTCTGGCTTTCCCCTCCAGGAGATGCGCTTTCCTGTCAAGCCCCGAGAAACGCCTGCGAAGGCAACCAGTAATCCAATAACCATCCCCCGCTCTGGAGACCAGCTTGAAATGGGCTCTTGCGGGTTCTGGGGTGCCAGGGCCCCGGAAACGCCGCCGGACCGTTGGGCTTTGCTGCCCCCTCGAGGATGCTCTGAGGATAGCGGACGAGTGGAACAGTGCAGCCAGGAAGAGAAGACTTAACAGCTGTTTCCTCTGAGAGGGAATATCGGCATGCCCAAGTCTTCTTTAAGACAGGAAAATATTAACCCAGAGCCCGGTGCGTGCTCTTTTTATTCAAAATCTGGAAGAACTGTGCTGATACTGAGTTAACAAGTTCCACGGGCCAACACGGAACGAAACGAGAGGTTTCTTGAACTTACCGATCCTTCACACAGGAGAGGGCCAAGGGATGGTTCAGTTCAGTTATTCTGTCCTTAATCGAGCCCATCTTTGCATGAAATGTTCCCTTGGTATCTCTAATTTTCTTGAAGAGATCTCTAGTCTTTCTCATTGGTTACTGATATTTCTCCTGGCAATCTTGATTCTAGCTTGTGCTTCATCCAGCCCAGCATTTCACATGATGTACACTGCATAGAAGTTAAATAAGCAGGGTGACAGTATACACCCTTGACATACTCCTTTCCCTATTTGGAACCAGTCTGTTGTTCCATTTCCAGTTCTAACTATTGCTTCTTGACCTGCATACAGGTTCCGCAGGAGGCAGGTAACGTGGTCTCGTATTCCCATCTCTTTAAGAATTTTCCACAGAAAAACTGACTACCATTACAGAAGTCAAGTTTTTAATTGAAATTTACCAAGTTTACCTTCAACTGTAAAAACTCATTCTTTTTTTAAAAAATGTTTTGCTATATGTGGAAATAAGTTATAGAAAAAAATATCTGTGAAGCTGAAAAAGAGAGCGCACAGATGGCAACTGTAAAACACTACCATGAAGAGAAGGCAGTTTAAAATTATTTAATTGGGGGGAGGTGGGGGTCGGGATTGGGAGTTCGTGTACACTCATGGCTGATTCATGTCAATGTATAGCAAAACGAATACAGTATTGTAAAGCAAAACAAACTAAAAAATAAAAATCAATTAAAAAAATAATAAAATTATTTAATTATCTTATGAACTTGAGGCATTCCCAATACTTGCATCTCTGTTTGCCTGTATGTGGGTGCTAAGTTGCTTCAGTCATGTTCAACTCTTGGTGACCCCATGGACCACAGCCTGCCAGGCTCCTCTGTCCATGGGATTCTCCAGACAAGAATATTGGAGTAGGTTGCCATGGCCTTCTCCACGGGATCTTCCCAACTCAGGGATAGAACCCACATTTCTTTATGTCTCCTGCATGTGCAGGCAGGTTCTTTACCACTAGTGCTACTGGGAAGCCCTTGTTTGTTTACTATTGGGTTATCAAATAGTATAGAAACTTAAAAACTTGTATTAATTTAAGTGAAAAAAAATAGTTATTACTTAAATTTTAAATGGCTATAATACAGATCAAGGTCAACAGGTTGGTGAGCTGGAGAGTTGTATGAATGCAACTGTCCTCAGGAAATTCAAAACCGAAAGAGCTCTAAGAATAAAAGCCTTCACTCTTACAGATGGGCATTATATGGAGCCCCACGTAGAAGTCCCAAGAACCCTCTGATGTCACTTTAACTCAACATGTGCACGTCTCCAACTCTAACAAAGGAAAGAGCTCTCTCACATGAATGAGAAGTGGCCAGGTTCTCTTCTCATCTGATGTTTTAAAACAATCACCTGAGTTCAGTTCAGTCGCTCAGACGTATCTAACTCTTTGCGACCCCATGAATCACAGCACGCCAGGCCTCCCTGTCCATCACCAACTCCCGGAGTTCACTCAGACTCACGTCCATTGAGTCCGTGATGCCATCCAGCCATCTCATCCTCTGTCGTCCCCTTCTCCTCCTGCCCCCAATCCCTCCCAGCATCAGGGTCTTTTCCAATGAGTCAGCTCTTCGCATGAGGTGGCCAAAGTACTGGAGCTTCAGCTTTAGCATCATTCCTTCCAAAGAAATCCCAGGGCTGATCTCCTTCAGAATGGACTGGTTGGATCTCCTTGCAGTCCAAGGGACTCTCAAGAGTCTTCTCCAACACCACAGTTCAAAAGCATCAATTCTTCGGCACTCAACTTTCTTCACAGTCCAACTCTCACTNGTGATGCCATCCAGCCATCTCATCCTCGGTCGTCCCTTTCTCCTCCTGCCCCCAATCCCTCCCAGCATCAGGGTCTTTTCCAATGAGTCAACTCTTCGCATAAGGTGCCCAAAGTACTGGAGCTTCAGTTTTAGCATCATTCCTTCCAAAGAAATCCCAGGGTTGATCTCCTTCAGAATGGACTGGTTGGATCTCCTTGCAGTCCAAGGGACTCTCAAGAGTCTTCTCCAACACCACAGTTCAAAAGCATCAATTCTTCGGCGCTCAGCCTTCTTCACAGTCCAACTCTCACATCCACACATGACCACAGGAAAAACCATAGCCTTGACTAGATGGACCTTAGTTGGCAAAGTCATGTCTCTGCTTTTGAATATACTGTCTAGGTTGGTCATAACCTTTAGTTCCCCCTATATCCCCTGCATTGGAAGGTGAACTCTTAACCACTGAACCATCAAGCAAGTCCCAGTTTGAATTTTTCTAGACAAAACATTAGGAGAAAAGAAGTTGTGGCTTTGTCTTTCTCCTTTTGCCCCAGCAGGAGTCCTCACCGCCCAGACCTTGGGCCCTTAGGGGCCCTTCTGAGCAGTGTGTTGGGCCTGGAAGAAGTCTTATGGTCACAGGCTATCACCTGGAGCAGGCCCCACATTCTGAAAACTCAGAGTTAGGAATAAAATCCAGGCATTTCTGGACTCCTTTCTGAAGTTGCCTGGGGCACCTGGAACTTTGAACCTTCATCAGCTTGGGGAGGCTCAGGCTCCCATCAACTTGAGGAGTCCTGTGCCACTGAGACTTGCCCTCCACTGTCCCACTGACTATCCCTCCCTCCCTGTGATTTAATGATGAACAAAAATGCTTAAAAGGAAGTGGGGGGTGGGTAGATAACAAGTTTCAGCTACAAATTGGCTCCAAAATCACTGCAGACGGTGACTGCAGCCATGAAATTAAAAGCTTGTTCCTTGGAAGGAAAGCTATGACAAACCTAGACAGTGTAGCTAAAAAGCAGAGACATCAGTTTGCTGACAAAGGTCCATATAGTCAAAGTTATGGTTTTTCCAGTAGTCACGTACAGATGTGAGAGTTGGACCGAAAAGGAGATTGAGCGCCAAAGAATTGGTGCCTTCGAATTGTGGTGCTGGAGAAGACTCTTGAGGGTCCATTGGAGAAGACTCTTGAGAATCTGTTGGACAGAAGGAGATCAAGCCAGTCAATCCTAAAGGAAATCAACCCCGACTATTCCTTGGAGGGACTGATGCTGAAGCTGAAGCTTCAATACTTTGGTCACCTGATGAGAAGAGCCAACTCATTGGAAGAGACCATGATGCTGGAAAAGATCGAGGGCAGGAGGAGAAGGGGGCAACAGAGTATGAGATGGTTAGATATGATCACTGACTCAATGGACATGAATTTGAGCAAACTCCAGGAGATAGTGAAGAAGAGGGAAGCCTGGCGTGCTGCATTTCATGGGGTCACAAAAAGTCAGATATAACAACAAATTGGCACTTGACATGGGTACTTGCCCATGTCTACCTCTGCAAGGATTAATTAAATCATGTGCTGCTGCAGCTGCTGACCTTCAACACCCCATGAAGGAGTTCAGGGTAGAGAGCAGAAATGAGGCACTCTGTGCTCAGGGAAAAAAACTGGCAGGACAGGTCTGCAGATAGTTAGATATTCTCAGGAGCTGATTTTATGAGCCCAATTCTTGTATCTCCTCATATCCAGAGAAGCGCTAGAATCCTTCATGGTGACAACTGTTTCTCGTGACCAGCAGAAGCTTCACGAGACCAGCAGAAGCTTCACGAGACCAGCAGAAACTTTCAATAAAAAAATATGTGCTTGGTTGCATGTACTCCCCCTTTACCAAAATCACATATATACTGTCCGCCCCCCCAACTCTCTTTGGAGCAGTTTCTCAGAGCTGTCTGAGCTGCTGTCTCTTGGACTGTAGTCCTCATTTTGCCGCAAATAAAACAACTTGTAACTCTCATGCTGTGCATTGTTTTTAAGTCGACACAAGCAAGTAAGCAAATATTCACATGGCATAGTGTAAATCATCTGTACTTCAATTGAAAAAAAAGTATTAAGCTAAGAGTCTTTTTTTAATTTATTTTTTAGAGTATAATTGCTTTACAATATTGTGTTGCTGCTGCTGCTGCTGCTGCTAAGTCGCTTCAGTCGTGTCCGACTCTGTGCGACCCCATAGACGGTAGCCACCAGGTTCCCCTGTCCCTGGGATTCTCCAGGCAAGAACACTGGAGTGGGTTGCCATTTCCTTCTCCAATGCATGAAAGTGAGAAATGAAAGTGAAGTCGTTCAGTCGTGTCCAACTCTTAGTGACCCCATGGACTGCAGCCCACCAGGCTTCTCCGTCCATGGGATTTTCCAGGCAAGAGTACTGGAGTGGGGTGCCGTTGCCTTCTCCGACAATATTGTGTTGGTTTCTGTTATACAACAACATGAATCAGCTATAAGTATACATATATTCCCTCCCTCTTGAGCTTCTTTCCCCCTCCACCTCCATCCTATTCCTCTAGGTCATCAAAGAGCACTGAGCTGAGCTTCCAGTGGGGTGCCGTTGCCTTCTCCGACAATATTGTGTTGGTTTCTGTTATACAACAACATGAATCAGCTATAAGTATACATATATTCCCTCCCTCTTGAGCTTCTTTCCCCCTCCACCTCCATCCTATTCCTCTAGGTCATCAAAGAGCACTGAGCTGAGCTTCCTGTGCCAAACAACAGTTTCCCACCATAAGCTAGGAGTCTTTACAGCCTCTGAAGGAAGAAACTGGCTGCTTGTGGGCACTAGGGCTATTGGGACATGGAGGAAATCCCAGTGGCAGGAGGGGTGGGCAGACGAAATTATTTATAGAAAAAGTGAAGCTGGGCAGAGAACATTTGGGTGTCACAAAATGTGGTTAGGAGCAGAGAGGCAGAGCTGATTTGGGATGAGAAGTGGGGGCCCTATTGGGATGAGTGGAACTCTGGGGAAAGAGACACTGAAATATGATTTTTAGGACATTTTGCTCTGTCTGAACTTCCCTGAATTCCTTGCCACTTGTGTATTGGTTTGATATGATTTCAGACCCAGCTGTTTGTGATCAGTGGGCAGTTGTTTTAATCCACTTGTTTGTGTCAAAGACAAACAGCAAAAAAAGAGCTGTTTTTCGAAGTGAAGTTGTTTTGATATGAAAGTGAAGTAAGCTGTGTTGGGATGTCTTCATCTCATCTGTTGCTGTTGATAAGCGCTTAGTGGCTCAGCTGCTGAGGGACCCGGATGGGGGTTTATCGATAAGAATGTGTAGAGAAACAGCAATTGCAAAGGGGACATTTAGACTATAAATACTGAGAGTTTGGGGGGAATATCTGAGAGTTTCAGTCTGGGCAAAACTACCTCTTGCTGATCTAGCTCTCTGAAGACCTTGGGGCATTAGCTGCTGCCCTGGTAAAGCCTACTCCTTCATCAGTGGTGGTGACAAGCCATGCAGCCTAGAAGGACATCTGCCTGCCAGTCAACACAGGCACCATTTTGCCTAGCAACACACTGTAGCAACAAGAGACTTTTATTTTTGCGTTGGTAGCTCTATTGGGCTTCCCTTGTGGCTCAGCGGTAAAGAATCAGCCTGCAATGTGGGAGACGTGGGTTCAATCCCTGGGTTGGGAAGATCCCCTGGAGAAGGGAAATGCTACCCTCTCCAGTATTCTGGCCTGGAGAATTCCATGGACTGTATAGTCCATGGGATCACAAAGAGTCAGACAGGACTGAATGACTTTCACTTTCACTTAGGGGCTTCCCTCATAGCCCAGTTGGTAAAGAATCTGCCTGGAATGCAGGAGAATGTTCGATTCTTTGGTCGGGAAGACTCGCTGGAGAAGGGATAGGCTACGCACTCCAGTATTCTTGGGCTTCCCTTGTGGCTCAACTGGCCAAAATCTGAGCTCGATGTAGCTCTCTGTTGGCAAAGATATCTCCTGAGAAACCAAAACTGGTAGAAAAGGTACATCTCAACTGAGTTTCTTTTAATCTGTCCCTGCCTAGAACAATAGTGTAATTGATCTATCATTTGTTCTGAATATGTTATTTAACTTTATTGGCTTTTTAAGAGATATTATCTTGTATGCTAATAGCTTGTGAAATCGTTTTAATTCCTGCAGTGAGCCTGTGTTAAATAAACTGTTGATGAAGAAAGTCCCACTTGCATTATTTTTCAAAGCCTTGGAACCACACTGGTGTTTGTTTTGAGTATGAAATGACACAACAAGAGGTTCTGAGTGGGAAGAGATGGACCCAGTGTTACTTGTGTGTCCCAGAATTACAAACTGTGACCTCTCTCTGGAAGAAAAGGCATCACGGAGAGGTTAGTAAGAGGACATGAGATAATGCTGATAAAGGACTGAGACAGTAGCTGGTACTCAGCTGGTGCTCAAGAAATGATGACAGTTCAAAGAGATTAATTAGACCTGCTTGGGGAAAATAGGCATAAAAGCCTGAAAATGATGGATTGGGATGAAGTGGTGTTGACAGCTTAGAGCAGGGCTTCTCATATTTCGATGTACATAGGAAATCACCAGAGATCTTGTTGAAATGCAGGTTCTGATTCAGTCAGTCTAGGGTGTGGCCTGAGAACCTGCTTTTTAACAGAATGTCACCCAAATAACAAGGGAGCATGCAATCAACTAGGTAGATTGTGAAATATAGGTCACAGTTCTTTTTTTGTAAAACAAAAACTCCCTGTCTAATTTCTGAAGTGAGGAAGTAAGAGCAAGGAAAAGCCAGGAGGGTCATCTTGTGAAGGAACTGGCCCAGCGCTAGAGGCCCTCACCCCTCCTTGGGCGGTCTCAGGAAAGATCACTGTGCCTTGTCTAACCAAGAACCATCAGAGCTGGACGGCTCACAGGTCCTAGCTCCAACCCAGTGGTTTTTACAGATGAGGAGACAGAGGCCCTCAGAGGCGAAGGGACTGACCTGGATCACCAGCTAGTTATAGCAAACATCTACAAAGAAGCCTTCCTGGGAGGCTGGAGGCTAGGGGTGGGTGCTGTGGAGCTGAACTTGAAGCATGGGAAGGGGTTGGATAATGGGCCAGTTTAGCCCAGACTGCCCTCTCCCTACCGGCAGGGCTGCAGGCGGGCTCTCGTCCTGCTTCCTCCGCTTTCCCTCTCCCTACCGGCAGACCCGCATCTGATGTCAGTGGTGGCTGGGAGGACCTACCCCGCGTCTGAGGTCAGGGGCGGTAGCCGGGAGGAGACACCCTGCTTCCGAGGTCAGGGCGGCGGCCGGGAGGAGCGACCCCACGTCCGAGGCCAGTAGCGGCAGGGAGGAGACACCCCACGTCTGAGGTCTGGGGCTTTCGGCCTGCTTCCTCCCCTTTCCCTCTCCCTACCACCAGCAGGCCCGCATCCGAGGTCAGTGGCGGCTGGGAGGAGCTACCCCACCCCGAGGCCAGGAGCAGCAGCTGAGAGGAGCCACCCACGCCCGAGGCCAGGGCCTGCGGCCGGCCGGGAAGAGCAACCCGAGGAGTGGTGGCTGGGCAGGCACAGGAGGGCCTAGAGGAGCTATTCTACGTTGAAGGTCAGGAACGGTGGCGGTAAGGAGATACCCCTCGNCCAGCACCCCTATTCAGTCTCTAGCCTGGCCAGCCCTATAACAGCCAATGCTAAATCCTTCCCCTTGCTATTTTGGGGACATTCATTTTTCCAGTGGCCAAAGCCCCAGCATCGGGCATGTTGATTTGGTTGTAGGGCGGCCCTGGGCCTTCTTGTAGAGGGCCTGCCATGAGGCTGGTTCTGGTTCAGAGAGGGCTGGAGTGGTCTAGACAGGGATCCTCCCAGGGCTGCGGCCAGTACTGTGACCTTCTGGTCTGCCCTCTTATTATCTTCTCTCTGCCTTTTTTCAACTTCCTTTTTTGTCTCCATGTCTCTATTCCTGAATACCTTATCGGCGATCTCGATTATTTGTAAGCCAGTCATGGCCAATACCCCATCTACATTTTGAAGCTTGCGTCTGGAGCAGGCTTGAGACACAAGGGTGTGTTTATCACCACCTGAGATGCAGCAGCCTCTGGATCCACTGGCCTCACACAATCTTTCGTAGAACTCAGAGGGTGAGTCAATCTCTCTTTGAATCACTCGGAGCGTTTTGTCATATTTATAGGTTTTCAAGGCCCCCTATCAGGGCCTTGTAAAATAGCCACCCAAAATCTCTCCAAGTGGCCCCTTCCCCCCTCTGTCCCAATTGGGCCTCTCATCAGGGGTGGCTAGTTCTGCCCACTACTGTGGGTTTACGGAACCCGCAGGTGCCATTTCTCCTAGCCATTTTTTAGCCGCAGTTAAGATCCTGTGTCTTTCTTCAGTGTTGAAAAGGGAGAATAGTAGTTGGATTATGTCATCCCATGTAGGGTGGTGGGTTTGAAAAATACTCTCCATTAGTCTAATCATGGCTTGTGGTTCCCCTGAGTATGGTGAAGTATGTCTTTGCCGATTTAATATATCCATAGAGGAGAACGGCTGGTAACAATAGGCTTCAGGAGGCTGGTGATAGTGGCTGGCTGCCCCCTGAACCGGAGGCTGCTGTAACTCTCTGAGGGGTGTTTGTAGCAGGGCCCTTTCCTCTGGCTCCTCTAGCGGAGCACAGCCACTGATTCTGGTGTCTCCTAGCCTCTTCCCGTCAGTACTTACCAGGACAGGTGGGTATAGCTTGGGCGGTTTGGCTGGAGCCGGATCCTGGAAGTGTTGGCCAGAGGCTTCTGCTGCCGGGATCTGAGCCTGTCGAGGTGGCGGCTCCACGACCTCTGGGGGAGCTGGCGGCGGAGTGGCTGCTGAAGCCTCAACAGGCTCAGGATCGGGCATCAAAGCAGCGTCCGGTCCCAGTGGAGCATTAGGCGGCGGGCTCGTCATCTAGCACGGGGGAGGAGGCAGTTCATCCCTGACCGGCTCCTGCAGGATCTCTTTTTTATCATCA
The DNA here is from genome assembly GCA_006408695.1 of Aepyceros melampus. Classification (NCBI taxonomy): domain Eukaryota; kingdom Metazoa; phylum Chordata; class Mammalia; order Artiodactyla; family Bovidae; genus Aepyceros; species Aepyceros melampus. The sequence goes on from SJXQ01006217.1 coordinate 75,769, forward strand.
GTCAATTTTTGTGCCATTAATATTTTTCCTTTTCCTTTCTGAATATAGAATCTCACCCACGGGGAGGGTCTTGAGCCAACCCTAGCCATGAGTCAATATATGGGAATTGATCCAGGTGTCCCTGCTCTCTTGTGACTATTGCATAGACTGCTTTTTACTATATTTAAGTCCATGGTGTCCTCTGGTGGCCATCCAACTCCCATAGAGGGCAATTCCACCTACGGGGGAGGAGGCAGTTCATCCCTGACCGGCTCCTGCAGGATCTCTTTTTTATCATCAGTCAATTTTTGTGCCATTAATATTTTTCCTTTTCCTTTCTGAATATAGAATCTCACCCACGGGGAGGGTCTTGAGCCAACCCTAGCCATGAGTCAATATATGGGAATTGATCCAGGTGTCCCTGCTCTCTTGTGACTATTGCATAGACTGCTTTTTACTATATTTAAGTCCATGGTGTCCTCTGGTGGCCATCCAACTCCCATAGAGGGCAATTCCACCTCACAGAGTGTGCAGAGTTGGTTAGGCATTATCTTCACCCCGTAATCTCCTGCCAATCCTTTCTTAAAATTCTTAATCATGCTGCTGCTGCTGCTAAGTCGCTTCAGTCATATCCGACTCTGTGCGACCCCATAGATGGCAGCCCACCAGGCTCCCCCGTCCCTGGGATTCTCCAGGCAAGAACACTGGGTGGGTTGCGATTTCCTTCTCCAATGCGTGAAAGTGAAAATAGAAAGTGAAGTCGCTCAGTCGTGTCGGACTCCTAGCGACTCCATGGACTGCAGCCTACCAGGCCCCTCTGTCTATGGGATTTTCCAGGCAAGAGTATTGGAGTGAGGTGCCATTGCCTTTTCCTCTTAATCATGCATTCCAATACCGTTGCCTTGGACTCACTTTATCCCATCGTGCTTACCTTCTCAGATCTTCTCTTTCTCTTTTTCATTCTAAGAAGTTCCTGGTATCCATCCTAAGTACTTCTGATATTTCCACTCAATGAAACACTTGAACTGCCATTCCACCTCTTTCTAAACTGGGGAGAGAAGAGCCTTTCCTGCTAGATCCCGAAGGGAAAAGGGGGATTGGTATGATTTCACCTGCTGGTCAGTACGGTTGAACCAGAATACCACGTTGCCCAAGATTTTTTCTCCTCTGACTTTAAGAGTCTGTTCTGCCTTGGTGGGCTTGATCAGGTGCAGATGAAAACACAGATGAATTAGATACCCCATGTCCCAGGCTGTTTCCAGAAAGGCCAATCCATATTCACTCACGTATCTCTTTCCCTCTATCCTGATAAGACTGAGGGATTAAGAATTTCACAACAGATGGGATACCTCCTCAGGGAGGGTAGAATACGAGTACACAAGGACCTAGTTTCTTCCCCCAAAAGCCCTCTCACAATTGCCTGGTAATAGTTTACCCCAAGACGGTGTGGATACCACCTCCTTTGTGACATTCACAACCAAGCCTTCCCCAAAAAGCCCTCTCGTAATCACCTGGTAATAATATACACCAGGACAGTGCAGATACTGCCTCCTTTATGACATTCACCTCCTTTTTGACATTCACAGTCAGCATGCTCCTATTTCCTCCCAGGGGGCTGACCAGGCCCCTTCTTCCACCCTGCTGGGTGGGAATCTTCCTTACCTGAGCACTCAGTTCCCCTGTTGCTGTTCACTGCCTGCTAATGTGAAAGGTCCAGGCATTGAGAAGCAGAATCTCTCCAGAAGGGTGAGGTGCCTTCCACCCTCTAGGAAATCAAGTTTCAAGGCCATGGAGTAGACCCAAATGGGACTTGTCTCCTCAAAGTTTCCCGGCCAATGCACCAAACGGTATAGCCAAGCATTCTGGGAAACAAACTCAGAAGGACAGCGTGAATAGTGGAGTGCAGTTTATCACACCGGCGGGTCCGAGGCAGAGTTTCCTCCTTTAGCCAGGGACCCCGACCGACTTTTGTGACAACCTTATATATCTTAAGTGCCCTAACCCACATCCCCAGGTTTCTCAAGTTAGCTAAGGAAAACATTAGAAGGAGATACGATCAGGTTATGGTCAAGATTCACCATCTAAAGGCCAGCTAGTCATGCAGTGCAGCCCACACCACTGGGCGTTGCTAGATTATAGGTGATTGATTATGCGCTGAACCATTCCTCTTGGCTCCAGGGAGTCTAGGGCTGAGATGGGCCTGGTCCACTTGTCCAGTAGGGACTTTTGGTCATTCGAATATGTCATTTCCATGGCTACCAGATATATGGACCAAAGTTTGCTGAGAGTTCCAAAATGGAATTTCCTTTCTTCCAAAATGGAGTCAGTTTAGTCATAGCAGCCTGCTCTTTCCCTCTTCACGTACAGGAGCTCAAAGGGACGGAGGAAAGCTGGGGCCTGTGGAGTAGCCCTAATGCAAGCCACGGGGAGGAGCTCAGTTCATGGCCTCTGTAGTTCTAGAGAGAGTTTGCTTAGGTGAGTCTTGAGAATCCTCTACTTTCCCCAAGGATTTGGGTCTGTAAGGAACATGTAATTTCCAGGTTATGCCAAGGGACGGGGCTATTTGTTGAGTGATTTGGGAGATGAAAGCTGGCCCATTATCGAACTGGAGAGAGAGTGGGAGGCCAAAGCGACGGATGATTTCTCGTAGGAGAAACTGTTTCTGATCTCATAGGAAAAGCCTCAATCCATCCCGAAAAAATGTCTGCTAGAATGAGCATAAGGTTTATTTTTCATGTTGGAGGCATGTGAGTGAAGTCAACTGGCCAGTCCTCTCCTGGGATATGTCCTCAAGTCTAATGTGTTGGGGTGAGGGAATAGGCTTTAGGGCTCCCTGCAGTTAGACTGAGGAGCAGATAGTGCAAGAGTGAGTGATTTGTTGTAGGAGTGAAAGATGCTTAGGCTAGGTGATAAGAGGGCTTCAGTTCAGTTCAGTCGGTCAGTTGCATCCAACTCTTTGCAACTCTATGAATCGCAGCACGCCAGGCCTCCCTGTCCATCACCAACTCCCAGAGTTCATTCAGACTCACGTCCATCGAGTCCGTGATGCCATCCAGCCATCTCATCCTCTGTCATCCCCTTCTCCTCCTGCCCCCAATCTCTCCCAGCATCAGAGTCTTTTCCAATGAGTCAACTCTTCCCATGAGGTGGCCAAAGTACTGGAGCTTCAGCTTTAGCATCATTCCTTCCAAAGAAATCCCAGGGTTGATCTCCTTCAGAATGGACTGGTTGGATCTCCTTGCAGTCCAAGGGACTCTCAAGAGTCTTCTCCAACACCACAGTTCAAAAGCATCAATTCTTCNGTGACAGAACTTATGGATTCAAACCCTATCTCACCTATTAAAGGATCCAAGTGAGTAACTTGACATCTTGTGTTTCAATTTCCACATCCATGGAGATAATGATAGTTATCATTGGAGTTATCAATGGAGATAATGATAGTTTTTACTATATAAACTACTGCAATGATTAAATGACTTTATTAACAGACTTCTTAACTGTGCCCATCATATTGTAAGCATTATTAAAGTGTTAGATGTAATTGTTTGGTGGATTTACCATCTTTATTCCTATTATCAAGAATGTTGTTAAGAGCAGGGATACAGAGTAAAAAGAACAAATGCTAAAGTCTTCAGCAGATGAAGAGGAATTACTGGGAGATAAACTTATGATCACCCAGGGAGAAGTAACCAAGGAAAGTCTTTTAAGACAATGGTGTGCCTAGGGACTTCCTTGAAGGTCCAGTGGCTAAGGCTTTGCCTTCCAATGCACAGGGTGAGGGTTTGACCCTGATTGGGGAGCTAAGACCCCATGTGTCTCTTGCAGCCAAGAAATCAAAACATAAAACAGAAACAATATTGTAGCAAATTCATAATGACTTTAAAAGTGGTCCACATCAAGAAACCAAAAATCTTAAAAAGAAAGAAAGAAAGGACAACCTGTGCCTTGAAAGACACAGTTCATCTCAGTTCAGTTTAGTCACTCAGCCGTGTACGACTCTTTGCAACCCCATGAATCACAGTATGTCAGGCCTCCCTGTCCATCACCGGCTCCCGGAGTTCACCCAGACCCACGCCCATGCAGTCAGTGATGCCATCCAGTCATCTCATCCTCAGTCATCCCCTTCTCCTCCTGCCCCCAATCCCTCCCAGCATCAGTCTTTTCCAATGAGTCAACTCTTCGCATGAGGTGGCCAAAGCTGAGTTTCAGCTTCAGCATCAGTCCTTCCAATGAACACCCAGGGCGGATCTCCTTCAGAATGGACTGGTTGGATCTCCTTGCAGTTCAAGGGACTCTCAAGAGTCTTCTCCAACACCACAGTTCAACAGCATCAATTTCTTTGGTGCTCAGCCTTCTTCACAGTCCAACTCTCACATCCATACATGACTACTGGAAAAACCATAGCCTTGACTAGACAGACCTTAGTTGGCAAAGTAATGTCTCTGCTTTTGAATATGCTATCTAGGTTGGTCATAACTTTTCATCCAAGGGGTAAGCACCTTTTAATTTCATGGCTGAAGTTACCATCTGCAGTGATTTTGGAGCCCCCCAAAATAAAGTCTGACACTGTTTCCATTCTTTCCCTGTCTATTTCCAATGAAGTGATGGGACTGGATGCCATGATCTTCGTTTTCTGAATGTTGAGCTTTAAGCCAACTTTTTCACTCTCCTCTTTCACTTTCATCAAGAGGCTCTTTAGTTCCTCTTCACTTTCTGCCATAAGGGTGGTGTCATCTGCATATCTGAGGTTATTGATATTTCTCCTGGCAATCTTGATTCCAGCTTGTGCTTTATATAGACATGTAAATTATTTGAATATATATCATGTTAATACAGTTTTTGCTTCTTGCACACTAAATGATTTGAACTATTAACAGCTGTCAGTTCATATGGACAGATTCTCATTCTGACATCCAGAATATTTATATTTTAGAAAAAAATTGTGAAGCACATTAAGCTAGATAACCAGATTTGAGAAATAACTGCTCTTTTCCACACTGAAGGCTGACTGTAGGTTCAGAATAAAAGGCTGAGAGGCACTTTTCCATTCCTAGCCCTTCTGGAGGATTAGTAAAGCATGTGTATTATAGGACCTTGTTCTTTTTTGTTCTTAGTCACTTATTCGTGTCCGACTCTTTGTGACCCCACAGACTGTAGCCCCCCAGGCTCCTCTGTCTATGGGAATTCTCCAGTTAAGAATACTGGAATGGGTTGCCATGCCCTCCTCCAGGGCATCTTCCCAACCCAAGGATCGAATCCAGGTCTCCTGCATAACAGGCAGATTCTTTACCGTCTGAGCCACCAGGGAAGCTCACTGTAGGACCTAGGCCAATANTTTTCACTCTCCTCTTTCACTTTCATCAAGAGGCTTTTTAGCTCCTCCTCACTTTCTGCCATAAGGGTGGTGTCATCTGCATATCTGAGGTTATTGATATTTCTCCCGGCAATCTTGATTCCAGCTTGTGTTTCTTCCAGTCCAGCATTTCTCATGATGTACTCTGCATAGAAGTTAAATAAGCAGGGTGACAATATGCAGCCTTGACGTACTCCTTTTCCTATTTGGAACCAGTCTGTTGTTCCATGTCCAGTTCTAACTGTTGCTTCCTGACCTGCATACAGATTTCTCAAGAGGCAGGTTAGGTGGTCTGGTATTCCCATCTCTTTCAGAATTTTCCACAGTTTACTGTGAAGAGGGCTTAAGAGATGATAAAGAGGTTTAGTGCCTACCTGTAGAGCCTGATGAATGTCTTTAAGCATCTGTGTGGCCTGAGATTGGGGAAGGACATAGAGGCCCTGTTTTGGTAACCAGTCTCCTTGTGGTTGTGCTCCCTCTTGTAATAATCGTGTTTTTTCTTCAGGGAGGTAAAGGGGCTTTATGTTGGGATTACCATAAGTTATTGAGCTGATGATCAGAGTGAGGCTTGTTTTATGTCTCTGCGTTATGGTTGCACCATGAAATGGGATCTGAGGCCACCTGGTGACCTCAGCAATGTGTGATGCCTACTTCAGTTGGAATGTTAGCTGCCTTTAAAAGTTGGAGTATATAAGCAGGGTGTTAGTTATGGGAGAGCCTTTAGTAGACAGGAGCCCTCGTTCTTTCCAAATGGCAGCATGTGAGTGCATGATGTGGAAAGTATATTTATAATCAGTGTATATGTTTGCTCTCTTATTAGCTGCAAGGGTAAGGGCTCTAGTTAGCACAGTAAGTTCTGCCTTTTGGGAAGAGTTTCCTGAGGGGAGAGGTTGGAATTCAATAATTTTGCTGTCAGAAACAATTGCATATCCAGCTACATTTTTCCTTCTGATGTCGTAGAGGAGATGCCATCAATATATCAAGGAAAGTCAGGGTTATTTAAAAGGGTTGAGGAAATGTGGGAGAAATGGGATGTTAGGTCTTCTAATGAATGCCTCTTTGAAAGTATGGATGGGGGGCTCAAAAGAATTAGGGATAAGGGTGGCAGGGTTGAGAGTCGGACAGCGTTCAAAGGAGAACTTAGGAGATTCGAGAAGGGTAACATGAATTAGCTGAATGGGTGAAGGAGATAGAAGGTCCTGGATTTGTGAGAAAGTAAGTCCTTAAAGCCATGTGGTGAACGAATGACACTGGGCGCCCCAAAAGTCAGTTTTTCACTTTCCTAAGTGAGGAGTGCAGCTACTGCCAGAGCACGTAGGCAGGCTGGCCGTCAATCCTTGAGCTGTGTGATCTCATTGCTTTGATAGATAAATGACAGGGGTGAAGCAGGGGTCAAAACTCCTCGGGCAATCTTGTGTCTCTCAGCAGAGTATAAAGGGGCAAGAAAGATCAGAAAGTGTCGGAGCTGGGGCTGAGAGATGGCTTGCTTAAGGGTCTTAAAGGCTCAGTGGATATTTGATTTTAGCTCTAGGGGTTCTGAAAGATCTCCTGGGTAGCTTGATATAGGGGTTGTGCCAAAAGGGTGAAATTAGGAACCTAGAGGTGTAGATATCCAGCTAACCCCAAGAAGGACAGGATCTCTGCTTTTGATGTAGGAAGTGGTAGGGTAGATATAAGAGACTTTCTATAAGTAGTAATATATCTTTTTGTTGGTGTTAAAAGGACTCCAAGATAGGTGACTCTAGGAAGAGAGAGCTGAACCTTGGTGGGAGATACTTGATAGCCTCCATCGGCTAGAAAATTGAGGAGTTGTATAGTGTGTTGTTGAGTGAGTAAGTGAAGGATTACCGAGGAGGAGATCATCCGCATATTGGAGGACAGTACTTGGAGTAAGATCAAGAGAGGTTAGGCCTGATGCCAGAGCCTGGCCAAAGAAATGAGGGCGATCACGAAAGCCTTGTTGGAAGACTGTTCATGTCAGCTGTTGGAAGCCATGATTGTCTGGATTAGTCCAGGTAAAGGCAAAGAGGTCTTGAGAGTCTGGATATAAAGGGATGGTAAAGAAGGCATCTTTGATGTCTAGAACAGTGAGGTGGGTACTGGAAGAGGGAATGAGAGAGAGAAGAGAATAGGGATTTGGAACTATTGGGTGTATGGGGATAACAGCTGCATTGATAAGTCTCAGGTCCTGGGCCAGGCAATAGGAGCCATTTGGCTTTTTGATGGGTAGGATGGGGTGTTCACTTCTCTTCTTTTCACAGCTATTTGTAAGGCCTCCTCAGACAGCCATTTTGCTTTTTTGCATTTCTTTTTCACGAGGATGGTCTTAATCCCTGTCTCCTGTACAATGCCATGAACCTCATTCCATAGTTCATCAGGCACTCTATCTATCAGATCTAGGCCCTTAAATCTATTTCTCTCTTCCACTGTATAATCATAAGGGATTTGATGTAGGTCATACCTGAATGGTCTAGTGGTTTTCCCTACTTTCTTCAATTTAAGTCTGAATTTGGCAATCAGGAGTTCATGATCTGAGCCACAGTCCGCTCCCAGTCATGTTTTTTTTTTTTTACTATATAGAGCTTCTCCATCTTTGGCTGCAAAGAATATAATCAATCTGATTTTGATGTTGACCATCTGGTGATATCCATGTGTAGAGTCTTCTCTTGGGTTGTTGGAACAGGGTGTTTGCTATGACCAGTGCATTTTCCTGGCAAAACTCTTGTTAGTCTTTGCCCTGCTTCATTCCGTATTCCAAGGCCAAATTTGCCTGTTACTCCAGGTGTTTCTTGACTTCCTACTTTTGCATTCCAGTCCCCTATAATGAAAAGGACATCTTTTTTGGCTGTTAGTTCTAAAAGGTCTTCTAGGTCTTCATAGAACCATTCAACTTCAGCTTCTTCAGCGTTACTGGTCGGGGCATAGGCTTGGATTACTGTGATATTGAATGGTTTGCCTTGGAAATGAACAGAGATCATTCTGTCATTTTTGAGATTGCATCTAAGTACTGCATTTCGGACTCTTTTGTTGACCATGATGGCTACTCCATTTCTTCTAAGAGATTCCTGCCCACAGTAGTAAAGATAATGGTCATCTGAGTTAAATTCACCCATTCCAGAGAGATACCCCACATCCAAGGTAAGAGAAACCCAAGTAAGACAGTAGGTGTTGCAAGAGGGCATCAGAGGACAGACATACTGAAATCGTAATCGCAGAAAACTAGTCAATCTAACACACTAGGACCACAGCCTTGTCTAACTCAATGAAACTAAGCCATGCCCGTGGGGCCACCCAAGACAGGTGGGTCATGGTGGAGAGGTCTGACAGAATGTGGTCCACCTTTCTTCAAAGTGCCTTACAAAGGGAGTTTCTCTTCACAGGGAGAATACTCAAAATTAGAGCCATAGCCCTCCAGATGGGAGCCAAAGCTCCCCAGTTTGTACAAGGTCAAAAAGGCCACCATGGGACCCTATTGTCAAGCTGTTCTGGGTAAAAAAGTTATTTGGGTATTTATTTTACAAAGGTGAGTAGTATCTATGAGACAGTCAATCAACATGTTCCCCACTGTCAAAATTACCTGTGGCTCCTGTAGGGGAAATTAGAATTGGATGCCTCAAGTGCAAGGGAGCCTCCCTGCCACCCCTAGCCCAGAATGCTTATTATCAATGTTTTGTAATGCACTCCTTAACTGCCAGATTGCTTAATGGTGAGTCATTCAGGGGCCGTTGTTCTTCTGATATTAACATGTTTAATGTACACCCCAAAGATCTTTTCTTCAGGATAGATGAAATATCTCCCACTTTTATAAGCTGTATAATACCAAACACAACAGATACAAATTCCAACAACATCGGCTCACATTCCAACAACAATGGCAACAGATTCCAGCATCAATGCACCTAGATGAACCAATTCCCAGATAGGGTAAATTTACCCTCTAAAACAAATGAAATAATTCCAACCAGGTTACCCACTCCTAAGGAACTAGCTCCCAAATGAACCAATTCCAACTGGACTAGTTCCCAAATCAGGTAAGTAAATTTACCCTACAAATGAGCTAATTCCAACTAAGGTGAGCTTGCCCCACTAGGACTGAGCCCCAGCGAACCAGCTCAGGGTAGAGTCCAATAACACCTCCCCTCTCAAAATGGGTAGCCAACCAAACTGGCTAATCCTGTAAAGGAAAAGCCCAGATTGAGGGGAAAGAATATTCCCGGTGTGCATGCTGGAGTGACTTACCCTCCGAAATCAAGCTGTCGGCTCTTAACACAAAATGATACACAAAGCAAGTGAACTGGCTAAACCAGCTATCGAATTGAGTAGATTTATGAAAATCAGTTAGTCGACTCTACAATTTTGTCAGTTCCCTGTCTCAACTGCCAAGCACTGAGGGCAGCCAGACCACTTCAGGGAATCTTGAAGGAAAGAACCTGAGGACAAAATTGGTCCTGGCAGTTGCAACAGCAAGGCTCCTGGCTGGCTAAGCCAAATTATTAGGGAGTCCAAGCTCGCTCTGCTCACCACATCACAGGCCAGTGAATCCAAGAGGTGAAGTGTTGAGGCAAGCAAAAGACTTTAATCGGGGAGATGGCAGACCATGAAGATGGCAGGCTAGTGCCTCAGAACAGCCTTCTTGTGGAGTCTGGATGCCAGGTTCTTTTATAGATCAGAGATAGCAAGGAGGTGAGGAGGCAAAGTTTAAAAGGCCATTAATCTTACAAACATCTAGAATGCAAGCCTCAGGCAGGGGAGGTGTTCATTTCTTTCTTCCTGCCATCTACAGGTGGAAAAAGGCACTTTATTTTAATAGTCTGGCAGAGGGGCAGGATTTTCTGAGGCAAGCCAGAGAGTATGATTAAGAACTGGGTTACTCCCTACAACAGAAAGACGTGGATGAATCTTATCTGACATATTGCTGTTGTTCAGCTGCTCAGTTGTGTCTGACTTTGTGACCCCATGGACTGCAGCATGCCAGGCTTCCCTGTCTTTCACCATCTCTGGTAGCTTGCTCAGACTCATGTTCATTGAGTCAGTGATGCCACCCTTTCTCCTTCCGCCTTCTATCTTTCCCAACATCAGGGTCTTTTCCAATGAGTTGGCTCTTCGCATCAGGTAGCCAAAGTATTGGAGCTTCAACTTCAGTGACTATTCAGGGAACATTTCCTTTAGGATTGTCTGGTTTGGTCTCCTTGCAGTCCAAGGGACTCTCATGAGTATTGCCCGACACCCCAGTTCAAATGCATCAATTCAAGGCAGTTGTGACATTGCCTCTCACTTGCCCTGATGACTTTCCTCCCTCTGTGTCCTGATGCTGGCCTCTCACTGCACCCTGAAGCCTTCCCTCTCTTGATGCCCTGACACTGCCTTTGCCTTGATGCTTCTTCTCTCTATGTGCTGATACCACGACTAACTGTGCCCTGTCATTTTTCCTCTATGCAGACGTTCCTCTCCCTCACCTTGACTCCTTTCTTCTCTTATTAGCTTGACTCTGCCTCTCACAGCACGCTGATGCTTGTCCACCCTCCGTGCCCTGGCACTGCCTCTCACTAATCCATGCCGCCTTTCCTCTTCTGATGATGTCTGGATGCTGCCTCGCTCTGTTCCCCGATGCCTGTCCCCTCTCTATGCTCTGACACTGACTCACTATTCGCTTACAGCTTTTCTTTCTCTATTCCATACACTGCTTCTCACTATTCCTGATACCTATTCTCTATTCCTTGCTGGGAAACTGTCTCTCACTCAACCCGGACACCTTTTCTCTCTCTATGACCTGAAACTGCCTCTCTCTAGTCCCTGATGCTTTTCCTTCAGGACTGAGTGAGAGGCAGTGGCAAGGCACGGAGAGGGGAAAAGCCCCATGGTGCGGTGAGAGGCAGTGCTGGGACACACAGAGAGGAAAGGCTTCAGGGAACAGTGAGAGGCAGTGTCAGGGAGCAGAGAGAGGAAAGCCTTTAGGCTTAGGTAGAAGCAGTGTCAAGGCACAGAAGGAGGAATAGGGTCAGGCTGATAGCTCATGGGGAAAGACGTTGGATTCGTGATCTCTGAAAAAGATTTAGCTTCGGGACCAGAGACCAGGCTTGGCCACTCAGGGCTCTTGTGTGGCTGAAGCTTTATTACAGTGAAGAAGGAAGAGAAAGCTTTTGATACAGACCTCAGAAAGGGGATGGAGAATGCCCCCACTCACTAGTCTTATCAAGGCTTTATATCCTTTTATCGGATCCACTCCCACAACATATATCTTAAATTAACAAGATTAAAACTAAGAAAGGCCTTACCAGACTATCACTTACAGTGATGTTTAGGAAGCATCACCACGAACAAAGCTAGTGGAGGTGATGGAATTCCAGTGGAGCTGTTTCAAATCCTGAAAGATGATGCTGTGAAAGTGCTGCACTCAATATACCAGCAAATTTGGAAAACTCAGCAGTGGCCACAGGACTGGAAAAGGTCAGTTTTCATTCCAATCCCTAAGAAAAGCAGTGCCAAAGAATGCTCAAATTACTGCACAGTTGCACTCATCTCACATACTAGCAAAGTAATGCTCAAAATTCTCCAAGTCAAGGTTCAACAATATGTGAACTGTGAACTTCCAGATATTCAAGGTGGTTTTAGAAAAGACAGAGGAACCAGAGATCAAATTGCCAACATCTGCCGGAGCATAAGAAAAACAAGAGAGTTCCAGAAAAACATCTATTTCCACTTTACTGACTATGCCAAAGCTTTTGACTGTGTGGATCACAATAAACTGTGGAAAATTCTGAAAGAGATCAAATACAAGACCACCTGACCTGTCTCTTGAGAAATCTGTATGCAGGTCAGGAAGCAACAGTTAGAACCAGACAAGGAACAACAGACAGGTTCCAGATAGGAAAAGGAGTATGTCAAGGCTGTATATTGTCACCCTGCTTATTTAACTTATATGTAGAGTACATCATGAGAAATGCTGGGCTGGAAGAAGCACAAGCTGGAATCAAGATTTCCGGGAGAAATATCAATAACCTCAGATATGCAGATGATAAGATACCACCCTTATGGCAGAAAGTGAAAAACTAAAGAGCCTCTTACTCAAAATGAAAGAGGAGAGTGAAAAAGTTGGCTTAAAACTCAACATTCAGAAAACGAAGATCATGGCATCTGGTCCCATCACTTCATGGAAAATAGATGGGGAAACAGTGGCAGGCTTTATTTTGGGGGGCTCCAAAATCACTTTAGATGGTGAATGCAGTCATGAAATAAAAAGATGCTTACTCCTTGGAAGAAAAGTTATGACCAACCTGGATAGCATATTGAAAAACAGAGACATTACTTTGCCAACAAAGGTCGTCTAGTCAAGGCTACGGTTTTTCCAGTAGTCATGTATGGATATGAGAGTTGGACTATAAAGAAAGCTGATCACCGAAGAATTGATGCTTTTGAGCTGTGATGTTGGAGAAGACTCTTGAGAGTCCCTTGGACAGCAAGAAGATCCAACCAGTCCATCCTAAGGGAAATCAGTCCTGAGTGTTCATTGGAAGGACTGATGTTGAAGTTGAAACTCTAATACTTTGGCTACCTGATGGAAAGAGCTGAGTCATTTGAAAAGACCCTGATACTGGGAAAGATTGAAGGCGGGAGGAAAAGGGGATGACAGAGGATGAGATGGTTGAATGGCATCACTGACTCAATGCACATGAGTTTGGGTAAACTCCGAGAGTTGGTGATGGACAGGGAGGCCTGCAGAAGTGTAGCTGAAAGTACTGATTGCCATACTGCAGTTACCAGAAGAGGTGACATTCGACTGGAAATAGGCCAGCAGCTAGCCATTGAGAGCCGCCTGCTTGCCTCAGCAATACCAAAGGGTGGAACAAAGCTCTCTCTGTCAGAAGTAAGAAAACAGCTATTTGATGGAGTTTCAAGCAGCTGCTAAGCCTCACTGTTTTAGGGCCAACCGCGTGAAAATGTGAATTTGCCACTAAGGTCCAGTATCCAACTTCTCACTCAGTATATGTTCCTGAAGAAATCAAGAATTTGCTAAAAAGACCTAGGCACACTGGATCTCTTCTACAGAGAAAATGGGGTGGAATGGACATTTGGTTGTTGGTTTTTCTTTTCCTGTGAATGTGGGGGCCTTCCCTACAGTAACACCATCAGGGTAATTGCTACTGAAAAATAATCTCCATGCAAGCGTCTTCAAGCTGTATGTGACCCTCATGAAACAGAACCCAGAGAAAGTTATGTTCTTTTGAGGAAGCTAAGGCATCAACAGAAAGTGTGTTCTCAGGCTTCTATTTATCAAGAACTCTCTAGATTCTAAGATGTGAGATCTCCAGGTTTTCCCCAACGACTAAACTTCCAAAGTCAGGTAGTGTGTTTCCCTGCACTTTCTGTGGCTTGAAAACACTCTCCTGTGTTGTACCAGGCATGCCCATGAGGAAACAGGCTATGAGAGTGTGTCTCAAAGTGCTGATTGCCATACTGTGTTTACAAAGAAGAGGTGAGATTCAACTGGAAATGGGCCAGCATTGTGAATAGCCGTTGTGAATGCCTGCTTACTTCAGAATTCCCAAAGGGTTGATCAAAGCTCTCACTGTCAGAAATAAGAAAACTGCTATTGGATGGAGTTCAAGCAGTTTCTAGGCCACATCTTTTTAGGACCAACCGAGTGAATGCGAATTTTGACCCCAAGGTCCAGTATCCAGCTTAACACTCACTATGTGTCCCTGCACTGTCCAAGAATGTTCCAATAGGAACTAGGCACACAGGATCCCTCCTAAAGAGAAAACATGATGGATCAGACGTTGGGATGTCGGTTTTCTTTCCCTTTAAGTGTGGGTGCCTTCCCTACAGTCACAGCATCAGGGGAAATTGCTACTGAAAAATGACCTGCACACAAGTGTTTTCAAGCAGTGTGTGACTCTCAGCACGTAGACACTGGGAAAGTTCTGTTCCTTCGAAGAAGGTAAGGCATCACCAAAGAGTGTGATTTCAGACCTCTATCTGTCAAGAACTGTCTTGATTCTAAGATGTGAGACCTCCAGGTTTGTCCCAAGACCTAAGATTCAGCGACAGGTCAGTGTGTTTCCCTGCACTTTCTGCAGCTTGAAAACACATTCCAATGTTGTACCGCGCATGCCCATGAGGACACAGGCTGCGCGACCGTGTCTGAGAGTGCTGATTGCCATACTGTGCTTACCCAGAAGAGGTGACATTTATCTGGAAACGAGTCGACCTCAAGCAGGGAGCTTCCTGCTTGCTTAGAAATCCCAAAGTGTGGAAATAACACTTGCTCTCAGAAGTAAGAAAACAGCTCTTGGGTGGAGCTTCAAGCTGTTGCTTGGCTGCACCGTTTAGGTGCAATTGAGTGAAAATGCTAATTTTGCACCACAGCTGGTATTCAACTTCACATTCAGTATATGTTCCCACTGAAACCAAGAATTTTCTAAAAAGACCTAGGCACACTAGATCTCTCATACAGAAAACGTGATGGACCAGACGTTGGGAAAGTGGTTTTGTTTTCCCTGTGATGTGTGGCCCTTCCCTATGCTCACCCTGTCAGGGGAAATTGATACTGAAAAATGACCTCTAAGCAAGCATTTTCCAGCAGTATGTGACTCTCAGCTTCAGAATGCAGGGAAAGCTATGTTCCTTCGAGGAAGGTAAGGCTACCATGGAGAATGTGTTTTCAGGCTTCTACCAAGAACTCTCTAGATTCTAAGAGGTGAGACTCCAGGTTTGCCCCCAGGACCTAACTTCGAGAGCAAGGGCAGTGTGTTTCCCCACATTTTCTGAGGCTGGAAAACACCTTCCTATGTCGTACCTGGAATGCCCATGAAGAAACAGGCTGTGGGAGTGTGTCTAAAAGAGCAGATTGCCATACTGTGGTTACCCTGAAGAGCGATGTTCAACTGGAAACGAGGCAGCAGCTCGTTGTTGCAAGCCGCCTGCTTGCTTCAGAAATCCTAAAGGGTGGACCGAAATGCTAGGAGTCAGAAGTAAGAAAACAGGTGTTTGATGGAGTTTGAAGCAGTTGCTAGGCTGCATTGTTTTAAGGCTAACAGAGAGAAAAATGCGAATTTTGTCACCAATGTCTGTTATCTAAATTCACACTCAGTATGTGTATCTGCAGTATGGAAAAAATTTCCAAAAATAGCTAGGCACACTGGATCTCTCCTACAGAGAAAACGAGATGGATCACACATTTGAATGCTGGTTTTGCTTTCCCTGTGAGTGTCGGGACCTTCCCCATGCTCACACTGTCAGGGTAAAATGATAGTGAAAAATGACCTCCAAGCAAACCTTTTTATGCAGTATGTGACTCTCAGATCACAGTATGCAGAGAAAGCTAAGTTCCTTCAAGGAAAGTAAGGCATTAATGGAGAGTGTTTTCAGGCCTCTATTTATCAAAAATCTCTAGATGCTAAGAGGTGAGACCTGCAGGTTCGCCCCAAAGACCTAAGTTCGAGAGTAAGGACAATGTGTTTCCCTACACTTTCTGTGGCTTGAAAACGCATTCCTATGTCATACTGGGAATGACCATGAGGAAACAGGCTGTGGCAGTGTGTCTGAAAGTGCTGATTGCTGTCCTGTGGTTACCCAGAAGAGGTGACATTCAACTAGAAATGAGCCAGCAGCTAGCCATTGCAAGCCGTCTGCATGCTCCAGGAGTCCTAAAGGGTGGAACAAAGCTCTTGCTGACATAAGTAAAGAAAGCAGCTATTGGATGGAGTTTCAAGCAGTTGCTATGCTGCACCATTTTAGGGCCAACCGAGTGAAAATCCGAATTTGCCACCAAGGTCCGGTATTAAATTCACACTAAGTGTATGTTCCCACAGAAACCAAGAATTTGCTAAAAACACCGAGGCACACTGGAATCTGCTAGAGAAAACGTGGTGGATTGGACGTGTGGAAGGTGTTCTTGCTTTCCCTGTAGGTGTGGGGGCTTTCCTATGGGACCACCATCAGAGGAAATTGCTACTGAAAAATGACCTCCAAGCAAGCCTTTTCAAACTTATGTGGCTCTCAGCACACAGACCACAGAGAAAGCTATGTTCCATTGAGGAAGATAAGGCATCAATGGAGAGTGTTTTCAGGCCTCTATCTATCAAAACTCTTTGGATTCAGCGAGATGAGACCTCCATGTTTGCACGAAGGACCTAGTTTGAGTGCCATGGCAGTGTGTTTCACTGCAGTTTTTGTCGCTTGAAAACACATTCCTATGTCATACCGGAAATGCCCATGTGGAAACAGGCTGTGGCAGTGTGTCTGCAATTGCTGATCGCCATACTGTTGTTACTAAGAAAAAGTGACATTCAACTGGAAATGAGCCAGCAACTTGATGCTGCGAGCTGCCTGTTTGCTTCAGAAATCAAAGTGTGGAACAAAGCTCTCACTGTCAGAAGTAAGAAAACAGTTATCGGATGGAGTTTCAACAGTTGCTAGGTTGCACAGTTTTAGGCCTAATGGAGAGAAAAATGTGTATTTTGTTGCCAAAGTCCAATATCCAAATTGACACTAAGTATGTGTATATGCAGAATGGAAAAATTTTTCCAAAAATAGCTAGGTACACTGGATCTCTCCTACAGAAATACAAGATGGATAGGACGTTTGGACATTGGTTTTGCTTTCCCTATGAGTGTATGTGCCTTCCCTATGCTCAGACCATCAGGGGAAACGGCTACTGAGAAATGACCTCCAAGCAAGCGTTATCAAGCACTATGTGACTCTCAGCACATATAACACAGAGAAAGCTATTTTCCTTCGAGGAAGGCGAGGCATCAATGGAGAGTCTGCTTTCTGGCCACTATCTTTCACAACTCTCTAGATTCTAAGAGGTGAGACCTGCAGGGCTTCACTGAGGACCTAACTTCGAAACTCAGGGCAATGTGCTTCCCTACACTTTCTGTGGCTTGAAAACACATTCCTATGTCCTACATGGAGTACCCATGAGGAAACAGGCTGTGGGAAGGTGTCTCAAAGTGCAGCTTGTCATACTGTAGTTACCTAGTAGAGGTGACATTCCACTGGAAATGAGCCAGCAGCTAGCCCTTGTGAGCCGCCTGCTTGCTCCAGAAATCCCAAAGCATGGAGCAAAGCTCTTGCTGTCAGAAGTAAGAAAACAGCTATTGGACGGAGTTTCAAGCAGTTGTTAGGCTGCACTGTTTTAGGGCCAATCGAGTAATTCACTCTCAGTATATGTTCCCAGAGAAACCGGGAATTTGGTAAAAAGACCTAGGCACCCTGGATCTCTGCTACAGAGAAAACATGATGGATCAGATGTTTGGATGGTGGTTTTGCTTTCCCTGTGAGTGTGGGGGCCTTCCCTAGACTCACACCATCAGGGTAGATTGATACTGAAAAATGTCCTCCAAGCTAGCCCTTCAAAGCAGTATCTGACACTCAGCATTCAAAACACAGAAAAAGCTATGTTCCCTCGAGGAAGGTAAGACATAAAGGAGAGTGTGTTTTCAGGCTTCTAACTATCAAGAACTCTAGTCTAGATTCTAAGAGGTGAGACTTGCAGGGTTTCCCCAAGGACCTAACTTCCCAAGTTGTGGCACTGTGTTTCCCTACATTTTCTGTGGCTTGGAAACACATTCCCACATTGTACCAGGAATGCCCATGAAGAAACAGGCTGCAGGAGTGTGTCTGGAGGTTCTGATTGCCATACTGTGGTTACCCAGAAGAGGTGACATTCAACTGGAAATGAGCCAGCAGCTAGCCATTGCAAGCCGCCTGCTTGCTTCAGAAATTCCCACGGGTGGAACAAAGCTCTTGCTGTCGGAAGTAAGAAAACAGCGATTGGATGGAGTTTCAAGCAGTTGATACGCCACACCATTTTAGGGCCCACTGAATGAAAATGCGAATTTGCCACCATGGTCTGGTATCCAAATTCACACTCAGTATATATTCCCACCGAAGCCAGAATTTGCAAAAAAGACCTAGGCACACCTGATCTCTGCTACAGAGAAAACATGATGAACCTGATGTTTGGATGGTGGTTCTGCTATCTGTGAGTGTGGGGGCCTTACCTACAATCACGTCAGGGGAAATTGGTACTGAAAAATTACCTCCAAGCAAGGCTTCTCAAGCAGTATTTGACTCTCAGCACACAAAACACAGAGAAAGCTATGTTCTTTTGAGGAAGGTAAGGCATCAGTGGAGAGTGTGTTGATGCCTCTCTGTATCAAGAACTCTCTCAAGAATTCTAAGAGGTGAAACCTCTGGGGTTGCCCCGAGGACCTAACTTCCCGAGTCATGAAATTATGTTTCCTTACACTTTCTTGAAGTGACTTGAAAGTGTGTCTTGAAAGTCTTCAAGTGTGACTTGAAAACACATTCCCACCTTGTACCAGGTATTCCCATGAGGAAAGAGGCTATAGGAATTGTTTGAAGGTGCTTATTGTCATACCATGGTTATCCAGAAGAGGTGACATTCAACTGGAAATAAGCCAGTCACCTGCTTGCTTCAGAAATCCAAATGGTGGAATAAAGCTCTCGCTGTCAGAAGAAAGAAAACCGTGACTGGATGGAGTTCAAGCAGTTGCTAGGCCATGCTGTCTTATGGCCAACCGAGGGAAAATGCAAATTTGCAACCAAGGTCCGGTATCCAAATTCACACTAAGCATATATTCCCATAGAAACCAAGAATTTGCTAAAAAGACCTAGGCAGTCTGGATCTGTGCTACAGAGAAAACAAGATGGATCAGACATTTCAGTTCAGTTCAGTCGCTCAGCCATGTCTGACTCTTTGCGACCCCATGAACCACTGCATGTCAGGCCTCCCTGTCCATGACCAACTGCTGGAGTCTACCCAAACTCATGTCCATTGAGTCGGTTACGCCATCTAACCACCTCATCCTCTGTCATCTCCTTCTCCTCATGCTCTCAATCTTTCCCAGCATCAAGGTCTTTTCCAATGAGTCAGCTCTTTGCATCAGGTGGCCAAAATATTGGAATTTCAGCTTCAACATCAGTCCTTCCAATGAACTGATCTCCTTTAGGATGGACTGGTTGGATCTCCTTGTAGGCCAAAGGACTCTCAAGAGTCTTCTCCAACACCACAGTTCAAAAGCACCAATTCTTCGGCACTCAGCCTTCTTCACAGTCCAACTCTCACATCCATACATGACTACTGGAAAAACCATAGCCTTGACTAGACGGACCTTTGTGGACAAAGTAATCTCTCTGTTTTTGAATATGCTATCTAGGTTAGTCATAGCTTTCCTTCCAAGCAGTAAGCATCTTTTAATTTCATGGCTGCAGTAACCATCTGCAGTGATTTTGGAGCCCAAGAAAATTGTCTGACACTGTTTCCCCTGTTTCCCCATCTATTTGCCATGAAGTGATGGGACCGGATGCCATGATCTTCGTTTTCTGAATGTTGAGCTTTAAGCCAACTTTTTCACTCTTTTTTCACTTTTTCAGACATTTAGATGATGATTTTACTTTCCCTGTGAGTGTGCCGCCTTCCCTATGCTCACACCAACAGGGAATATGATACTGAAAATGACCTCCAAGCAAGTCTTTTCAAGCAGTATGTGTCTAAGCACACACGATGCAGAGAAAGCTATATTCCTTCAAGGAAGGTAAGGCATCAATGGAGAGTGTGTTTTCAGGCCTCTATCTATCAAGAGCTCTCTAGATTCTAAGAGGTGAGACCTCTAGGTTTACCCCAAGGACCTAACATTGAGAGTCAGGGCAATGTGTTTCTCCACACTTTCTGTGGCTTGAAAACACATTCCTATGTCTTACTGGGAATGCCCTTGTGGAAACAGGCTGTGGGAGTGTCTGAAAGTGCTGGTTGCCTTACCGTGGTTACACAGAAGAGGTTACATTCAGCTGGAATTGAGCCAGGAGATGGTCATTGCGAGTTGTCTGCTTGTTTGAGAAATCCCAAAGGGTGGAACAATACTCTCACTTTCAGAAGTAAGAAAAGAACTATTGGATGGAGTGTCAAGGAGTTGCTAGGCCATGCTGCTTTAGGGCCAACCGAGTGAAAATATGCGTTTGCCACCAAGGTCCGGTATCCAAATTCACACTAAGTATATATTCCCACAGAAACCAAGAATTTGCTAAAAAGACCCAGGCACTCTGGGATCTGTGCTACAGAGAAAACTAGATAGATCAGACCTTGGATGACGGTTTTGCTTTCTCTGTTGAGTGTGGGGGCTACTCTTTAATTGCCCAGTCAATCTTCCAAACTCAGGAATCACACCCTGGTCTCCCGCATTGCAGGCAGATTCTTTACCAGCTGAGCCACAAGGGAAGTCCATTTTAGGACTGACTGAGAAAAATGAGAATCTTGCCCCCAACGTCCGGTATCCAACTTCACATTCAGGAAGTTTCCCTGCAATATTCTAGAAATTCCCCGAAAGACCTAGGCTCATCGGATCTCTCCTGCCTAGAAAATGCAATGCAGCAAACATTTGCATGTTGGTTTAACTTTCTGTATGTATGTAGGGGCTTTCCCTAGGGTCACACCATTAGGAGATTTTGCTATTGAAAAGTGACCTCCAAGAAGCAGTTTCAAGTCATGTGTGACCCTCATCACACAGAACGCTGGGAAACTTTTGTTCCTTCAAGGAAGTTAGTGCATCAACGTAGAGTGTGTTTTCAGGCCTCTATCTATCAAGAACTCTCTAGATTCTAAGATGTGAAATCTCCAGGTTTGCCCAGAGGACCTAACTCTCAGAGTCAGGGCAGTGTGTTTCTCTGTACTTTCTAAGCCTTGTAATCACATTCCTATAACACACCAGGACTTCCACTGAGGAAACTGGCTGTGCAAGTGTGTCTGAGCATGCTGGTGATTACAGATGAGGTGAATAAGAACAGGAAAAGTGCCAGCAGCTAGGAGTTGTGAGCGACCTGCATGCTTCAGAAATCCCAAAGGGTAGACCAAAGCTCTTGCTGTCAGAACCAACAAAGGAGGTACTGGATGGATTTTCAAGGAGTTGCTAGGGTGCACCATTTTATGGGCAACTGGAGAAAAATGCGAATTTTGCCAGCAAGGTCTGGTGCTCAGCTTCACACTCAGGACGTGTCTCCACAGTATCCAAGAATTTTCCAAAAAGACCTAGGCTCACTGGATTTCTTCTACAGAGACAATGTGATGGAACCTACATTTGGATGTTGGTTTTACTTTCCTTGTGCTTTTGGGAGCCTTCCTTATGGTCACATGGTCCGGGGAAATTGCTACTGAAAAACGACCTTCAAGCAAGCATTCTCAATCAGTATGTGACCCTTAGCCCACAGAATGGTGGGAAAGCTATGTTCCTTCAAGGAAGGAAAGGCCTTAATGGAGAGTGTGTATTCAGGATTCTATCGATCAAGAACTGTCTAGATTCTAAGTCGTGAGACCTCCAGCTTTGCCCCAAGGACCTAACATCCAGGCTCAGGGCAGTGTGTTTCCCTCCAATTTCTGCACCTTGGAAACAAATTCTTATGTTTCTTTGGGAAGGCCTATGAGGAAACAGGCTGTAGGACTTAGTCTGAGAATGCTGATTGCCATACTGTGTTTACTCAGAAGAGGCGGCATTCAACGTAAATGGGCCAGCATCTAGGGCCGCAAGCCGCCTGCTTGTTTCAGAAAACCCAAAGAGTGGGCCAAAGCTCTTGCTGTCTGATGTAAGAAAACAGCTAGTGAGTGGATATTCAAGCAGGTGCTAGGCGGAAGTGTTTCAGGGACAACCGAGAGAACAATGCAAAATTTGAAACCATGGTACAGTATTCAACATCACACTCTAAGAGGTTTCACCACAGTATCCAAGAATTATCCTGAAAAATCTCGGCTTGTTGCATCTCTCCTACAGAGAAAAGGTGATGGAATGGACTTTAGGATGTTGGCTTGTCTTTCAATGTGAGTGTGGGGAACTTCCCAATGGTCACAGCATCATGTGAAATTGCTAGTGAACAACAACTTCCAAGCAAGCATTTTCAAGCAGTGTGGGACACTCAGCACCCAGAATGCAGAGAATGCTATGTTCCATCAAGAAAGGTAAGGCATCAATGGAGAGTGTGTTTTTAGTCTCTATCTATAAAGATCTGTCTTGATTCTAAGATGTGAGACTTTCAGGTTTGTCCACAGGACCTAAATTCCAGAGTCAGGGTTGTGTGTTTCCTTGCACTTTCTGGGCCTTGTAAATACATTCTTATGGCATACTGGGACTGTCAAAGAGGAAACGGTTGAAGGGAGTGTTTCTGAGAGTGCTGGTTGCCATAATGTGGTTACCCAGATGAGGAGACATTCAACTATAAATGGGTCAGTGGATAGCAGTTGTGATCTGCTTGCTTGCTTCAGAAAACCCAAAGGGTGGACCAAAGCTGTCAATGTCAGAAGTAAGATAACAGCTATTGGATGGATTTTCATGCAATTTAAAGGCCGTACCATTTTAGGGCATACCGAGACAAAATTGTGAAGTTTGCACCAAGGTCAGGTATCCAACTTCATATTCAAGGTGTCCCTCACATTATCCAATAATTTTGCAAATATAATTAGGCACACAGGATCTCTCCTATAGAGAAAACTTGATAGAAAAAATGTTTGCATGTTGGTTTTGCCTTCCTCTGAGTATGAGGGCCTTCCCAACGGTCACATCATGAGAGGAAATTGCTATTGAAAAATAACCTCCAAGTAGGCATTCCAAGCAGTGTGTGACTCTCAACACACAGCACACTGGGAAAGGTATGCTCCTTCGAGGAAGGTACGCATCAACAGAGTGTGTTTTCCGGTCTCTATCTATTAGGAACTTTCTAGATGCTATAATGTGAGACCTCCATGTTTGCCCAGTGGATCTAACTTCAAGAGTCAGGGGGCAATTTGTTTCTTGCACTTTCTGAGCCTCATTAACACATTCCTATGGTGAACCAGAACTGCCCATGAGGAAACAGGTTGCAGAAGTGTGTCTGAGAGTGCTGGTTGCCATACGGTGGTTACCCTGATGAAGTGACATTCAACTGTACATAGGCCAGCAGCTGGTAGTTGTGAGCAGCCTACTTGCTTTAGAAATTCTAAAGGGTGGCCCAAAACTCTTGATGTCAGAAGAAACAGCTATTGGATAGATTTTCAAGCAGTTGCTAGGCCATATCATTTTAGGGCTATTGCTGTGCAAGTCACTCAGTGGTGTCTGACTCTTTATGACCCCTTGGAATATACAGTCCATTAAATTCGCCAGGCCAAAATATTTGAGTGGATACCCTTTCCTCCTCCAGTGGATCTTCCAAACAGAGGAATCACACCAAGGTCATCCACATTTCTGGCACATTCTTTACCAGCTGAGCCACAAGGGAAGCTTATTTTAGAACTAACAGAAAAATGCATATCTTGCCAACAAGGTCCGTTAACAAACTTCACACTCAGGATGTGTCTCCACAGTATCCAGGTATTTTTCAGACAGCCATAGTCACACAGGATGTCTCCTACAAAGAAAACTTGATGGAACAGACATTTAGATGTCCATTTACTTACCCTATGATTGTGGGGGCCTTCCCTACGGCCATACCGTCAGGGGAAATTGCTACTGAAATTTGACCTCAAAGCAAGAGTTTTCAAGCAGTGTGTGACTCTCCCCACACATGATGCTTCGAAGCTATGTTCCTTAAAGAAAGGTAAGGTATCCACAGAGAGTGTGCTTTCAGGCCTCTGTCTATCAAGAAGTGTCTGAATTCTAAGATGTGAGTCCTCCAGGATAGCCCAAAGAACCTAAATTCCAAAGTCAAGCAGTGTGTTTCCCTGCACTTTCTGAGCCTTGTAAACACATTCCTATGGCATGCCAGGATTGCCCACAAGGAAACAGGCTGTGGGAGTGTGTGGGATAGTGTCGGTTGCCATGCTGCGCTTACTCAGAAGACACGACATTCAACTGTAAATGGGCCATTGGCTAGGAGTTGCGAGCCGCCTGCTTGATTCAGAAGTCCCAAAGAGTGGCCCAAAGTTCTTGCTGTCAAAAGGAAGAAAACAGCTCTTGGATGATTTTTCAGGCAGTTGCTGGTCCTCACCTATTAAAGGCCAACCGAGAGAAAAATCCGAATTTTGCCACCAAGGTACAATATCCAACTTCAGATTCAGGATGTGTCCCCTCAGTACACAAAATTTTTCCGAAAACATCTAGGCTCACTGGATCACTCCTAGAGAGAAAACATGATGTGTCGGATGTTTCAATGCTGGTTTCGCTTTCCCTGTGAGTGTGGGGGCCTTCCCTATGGTCACACAGTCAGGGGGACTTGCTACTGAAAAATGACCTCCGTACAAGCGTTTTGAAGCAGTGTGTGACTGTCCACACACAGAATTCTGAGAAAGGTATACTACTGCTAGAAAAGTAAGGCATCAAGGAGCATGTTTTATCATGCCTCTATCTATTAAGAACTGTCTAACTTCTAAGATTGTAATTCTTCCAGGTTTGTCCAGAGGACCTAACTTCCAGAGTCAGGGCACTGTGTTTCACTGCAGTTTCTGAGCCTTGTAACACATTCCTATGTCGTACCTGGACTGCCCATGAGGAAACAGACTCTGGGAGTGAGTCTGAGAGTGCTGCTTGCCATACTGGCAAGCCGTGTGCAACTCTCCACACGCAGGAGGCTGGAAAAGTTATCTTCCTAAAGGAAGGAAACTATCCACAAAGAGTGTGTTTTCAGGCCTCTACCTGGCAGCAAGCGTTTGGATTCTCAGATGCCAGACCTCCAGTCCTGCTTGCTGCTGCTGCTAAGTTGTGTCTGACTCTGTGCAACCCCATAGACGGCAGCCCACCAGGCTCCCCCGTCCCTGGGATTCTCCAGGCAAGAATTCTGGAGTGGGTTGCCATTTCCTTCTCCAATGCAGGAAAGTGAAAAGGGAAAGTGAATTTGCTCAGTCGTGTCCGACTCTTAGCGACCCCATGGACCGCAGCCCACCAGGCTCCTCCGTCCATGGGATTTTCCAGGCAAGAGTACTGGAGTGAGGTGCCATTGCCTTCTCCGAGTCCTGTTTAGAGGGCCTCAATTCCAGAGTCAGGGCCGTGTGTCTCCCTGTACTTTCCAAGCCTTGCAAACACGTTCTTAGGTTAGCATGGTCCTGCTTGTGAGGAAGCAGGCTGTGGGAGTGTGTGTGAGGGAGCCGGGGGCATGCTGTGCTCATATGGTTTAGGGCAACTTGCACCTCCAAAAGGCCACAGGCGAGGAGTGGTGGGCTGCCCCCTTGATTCAGAAATCTCTGGGAGTGTGGGAGGAAGGAAAGGGATCCACAGAGAGTGTGTTTCTCAGATCCTGTGGGGAAAAGACCCTGTGCACCCAACTGGATACTGGGACTAGGGACCAAAATTCGCATTTTTCTTCCAAGGAGCCTGAACACGGGGCGGCCCAGCAACTGCTTGAAAATGCATCCCATTGCTGTTTTCTTCCCTCTGACAGAGCGAGCTTTGCTCCCCACTCTGGGATTTCTGAAGCCAGGGGGCAGCTCACCACTCCTCGCCTGGGGCCCATTGGAGGTGCAAGGTGCCCTCGACCAGGTGACCACAGTATGGCACCCAGCTCCCTCAGACACACTCCCACAGCCTGCTTCCTCACGGGCAGGACCCCTCTGACCTAGGACTGTGTTTGCAAGGCTCTGAAAGTGCAGGGAGACACACAGCTCTAATTCTGAAATTGAGGCCCTTGGACAGGCCTGGAGGTCTGACGTCTGAGAAACGAAACACTTGCTGCAAGATTGAGGCCTGAAAACACACTCTCTGTGGCTGCCTTTCATTCCTCCAAGGAAGATATCTTTCCCAGCCTCCTGAGGTCTGAGAGTCACACACAGCTGGAAAGTGCTAGCTTGGAGTTCATTTTTCAATGGCAATGGCCCCTGAGGCCCTGTGCCCAGGGAGGGCTCCCACTGTCCCAGGGAAAGTCAAAGCAAGGTCCAAATGGCTGTTCCATCACCTTTCCTCTGCAGGAGAGAGCTCGTGCGCCTGGGTCTGTCTGGAATGTTCTCAGATCCTGAAGGGGAAACACCTTGTGCACCCATGTGAATATTGGGCCTAGGGGCCAAATTTCGCAGTTTTCTTCCAAGGAGCCCGAGCACGGGGCGACCCAGCAACTGGTTGAAATGCATCCCGTTGCTGTTTTCTTCTTTCTGATAGAGCGAACTTTGCTCACCCCCATGGATTTCTGAAGCCAGGGGGCAGCCTGCCACTCCTTGCCTGGGGCCTATTGGAGGTGCAAGGTGCCCTCAACCAGGTGACTCCACCATGGCACTGGCACCCTCAGACACACTCCAGCAGCCTGCATCCCCTTAGGCAGGACTGCGCTATCCTAGGAATATGTTTGCAAGGCTCAGAAAGTGCAGGGAAACACATGGCTGTGACTCCGGATTTGAGGCCCTCAGAGGAGACCTGGAGGTCTGACATCTGAGAAGCCAAACACTTGCTGCCAGATAGAGGCCTGAAAACATACTCTCTGGGTCTGCCTTTCCTTGCTGCAAGGAAGAGAACTTTTCCAGCTTCCTGCGTGCAGAGAGTTGCACACGGCTTGCCAGTGCTTGCTTGGAAGTCACTTTCCAGTAGCAATGGACCTGAGGTCCTGAGCCGAGGGAGGGCTCCCATACTCCAGAGAAAGTCAAAGCAACCTCAAAACGGCTGGTCCATCACATTTCCTCTGCAGCAGAGAGCTAGTGAGCCTAGGTCTGTCTGGAATGTTCTCGATCCTGCAGGTAAAACACCCTGTGCACCCACCTGGATACCAGCCTTAGGGGCCAAAACTTGCATTTTTCTGCTGGTGAGCACTAATGCAGTACAGCCCCAAAACTGCTTGAAAATCCATTCCGTGGCTGTTTTCTTCCTTCTGACAGAGCTAGCTATGCTCCCTAATTGGCATTTCTGAAGCAGGGGGTGACCCCCGACTCCTTGCCTAGGGCCCATTGGTTGTGCAAGGTGCCCTTGACCACGTGACCCCGAGCGGGGCACCCGACCCCCTCAGACACACTCCAGCAGCCTGCTTCCTCGTGGGCAGGAATGCGCTGACCTAGAATATGTTTGCAAGGCTCAGATAGTGCAGGGAGACAAACGGCCCTGACTGGAATTTAGACCCTTGGAGCAGGCCTGGAGGTCTCTCGTCTTATAAGTGAAACAGTTTCTTCAAGATAGAGGCCTGAAAACACACTCCCTGTGCATGTCTTTCCCTCCTCATAGGAAGATAGTTTTCCCAGCTTTCTGCATGCTGTGAGTCACACACTTCTTGAAAGTGCTTGCTTGGATGTCATTTTTCTGTGGCAAGGTCCCCTGTGGTCCTGAAAGTTGGGAGGGTTCCCACATTCACAGGGAAAGTCAAAGCATCATCCAAATGTCTGTTACATCACGTTTTCTCTGTAGGAGAGATATAGTGAGCCTAGGTCTGTCTGTAACATTCTTGCACCCTGCAGGGACACACTCTGTATATCAACCTGGATAATGGACCTTGGCAGCAAAATTCACATTTTTCGCTCATGGGGCCCTAAAGCCTTGTGGTCTAGCAACTGCTTGAAAATCCTTCCAATTGCATTTTTCTTACCTCTAACATAGCTTGCTTTACTCCACCCTTTGGGATGTATGAAGCAAGCAGACAGATCACAACTCCTCTCCTCGGGCCCATTTGCAGTGGAATGTCACCTCGACCATGTGAACACAGTTTGGAACCCAGCACTTTCAGACATACTCCTGCAGCCTTCTTCCCCATGGGGTGTACCATATGACCTCAGAATATGTTTGCAAGCTTGGAAAGTTCAGGGACACACACAGCCTTGCCTCGGGAATTTAGGCCTTCGAAGAATGCCTGCAGGTCTCTCATTTTAGAAGCAAAACAGTTCCTGAAAGATAGAGACCTGAAAACACACTCTGTGGATGCCTTTCGTTCCTCAAAGCTTTTCCAGCAACTTGCATGCTGAGAGTCACACACTGTTGAAAGCTCTTTCTTGGAGGTCATTTTTAGTTGGCAAGGTCCTCTAGGGCTGTTACTGTCAGGAGGGTTCCCAACCTACAGAGAAAGTAAAAGCAACGTCCAAACGTCTCCATCACGTTTTGTTGCAGGAGAGACCTAGTGAGCCTAGGTCTGTCTGTAATATTCCTGTATCCTGCGGGGATACATCCTGTGTGTCAAACTGGATAGTGAGCCTAGAGGGGAAAATTTGCATTTTTCTCTCAGGGGGCCCTAATGCAGAGAGGACCAGCAACTGCTTAAAAATCCATCCAATTTCTGTTTTCTTAGTTTTGTCAAAGCTGGCTTTGCTCCACCCTTTGGCATATCTGAAGCAAGGGGGCAGCTCGCAAGTACTCACCTCAGCCCATTTGCAGTGGAATATCACCTGGAAGAGGTGATCACAGTATGGCACCCAGCACTCTTATACACACTCCAGCAGCCTTCTTCCTCATGGGAAGTACCACTATAACCCAGGAATGTATGTGCAAGGCTCAGAAAGTGCAGGGAGATAAAAGGCCCTGACTCTGGAATTTAGGCCCTTGGAGCAAGCCTGGATGTCTCATGTCTTAGAAGAAAATATTTCCTGCAAGATAGAGGCCTGAAAACACACTCTATGAGGATGCCTTTTCTTCCTCGAAGGAAGATAGCTTTCCCAGCATCCTGAGTGCCGAGAGTCATACACTGACTGAAAGTGCTTGCTTGGAGGTCATTTTTCAGTGGCAAGTTCCCCTGAGTCTGGGACCTTCGGGAGGGGTCCCACACATACAGGGAAAGTCAAAGCAACATGTAAAAGTTATCCATCACATTTTCTCTGTAGGAGAGATCTAGTGAACCTAAGTTTGTCTGGAACATTCTTGGATCCTGCGGGAACACACCCTGTGTGTCAACCTGGATACCAGGCCTGGGGACAAAATTTGGAGAATGCTCTCGGGGGGCCATAAATTGGTGTGGCCAGGCAACTTCTTGAATATCCATCCAATTGCTGTTTTCTTACTCCTGAAAGAGCTACATTTGCTCCAACCTTTGGGATTTCTGAAGCAAGCAGGCAGCTCTGAACTCCTTGCATCGAGCCTATTTGCTGTGTGATGTCACTTCGATGAGTTGACCACAATATGGAACCCAGCACTCTCAGACACACTCTTGCAGCCTGCCTCTTCATGGGCAGTATGACTATGACATAGGAATGTGTTTGTAAGGCTTGGAAAGTGCAGGGAGACACAAGGCCCTGACTCTGGAATTTGGCCCTTGAAGCAGTCCTGGAGGTCTCACATCTTAGAAGCAAAACAGTTCCTGCAAGAGAGAGGCCTGAAGACACATTTTCTGTGAATGCCTTTCCTTCCTTGAAGGAAGATAACTTTCCCAGCATCCTGCGTGCTAATATTCACACACTGCTTGAAATCCCTTACTTGTAGGTCATTTTGCAGTGGCAAGGTCCCCTCCGGCCATGAACAATGAGAGGGTGTGCCACACTCACAGGGAAAGTCAAAGCAACATCCAAACATCTGTTCCATCACCTTTTATCTGTAGGAGAGATCTAGGGAGCCTAGGACTTCCTGGAACGTTCCTTGATCATACAGGAACACACCCTGTATGTTAACCTGGATAATAATCCTTGGGGGCAACATTCAAATTTTTCTCTCAGGGGACCCTAAAGTGGTACAGCCTAGTAAGTGCTTGAAAACCTGTCCAATTACTGTTTTCTTTTTTCTGACAGCTAGATTTTCTCCAGACAGAAATAAACTCCAGACAGAATGAAGGGATAGAGCCAAAGCAAAAACAATACCCAGTTATGGATGTGACTGGTGATAGAAGCAAGATCCGATGCTGTAAAGAGCAGTATTGCATAGGAACCTGGAATGTCAGGTCCATGAATCAAGGCAAATTGGAAGTGGTCAAACAAGAGATGGCAAGGGTGAACGTCGACATTCTAGGAATCAGCGAACTAAAATGGACTGGAATGGGTGAATTTAACTCAGATGACTATTATATCTACTACTGCGGGCAGGAATCCCTCAGAAGAAATGGAGTAGCCATCATGGTCAACAAAAGAGTCCGAAATGCAGTACTTGGATGCAATCTCAAAAATGACAGAATGATCTCTGTTC
>SJXQ01006217.1:107921-121072 GCA_006408695.1 Aepyceros melampus
AAGGAATGATGCTAAAACTGAAGCTCCAGTACTTTGGCCACCTCATGCGAAGAGTTGACTCATTGGAAAAGACCCTGATGCTGGGAGGGATTGGGGGCAGGAGGAGAAGGGCACGACCGAGGATGAGATGGCTGGATGGCATCACGGACTCAATGGACGTGAGTCTGAGTGAACTCCGGTAGTTGGTGATGGACAGGGAAGCCTGGCGTGCTGCAATTCATGGGGTCGCAAAGAGTCGGACACGACTGAGCGACTGAACTAAACTGAGATTTTCTCCACCCTTTGAGATTTCTGAAGCAAGCTCGGGTGGCTTGCAACCCCTCGCCTCAGGCCCACTTGCAGTGGAATGTCGCCTGTTGAGGTGACCACAGTATAGCACCCAGCACTCTCAGACACACTCCCGCAGCCTGATTCCTCATGGGCAGTACCTGTATGGCCTAGGAATGTGTTTCCAAGACTTAGAAAGTCCTGGGAGACAGACGGCACTGACTCTGGAATCTGCACCCTCGGAACAGGCCTGGAGGTCTCACGTCTCAGAAACAAAAGATTTCCTGCAAGATGGAGGATTGAAATCACACTCTCTGGGGATGCCTTTCCTTTTCGAATGAAAATAGCTTTCCCAGCATCCTGTGTGCTGAGAGTCACACACTGCTTGAACGTGCTGCCTTGGAGGTCATTTTTCAGTGGTAAGATCACCTGAGGCCGTGGACTTTGGGAAGGGCCTCACAGTCACAGAGAAAGTCAAAGCAACATCCGAAAGCCTGTTCCATCATGTTTTCTCTGTAGGGGAGATTAGTGAGCCTAGGACTGTCTGAAACATTCCTGGATCCTGTGGGGACACAACCTGTGTGTTAACCTGGACAACGATCCTAGGCTCAAAATTCGAAATTTTCTGTCAGAGTATCCAAATGCAGTACAGCCTAGGAAGCACTTGAAAACCCATCCAATTACTCTTTTCTTACTTCTGACAGAAACAGATTTCTCCAGTCTTTGATATTTCTGAAGTAAGCGGGTGGTTCGTAACTCCTCCCCTCGGGACCATTTGCAGGGAAAGATCACTTCGACGAGGTGACCACAGTATGACACTCAGAACTCTCTGACACACTCCCCAATCCTTGTTCCTAATAGGCAGTCCTGTATGACCTAGGGATGTGTTTGCAGGGCTTATCAAGTGCAGGGAGACACACGGCCCTGACTCTGGAATTTAGGCCCTCAGAACTGGCCTGGCCTTCTCACGTCTTAGAAAAGAGACATTTCCTGCAAGATAGAGTCCTGAAAACACACTCTATGTGGATGCCTTTCCTTCCTAGAATGAAGATAGCGTTCCCCACACCGTGTGCTGAGTGTCACACACTGCTTGAAAGCAATTCCTTGGAGTCATTTTTCAGTGGCAAGTTCCCCTAAGGCCGTGACCATGGTCTGGTTTCCCACACTCACAGGGAAATTAAAAGCAGCATCCAAACGTCTGTTCCATCATGTTTCCTCTGTAGGAGAGATCCAGTGAGCCTAAGTCTGTCTGGAGTATTCTTGGATCCTGCAGGGACAAATCCTGTGTATCAACCTGGATACCAGGCCTAGGGAGCAAAATTCGTAATTTTCTCTCAGGAGTCCCTAAAGCTATTCGGCAAGCAACTGCTTGAAAATCCATCCAATATCTGTTTTCTTACTTGTGACAGAGCTAGCTTTGCTCCATCCTTTGTGATTTTTGAGGCAACAGTCAGCTTGCAACTCCTTGCCTTAGGCCCATTTGCAGTGGAATGTCACCTTGAAGGACTGACCACAGTATGGCACCCAGCACTCTCAGACACACTCCCATAGCCTGCTTCATCATGGGTAGTACCAGTATGACCTAGGAATGTGTTTGCAAGGCTCGGAAAGTGCAGGGAGACACACGGCAATGACTCTGGTGATTAGGCCCTCTGAACAGAACAGGCATCTCACCTCTTAGAAGCAAAACATTTCCTTCAAGATAGAGGCTTGAAAACACACTCTGAGTGTATGCTTTTCCTTCCTTAGAGGAAGCGAGCTTTCTCAGCATCCTGCATGATGAGTCACAGACTGCTTAAAAATCTATCCAATTGCTGTTTGCTTACTTCTGACACAGCGAGCTTTGCTCCATCCTTTGGGATTTCTGACGTAAGCAGGAGGCTCACAACTCCTTGTCTTGGGCCCATTTGCACTGGAATGTCACATTGATGAGGTGACCACACAATGGCACCCAGCACTCTCAGACACACTCCCGCAGCCTGCTTCCTCTGGGGCATTACTGGTATGAACAAAGAATGTATTTGAAAGTCTCAGAAAGTGCAGGGAGTCACACAAACTGCTTGAAAATCCATCCAATATCTGTTTTCTTACTTGTGACAGAGCTAGCTTTGCTCCATCCTTTGTGATTTTTGAGGCAACAGTCAGCTTGCAACTCCTTGCCTTAGGCCCATTTGCAGTGGAATGTCACCTTGAAGGACTGACCACAGTATGGCACCCAGCACTCTCAGACACACTCCCATAGCCTGCTTCATCATGGGTAGTACCAGTATGACCTAGGAATGTGTTTGCAAGGCTCGGAAAGTGCAGGGAGACACACGGCAATGACTCTGGTGATTAGGCCCTCTGAACAGAACAGGCATCTCACCTCTTAGAAGCAAAACATTTCCTTCAAGATAGAGGCTTGAAAACACACTCTGAGTGTATGCTTTTCCTTCCTTAGAGGAAGCGAGCTTTCTCAGCATCCTGCATGATGAGTCACAGACTGCTTAAAAATCTATCCAATTGCTGTTTGCTTACTTCTGACACAGCGAGCTTTGCTCCACCCTTTGGGATTTCTGACGTAAGCAGGAGGCTCACAACTCCTTGTCTTGGGCCCATTTGCACTGGAATGTCACATTGATGAGGTGACCACACAATGGCACCCAGCACTCTCAGACACACTCCCGCAGCCTGCTTCCTCTGGGGCATTACTGGTATGAATAAAGAATGTATTTGAAAGTCTCAGAAAGTGCAGGGAGTCACACAGATCTGACTCTGGAATTTAGGCCCTTGGAACAGGCCTAGAAGTTTCACGTTGTTTAAGCGATACAGTTCCTGCAAGATAGAGGCCTAAAAACATACTCTCACTGGATGCCTTTCCTTCCACAATGGAAGATAGCTTTCCAGGCATCCTGCATGCTTAGAGTCACACATTGCTTGAAAGTGCTTGCTTGTAGGTCATTTTTTTCAGTGGTAAGTTCCCTTGAGTCCATGACCATCGGGAGGGTTCCCACACTCACAGGCAAATTCAAAGCAGCATCCAAACATCTGTTCCATCATGTTTTCTCTGTAGGAGAGAGCTAGTGATCCTAGGTCTGTCTGGAACATTCTTGGATCCTGGGGTACACACCTTGTGTGTCATCACTGGATGCCTTTCCTTCCACAATGGAAGATAGCTTTCCAGGCATCCTGCATGCTTAGAGTCACACATTGCTTGAAAGTGCTTGCTTGTAAGTCATTTTTCAGTGGCAAGTTTCCTTGAGTCCATGACCATCGGGAGGGTTCCCACACTCACAGGCAAATTCAAAGCAGCATCCAAACATCTGTTCCATCACGTTTTCTCTGTAGGAGAGAGCTAGTGATCCTAGGTCTGTCTGGAACATTCTTGGATCCTGAGGTACATACCTTGTGTGTCAACCTGGATACCAGGACTAGGGGCAAAATTCACATTTTTCTCTTGGAGGGCCCTAAGTTGGTGTGGCCTAGCAACTGCTTGAAAATCCTTCCAATTGCTGTTTGTTTTTTTTTTTTTTTTCACTTCTGACAGAGCTAGATTTGTTCTACCCTTTGGGATTCCTGAGGCAAGTGAGCAGATCGCAAATCCTCGCCTTGAGCCCATAAAATGTTTAATGTCATCTCAAGAGGTGACCACAGTATGGCGCCCAGAACTCTCAGACACTCTCCCGCAGCCTGAATCTTCATGGGCAGTACTGGTATGATCTTGGAATGTGTTTGAAAGGCTCAGAAAGTGCAGGGAGTCACACGAACCTGACTCTGGAATTTAGGCCTTTGGAGCAGGCCTGGAAGTTTCACATCTTTTAAGTGAAACAGTTCCTGCAAGATAGAGGCCTGAAAACATACTCTCTGGGTGCATTTCCGTCCTTGAAGGAAGATAGCTTTACCGGCCTCCTGTGTGCTGAGAGTCACACACTGTTTGAAAGCGCTTGCTTGGATGCCATTTTTCAGTGGCAAGGTCCCATGACTCCGTGACCATCGGGAGGATTCCCACACTCACAGGTAAATTCAAAGTAGCATATAAACACCTATTCTATCACGTTTTCTCTGTAGGAGAGATCTAGTGATCCTAGGTCTGTCTGGAACATTCTTGGATCCTGGGGGACACACCTTGTGTGTCAACCTGGATGCTAGGACTAGGGGGCAGAATTCACATTTTTCTCTCGGGGGCACAAAAGCGATGTGGCCTAGCAACTGCTTGAAAATCCATCCAATTGCTGTTTCGTTACTTCTGAAAGAACTGCTTTGCTCCACCCTTTGGGATTTCTGAAGCAATCTGGTGACTAGCAACTCCTCACCTTGATCCCATAAGAAGTTTAATGTCACCTCAATGAAGTGACGACAGTATGCCACCCAGCACTCTCAGACACACTCCACAGCCTGAATCTTTATGTGCAGTACCGGTATGAACAAGGAATGTGTTTGGAAGGACAGAAAGTGAAGAGAGACACATGACCCTGACTCTGGATTTTAGGACCTCGGTGCAGGCCTGGTGGTCTCACGTCTTAGAATCAAAACAGTTCCTGCAAGTAGAGGTCTGAAAACACACTCAGTCTGGATGTCTTTCCTTCCTAGAGGGAAGATATCTTTCCCAGCATCCTGCGGGCTGAGAGTCACACACAGGTTTAAAGCACTGGCTTGGAGGTCATTTTTCAGGAGCAAAGTCCCCAGAGGCCGTGACTGTAGAGACGGGTCCCACACTCCCAGGCAGAGTCAAAGCAACATCCAAATGTCTGTTCCATCACATTTCCTCTGTTGGAGAGGTCTAGTGAACCTAGGTCTGTCTGGAGCATTCTTGGATCCTGTGGTGATACTCCCTGTGTGTGAACCTGAATACCAGAACTAGGGGGGAAAAAATAAAATTTTACTCTGGGGACCAAGCACAATACAGCCTAGCAACTGCTTGAAAATCTATCCAGTTGCTGTTTTCTTACTTCTGACAGAGCTAGCTTTGCTCCACTCTATGCGATTTCTGAAGCAAGTGGGTGGCTCCCACCTCCTCACCTCAGGCCCATTTGTAGAATATCACCTCAATGAGGTGACCACAGTATGGTACCCAGCACTCTCAGACACACTCCCGCATCCTGCTTCTTCATGAGCAGTACTGGTATGACCTAGGAATGTCTTTGCAAGGATCGGAAAGTGCAGGGACACACATGGCCCTGACTCTGGAATTTAGTTGTCATATGGGGCTTCCTCTCTCGTTCTGGTAGAGTTCTCCTCTCGAATTGTGGTGGGGTATGCTCCCCTTGGGAATCCTGTGGAGTTGCATCAGGGGAATTTGGCCGTCTCTTGAATTGCAGTGGGGAACTATGTGTTCCTCTAGAGTTGTGACAGGAGACTCGGCATTCCTCTCCAGTTTGATGGGAAACTTGCGATTCATCTAATGTCGCTGTAGGGGAATCAGGCCTTATCTAGAGTGAAGGCAGGTAACTCAGGGTTCCTCTTGTGTTGTGGTGGGAAATTCTGTGTTCCTCTCGAGGTGCGATGGGGATCTGGGCTTTCAACAGGTTAGTGCGGTCTCCTCTCTAGTTGAGTTGGGAACTCAGGTTTCCTCTAAAGTTGCCACAGACAGTCAGACCTCCTCTTGAGTTGATGTGGGGAACTCGTGTTTCTTCTTGTGTTATCACAGGGGAGTCAGGCTTCCCCTCAACTTGCAGGTGGGAACTTGGCTTACCTCTCGAGTTGCAGCAGAGGAGTCTGGCCCCTTCTCAAGTTGCAGCAGGGAACTTGGGGTTCCTCTCGAGTTGTGGTGGGAAATCAGTCTTCCACTCGAGTTGAGATGGGGATCTCGGGCTTTCTCACAAGTTGCAACAATGGAGAAGGGCCTCCTCTCGAGCTGCAAGATTGAACTTGATATTCCTCTCGAGAGGAGAGTCTGGCCTCCGCTCGAGTTGCAGTGGGAAACTTGGGGTTCCTTTCTAGTTGTGGTGGGAAACTCAGGGTTCTCCTCGAGTTTCAAGAGGGAACTCAAAGCTTCTCTTGAATTTCAGCAGAATCTCAGTATTCCTTTCAAATTGTAGGATGGGACTCAGGGTTTGACTCTAGATGTGGTGGGGAACTCGAGGTTCCTCTTACATTGAGGTGGGAAACTTGAGATTCCTCTAGAGTGACTTCAGGGGAATTGGGCCTCATATAGAGTAGAGAAGGGGAACTCGGTCTTCCTCTCAAGAGGCGACAGGGATCTCAGGTTTTCTCTAGAGTTGCAAGAGGGGAGTCGGGCCTCTCCTCGGGTTGAGGCAGAGAATGTGGTATTCTTCTTGAGTTGCAGAGGGAAAGTTGCTGTTCCTCTTCAGTTGCAACAGGGAACTCAGGTTTCCTCTCGAGTTGCCTCAGGGGAGTAGGGCCTTCTCTGAAGTTGCAAATGGGAACTCGGGGTTCCTCTGGCATTGCAACAGGGCAGTCAGGCCTCCTCTCAAGCTGTGGCGGGAACCTCGGGCTTCCTCTCAAGAGGCAATGAGGATCTAGTGGATTCTCTCAAGTTGCAACAGGAGTGTCGGGCCTCGTCTTGAGTTTTCTTGGGACGACTCATCTCTAGCAGAGATGTGCAGTGTAGCTCCTGTCTTGTTGCAATGTCTGGAGGCTACTCACTAGTTTTGGCATGTAACTTCTCTAACTTTGTGTTCGAATTCAACACTGTAGTTTTGGGGCATTCGATTCTCTCTAGTGGTGGTTGCAATCTCCTCTCTACTTGTCATGTGAGGTTCATCTCTAATAGCAGCAGAGGGGCTCCTCTCAATGTTTGATGTCTGGTGGGCTCCTCTGGAGTTGAGGTGGAGGGCTACTCTTGAAGTGCGGGGGTTCATCCTCTCTGGTTGGGGTATGAGTGGCTCTATGGGGGAGGTCCTCTC
The DNA here is from genome assembly GCA_006408695.1 of Aepyceros melampus. Lineage (NCBI taxonomy): Eukaryota > Metazoa > Chordata > Mammalia > Artiodactyla > Bovidae > Aepyceros > Aepyceros melampus. Next base: position 115,034 of record SJXQ01006217.1, read on the forward strand.
TACTTTTGACACTAGCAGTTCCTCACTAAAATTTGTGGTATTGCTTCTCTCTAGTAGTGAGGGACTCCACTCGACTTACTGCAGGGAGACCGTCTCTATGTGAGGCAGAAGGGCTTCTCTCTATGTGATATCCTAGGGTCCTCCACTCTAGTTGTGCCTGGGGAATCTGCTTCAGTTTTGGCTGGTATGCCCCTCTGTCATTGTGGCCAGTGGTGCCTTTTCTTCTTACAGCCTAGGGCTCCTGTCAGATGGCAGCGGTGGACTCAGGGTGCCTCTTAAGTTGCAGCAGGTGACTCAGGGTTTCTTTAGCGTTGTTATGGAGCCTCCTCTCAAGCTGTAAGGGCAGATCCTCTGTAGTGCTGATCTGCAGGCTGTCCCTGTCTAGTTGCAATGTGCAGGAGGCTACTCTCTAGTTGCAGCACGGGGCTCCACTCTAATTGCAGTGAGGGTCCACTCTTTATTTTTTGTGCATTGGCTCCCCCCTAGTTGTCATTTGCAGACTCCTCTCTAGCTGTGGCAATGGTGCTCCTCTTCACTTGTGGTAGATGGATTCCTCTTTAGTTGGGTTAGGGTGCTCTTCTCAAATTGTGATGGTGTGATTCCTGTCTGGTTGTGATGAGAAGGGGTGCTTTTTCTAGTGGTGATGTGCAGGAGGACACTCTCTAGTTGTGGAATGGGGGCCTCCTCTTTAGCTGTGTTTCCTCTTTATGGGGTTTCCTCTTTTGTTGTGGTAGAGTTCTCCTCTCGAATTGTGGTGGGTGAGTCTCCTCTTGGGAATTCTCTTTAGTTGCATCAGAGGGCTTGTGGCTCATCTCGTGTTTCAGTGGGGAACTTAGAGTTCTTCTCGAATTGCAGCAGGAAATTTTGTGTTCTTCTTGAGTTAAAGCAGGGGAGTCGAGCCTCCTCTTGAGTTACATTGGGAAACTTAGGGGTCCTCTTGAGACACCACAGGGGAATCATGTCTCATCTGGAGTTGCAGCATGGAACTCAGTGTTTTGTGATGCAGTGGAAAACACAGAGTTTCTTTCAAGCTGTGGTAGGAACCTCTGGGTTCCTCTTGAGTTGCAACAGGGAACTTGGGATTCATCTCATGTTGCTGCAGGGGAATCACGCCTCCTCCAAATGGAGGTGGGAAAATCGGGGTTATTCTTGAGTTGTGGCAGGAAACTCAGAGTTTCTCTCTAGTTGTAATGGGAACTTAGGTGTTCCTCTCAAGTTGCAACAGGGTTGTCAGGCCTCCTCTCAAGTTGAGGAAGGGAACTTAGGTTTCCTCTCGATTTGCCACAGGGGAATTGGGCCTCCTTCTAGTTGCAGGGGGTAAATCGGGGTTCCTCTTGAGTAGCAGCAGGGGAATCGGGCCTCCTCTCAAGTTGCAGCAGGGAAGTTGGAGTTCCTCTAGAGTTGGGGCAGGAGACTGGGATCCTCTTGAGTTGCCACGGGGATATGTGTGTTTCTCTCAATTTGCAACAGGGGAGTCAGGCCTCCTCTTGAGTTGCGGCAGGAAACTTGGCCTTCCTCTCAAGAGGTGACAGGTATCTCGGGTCTCCAATTGACTTGCAACAGGTGAGTCGGTCCTCCTCTCAAGTTGTGAGGGGGACCTCGATGTTTCTCCTGAATGCCTGCAGGGGGATCGGGCCTCATCTCAAAATGAGGTGGAGACACCGTGTTTTTCTCGAACTGGGGCAGGAAACTTGGGATTCCTCTTGAGTTGCGACTTGGAACTCGGGATTCATCTCATGTTGCTCGGGGGAATCAGCCCTCATCTAGAGTTGAGGAGGGAAACTCAGGGTTCTTTTCAAGTTGTGACGGGAAGCTTAGTGTGCCTCTCAAGTTGTGACAGGGATCTAGGGTTTCCTCTCGAGTTGCAACAGGGTAGTTGGGCCTCTTATTGATTTGAATTGGGGAACTTGGGTTTCCTCTCAATTTGCAACAGGGGAGTTGGGCCTCCTCTCAAGATACAGGTGGGAACTCGGGGTTCCTCTTGAGTTGCGGCAGATAAGTCAGGCCTCCCTTCGAGCTGCAGTGGGGAACTCGGGATTCTTCTCGAGTTCCGGCCAGAAACTTGGGCTTCCACGCTAGTTGCCGTGGGGATCTCAGGGTTCCTCTCGAGTTGAGGTGATACCCAGTGTTCTTCTGGACTTGTGGTGGGGCCTCCTCTTGAGTTGTCTTGGGGCGGCTCATCTCTAGTAGGGGTGTGCAGGGTGGCTCCTGTCTTGTTGCAATGTTGCGAGGCTACTCACTTCTCTATCTTTGTGGTCGGATTCANTCGGGCTTTCTCACAAGTTGCAACAATGGAGAAGGGCCTCCTCTCGAGCTGCAAGATTGAACTTGATATTCCTCTTGAGAGGAGAGTCTGGCCTCCGCTCGAGTTGCAGTGGGAAACTTGGGGTTCTTTTCTAGTTGTGGTGGGAAACTCAGGGTTCTCCTCGAGTTTCAAGAGGGAACTCAAAGCTTCTCTTGAATTTCAGCAGAATCTCAGTATTCCTTTCAAATTGTAGGATGGGACTCAGGGTTTGACTCTAGATGTGGTGGGGAACTCGAGGTTCCTCTTACATTGAGGTGGGAAACTTGAGGTTCCTCTAGAGTGACTTCAGGGGAATTGGGCCTCATATAGAGTAGAGAAGGGGAACTCGGTCTTCCTCTCAAGAGGCGACAGGGATCTCAGGTTTTCTCTAGAGTTGCAAGAGGGGAGTCGGGCCTCTCCTCGGGTTGAGGCAGAGAATGTGGTATTCTTCTTGAGTTGCAGAGGGAAAGTTGCTGTTCCTCTTCAGTTGCAACAGGGAACTCGGGTTTCCTCTCGAGTTGCCTCAGGGAGTAGGGCCTTCTCTGAAGTTGCAGGTGGGAACTCGGGGTTCCTCTAGCATTGCAACAGGGCAGTCAGGCCTCCTCTCAAGCTGTTGCGGGAACCTTGGGCTTCCTCTCAAGAGGCAATGAGGATCTAGTGGATTCTCTCAAGTTGCAACAGGAGTGTCAGGCCTCGTCTTGAGTTTTCTTGGGACGACTCATCTCTAGCAGAGATGTGCAGTGTAGCTCCTGTCTTGTTGCAATGTCTGGAGGCTACTCACTAGTTTTGGCATGTAACTTCTCTAACTTTGTGTTCGAATTCAACACTGTAGTTTTGGGGCATTCGATTCTCTCTAGTGGTGGTATGCAATCTCCTCTCTACTTGTCATGTGAGGTTCATCTCTAATAGCAGCAGAGGGGCTCCTCTCAATGTTTGATGTCTGGTGGGCTCCTCTGGAGTTGAGGTGGAGGGCTACTCTTGAAGTGCGGGTGTTCATCCTCTCTGGTTGGGGTATGAGTGGCTCTATGGGGGAGGTCCTCTCTACTTTTGACACTAGCAGTTCCTCACTAAAATTTGTGGTATTGCTTCTCTCTAGTAGTGAGGGACTCCACTCGACTTACTGCAGGGAGACCGTCTCTATGTGAGGCAGAAGGGCTTCTCTCTATGTGATATCCTAGGGTCCTCCACTCTAGTTGTGCCTGGGGAATCTGCTTCAGTTTTGGCTGGTATGCCCCTCTGTCATTGTGGCCAGTGGTGCCTTTTCTTCTTACAGCCTAGGGCTCCTGTCAGATGGCAGCGGTGAACTCAGGGTGCCTCTTAAGTTGCAGCAGGTGACTCAGGGTTTCTTTAGTGTTGTTATGGAGCCTCCTCTCAAGCTGTAAGGGCAGATCCTCTGTAGTGCTGATCTGCAGGCTATCCCTGTCTAGTTGCAATGTGCAGGAGGCTACTCTCTAGTTGCAGCACGGGGCTCCACTCTTTATTTTTTGTGCATTGGCTCCCCCCTAGTTGTCATTTGCAGACTCCTCTCTAGCTGTGGCAATGGTGCTCCTCTTCACTTGTGGTAGATGGATTCCTCTTTAGTTGGGTTAGGGTGCTCTTCTCAAATTGTGATGGTGTGATTCCTGTCTGGTTGTGATGAGAAGGGGTGCTTTTTCTAGTGGTGATGTGCAGGAGGACACTCTCTAGTTGTGGAATGGGGGCCTCTTCTTTAGCTGTGTTTCCTCTTTATGGGGTTTCCTCTTTTGTTGTGGTAGAGTTCTCCTCTCGAATTGTGGTGGGTGAGTCTCCTCTTGGGAATTCTCTTTAGTTGCATCAGAGGGCTTGTGGCTCATCTCGTGTTTCAGTGGGGAACTTAGAGTTCTTCTCGAATTGCAGCAGGAAATTTTGTGTTCTTCTTGAGTTAAAACAGGGGAGTCAAGCCTCCTCTTGAGTTACATTGGGAAACTTAGGGGTCCTCTTGAGACACTACAGGGGAATCATGTCTCATCTGGAGTTGCAGCATGGAACTCAGTGTTTTGTGATGCAGTGGAAAACACAGAGTTTCTTTCAAGCTGTGGTAGGAACCTCTGGGTTCCTCTTGAGTTGCAACAGGGAACTTGGGATTCATCTCATGTTGCTGCAGGGGAATCACGCCTCCTCCAAATGGAGGTGGGAAAATCGGGGTTATTCTTGAGTTGTGGCAGGAAACTCAGAGTTTCTCTCTAGTTGTAATGGGAACTTAGGTGTTCCTCTCAAGTTGCAACAGGGTTGTCAGGCCTCCTCTCAAGTTGATAGCCTCCTCTTGAGTTACATTGGGAAACTTAGGGGTCCTCTTGAGACACTACAGGGGAATCATGTCTCATCTGGAGTTGCAGCATGGAACTCAGTGTTTTGTGATGCAGTGGAAAACACAGAGTTTCTTTCAAGCTGTGGTAGGAACCTCTGGGTTCCTCTTGAGTTGCAACAGGGAACTTGGGATTCATCTCATGTTGCTGCAGGGGAATCACGCCTCCTCCAAATGGAGGTGGGAAAATCGGGGTTATTCTTGAGTTGTGGCAGGAAACTCAGAGTTTCTCTCTAGTTGTAATGGGAACTTAGGTGTTCCTCTCAAGTTGCAACAGGGTTGTCAGGCCTCCTCTCAAGTTGAGGAAGGGAACTTAGGTTTCCTCTCGATTTGCCACAGGGGAATTGGGCCTCCTTCTAGTTGCAGGGGGTAAATCGGGGTTCCTCTTGAGTAGCAGCAGGGGAATCGGGCCTCCTCTCAAGTTGCAGCAGGGAAGTTGGAGTTCCTCTAGAGTTGGGGCAGGAGACTGGGATCCTCTTGAGTTGCCACGGGGATATGTGTGTTTCTCTCAATTTGCAACAGGGGAGTCAGGCCTCCTCTTGAGTTGCGGCAGGAAACTTGGCCTTCCTCTCAAGAGGTGACAGGTATCTCGGGTCTCCAATTGACTTGCAACAGGTGAGTCGGTCCTCCTCTCAAGTTGCGAGGGGGACCTCGATGTTTCTCCTGAATGCCTGCAGGGGGATCGGGCCTCATCTCAAAATGAGGTGGAGACACCGTGTTTTTCTCGAACTGGGGCAGGAAACTTGGGATTCCTCTTGAGTTGCGACTTGGAACTCGGGATTCATCTCATGTTGCTCGGGGGAATCAGCCCTCATCTAGAGTTGAGGAGGGAAACTCAGGGTTCTTTTCAAGTTGTGACGGGAAGCTTAGTGTGCCTCTCAAGTTGTGACAGGGATCTAGGGTTTCCTCTCGAGTTGCAACAGGGTAGTTGGGCCTCTTATTGATTTGAATTGGGGAACTTGGGTTTCCTCTCGATTTGCAACAGGGGAGTTGGGCCTCCTCTCAAGATACAGGTGGGAACTCGGGGTTCCTCTTGAGTTGCGGCAGATAAGTCAGGCCTCCCTTCGAGCTGCAGTGGGGAACTCGGGATTCTTCTCGAGTTCCGGCCAGAAACTTGGGCTTCCACGCTAGTTGCCGTGGGGATCTCAGGGTTCCTCTCGAGTTGAGGTGATACCCAGTGTTCTTCTGGACTTGTGGTGGGGCCTCCTCTTGAGTTGTCTTGGGGCGGCTCATCTCTAGTAGGGGTGTGCAGGGTGGCTCCTGTCTTGTTGCAATGTTGCGAGGCTACTCACTTCTCTATCTTTGTGGTCGGATTCAACTCTGTAGTTGTGGTGGGTTTGATTCTCTCTAGTGGTGGTGTGCAATCTCGTCTCTCCTTGTGATGTGAAGTTCATCTCTGTTAGCAGCAGAGCATCTTCTCTCTATGTGTGAT
>SJXQ01006218.1:0-21390 GCA_006408695.1 Aepyceros melampus
CCCACTTGACTTCACATTCCAGGATGTCTGGCTCTAGATGAGTGATCACACCATCATGATTATCCAGGTCTTGAAGTGAGTCTTATCCTTCTATAAGCACCATAGTTCATATGTTCTCTGAAATAAAAAACTAGGGATATTGATACAAAAAGGTACAATACTAGCAAGTGTTTGATATTTTCTAGTACATCCTTATATTCTTAATATGTATGTTTAAAAGTTCTTTAGAAGTCATTCTAAATATGAATATAACTATGTAATGCTTGGATTTATACCTTAACTAGAATTGGCATATATATTTATGCTTCTTTTGTCTCTTTGTATTTCAATGTATGAAATATGATCACAACATTTGCCTTTAAAATACTTCGTAGAACATGAAAAAAACAGAAATAACTGGCAATGGGATATTTGATCTTATTCCATATTTACAAAATTACAAGAAGAAATAATCCCCCAAATATCTATTTTATCTCTTTAAAGTATTTTGGGCATTATGCAAAGGCTTCTTAGAATCCTAAAATGATTACTGGAAAAAATAAGCTAATTCATTATTTCATTTAAAAAACTTAATAGCCCATATAAACAATTAAACCAAGAAATAACAACAATATAGTGATTTTTTTTTAAGTTTTGACCAAAAGTTCGTTGTGTTACTCATTAATCTAGGAATGTCCTTTTGCAATTATTTGGTCCTTGTGATACTCAGTTTCTTCTTCTTTTTTAAAAATTATTTATTTTTTTATATTTGGTTGTGCTGGATCTTTGTTGCTATGGGGCTACTCTCTAGCTGCGGTGCATGGGCTTCTCACTGCCGTGGCTTCTCTTATTGGCAGAGTGTGGGCTCTCGAGCACATGGGCTTAGTGGCTGTGGCTCCCAGGCTCTAGATCGCAGGCTCAGGTTGTAGCTCACAAGGCTTAGTTGCCTTGTGTCATGTGGGGTCTTCCTGGATCAGGGATCCAACCCGTTTCTCCTGCGTTGGCCGGCAGATTCTTTACCACTGAGCCATCAGGGAAGCCCACACTCAATTTCTTAATCAGTAAATTAGAAATGATGTTTTTGATGATACCCATCCAAGACTTCTATAAATTTGAGATGAGGGGCTTCCCTAGTGGCTCAGCAATAAAGAATCCTCCTGCCAATGCAGGAGATGTGGGTTTGATCCTGAATTGGGGAAGATTCCCTGGAGAAGGAAATGGCAACCCATTACAATAATCCTGCCAGGAAAATCCTATGGACACGGGAGCCTGGCAGCCTACAGTCCATGGGGTCACAAAGAATCAGACATGACTTACCAACTGAAAAAAAAATGTGTGAAAGCACCTGGAAAACTTTAGCGCACTGGCAAAACCATTGCCAATGCTGACACATCGTCTTTATGAGGACAGTAAGTAAACCCAGAGGTTAGCTCCGCAAGTTGTTTTTTTAATGAAAAGGATATATTTTGCTTTCTCCAGTGATAAACTTGATCATGTGGTAAATGTCTGGACAGTGGGTTTTGATTTGGCATGGAGAAAATCTGTCAGTTTTCACCCTCACTGTCTGCCAAGTGTGGGTCTTACCAAATGCTTCCCAGGCTTCATTCATTTCTCAGAGCTCAGTGATAAGTCAGTCTCTTCTGGGGTTCCAGAAAATATTGTCATTGTTTTGAAACTGTGCATTTCTCCAGCCGTGAGAAGCTCACATCATACTTTTTGTTAATATTAAAAGAGGTAAATCTGCTGTCTAAACAATGCCAAAACTCTTTTTTCCCCTTTGATTACTCATAAAACCCTTATAATCTTAGGGTTATCAGGTCACATTGAGTTTATCTACTCAGACACTTTCATTTTTGAGGATAGTGAAACTGAGACCAAGAAAGATGTCTTAATTGCCATCTTACACAGCTAATTAGTGGTCAAAGTAAGACTAGAAATTAGGTTTGCTGATATCTAGTTCATCCTACTATTATGTGATATTTTACTAGTGAAATGAGAAATAAAATAATCAATGAAGCAAGAACTAAAATAATAATAATAAATAACATAAAAATAATAAGTGCAATAACTGAATGCTTGCTATATCCAGGCTTTAAATACACCATCTAGATGGGTTCTCCCAAACTTTGATGGCAGGTATAATTGGCCGGTTTCACTGCTGGCCACATCCAGGCAGAGAGAGAATCCACTGACCATGGTCACATGAGCAGGAAGTGGCAGCAACTGTCATTGGAAAGTGCAGGTCTTTATTAATAGCCATGTAAATTCTTGAGGCCATTTGTGAACCTAGGGAGTGGTGACAGGAGCCATCAGTAAAAACATCACCTGGAATGGATATATTGCTTGTTGTGTTAAGAGAATAATTGGAACTGAGTGACTCTCAAGACAACTTCAGAGTCTAGAGAAAGTTTCCCACCAGCAAGACCACTTTACACTTGTCATCACCATGAACAGACTTTTCATACAGCAAACTATTGCTTGTCTTCATTAAACTACTGTAGACTGTCCCTTGCCATGAAGAATAAAACAGAACCCAGAGCAGACTCAGCCTCATTCCACAGAGCTTCCCAGACCAGGGGAAATTCTAGCAGTGGGCGATGCTGGGTTAGTGGTAAGTGAGGGGAGGGAAGACTTCCTCCAGCAGTGAGAAAGGGAGAGGAGGACCCGTCCTGCACAAACAGTGTGCGAGACGTCCACAGGAGAACAAGTCACACATGTGGGGAGGCGGGAAGGATCTTGGCTTGTCCAGCAAATCAGAGGTTGCTGTGGCCTTGGCTTAGGGGTGAGAGTGATGGTTTAAGATGAGGTGGAGAGACAGGCAGGTGAGGGATGTAGTTCATCCACTGTTGTTATTGCTGTTTGGATCGGTGACCCCGGAGAGATGCCTGACCTGGGAGGGCGGAGAGGTGGGGTCAAGCACAGTTGATGCCACTGCAGGGTCCAGGTCGCCATCGGATGACTGAGCTCGGACTGTAAACCATGCATGGGCAGATGGCGAGTGTGTTGTTGGTGTTGAGTACAGTACTTGACAGACTGGATTTGAGGGCTGAGAATAAAGAAGGGATCAAGGAGAAATTCTTAGAGATTTCCTTGGCCAACCAGCTGGTTGATTCCATTTGCTAAGAATACCTTGGTTAGGAGCATGTTTTGGATGGTACAGTGGGAGGACAGCGAGTTGTGGTGGGAGGACAGCGAGTCTTCAGTGTCAGGCTTATTCCTGTTAATAAAACCACTTCTTTCCAGATGGAAGTGTCAGTGAATGGGTGGATACAAGAAGCTGGAGCCAAGAGGAGTCTAAACTTTATGTGCATGGCCAGAAGCTTATCAGGGGATTTTATCCATGAGAATGGATGAGATGACCAATGGCGCCAAGGAGCCAGAAATCTAGGAGGAGCCTGAAGGGCTCCAGCATTATCAGGAGAAACCAACAGGGAGACCATTTCTGTCAAGGTCTCTACAGCAACACGTGGTAGATCAAATTGGAAGAGTTTACCCTCTGGGGGACCAACAGTTGATGAGTCACTGCTCCTCACCCTTGGGGATGGCAGGCCAGTGGGCAGGAATCACAGCTGTACAGGGCACTCCTGTCTTCCCTTGATATGCCTATTGGACAAATAAGCTGGAAGCTGGAGGTCCAGAGCCTGTGGATGGCAGGTCAGGCAGGACAGTGCCTCATGGGGGGAAGGGAGGGGTGGGCATGGAGAACAGTGGGGTTTAAATCAAGGGGATGGAGCCAGCACACTCTTTCCTCATCTCTAATGGTATATAGTGCAGGGGAAGTGTGGAAGTTATCTGCTTTGTTATCTCCCCAGGGTGTGGTGAGAATTAAATTACTTTAGATGCTGGAGACTGCCTTGAAAATTTGAAGCCTTACGTAGTGGGTAGTACTTGTTGTCGCTGAGGCCAGGTCTCCCACTGAGGGAAGGAAAACATGTACTGGGTCACAGAAATGAATGCAGTTTTGTGGAAGATCAGTTCATTTCTTGAAAAAATCAGATCCCTGAACAAAAAAGACTATTACAGCACCCAGGTAGGAAAACTGAAATTATTTTAAGTGGCAGCTACAATTTTCTGCTGCTTCTCCTCCTTCTTTATTTCTCAGGTACTTCAGTATATTTCTAATAAAAATTTTCTGTGATTAACAAAGAGGTAGAAATGTAAGCATCATAGTGTATTTTTACTATATTTCTTCAGTGACAAAGTTTAAGGATTGAAATCACTTACTGTGTTTTCGGTTACAGTCCAAGCCTGGGAGTAAAAGATAAATATGATTAGAAATGCTATGAGAGTGGCTTGATAGAAATAATTGCAATTATTTAACATTTATTTTCATTGATCTTCACCCCGCTAACAATTGGTATTAGATGGGTAATATTTAAAAGAAACCCAGCTGGGAGAGTGTGTGGAGAAAAGGGAACCTTCTTACACTGTTGGTTAATGCAAACTATTACAGCCACTATGGAGAACAGTGAGGAGATTCCTTTAAAAACTGGAACTAGAACTGTATTACGACCCAGCAGTCCCATTGCTGGGCATACACACTGAAGAAACCAGAACTGAAAGAGACACATGTACCTCAGTGTTCACTGCAGCACTGTTTACAATAGCCAGGACATGGAAGCAACCTAGATGTCCATCAGCAGATGAATGGATAAGAAAGCTGTGGCACATATACACAATGGAGTATTACTACACTATTAAAAAGAATGAATTTGATTCAGTTCTAATGAGGTGGATGAAACTGGAGCCTATTATACAGAGTGAAGTAAGCCAGAAAGAAAAACACCAATACAGTATATTAATGCATATATATGGAATCTAGAAAGATTGTAATGATGACTCTATATGCAAGATAGCAAACTGCAGCACTGTTTACAATAGCCAGGACATGGAAGCAACCTAGATGTCCATCAGCAGATGAATGGATAAGAAAGCTGTGGCACATATACACAATGGAGTATTACTACACTATTAAAAAGAATGAATTTGATTCAGTTCTAATGAGGTGGATGAAACTGGAGCCTATTATACAGAGTGAAGTAAGCCAGAAAGAAAAACACCAATACAGTATATTAATGCATATATATGGAATCTAGAAAGATTGTAATGATGACTCTATATGCAAGATAGCAAAAGAGACACAGATGTAAAGAACAGACTTTTGGACTCTGTACAAGAAGGCGATGGTGGGATGATTTGAGAGAATAGCATTGAATCATGTATATTATCATATGTGAAATAGATCCCCAGTCCAGGTTCGATGCATGAGACACTATACTCAGGGCTGGTGCACTGGGATAACCCTGAGGGATGGGATGGGGAGGTGGGAGGGGGGCTCAGGATGGGGAACACATGTACACCTATGGCTGATTCATGTCAATTTATGGCAAAAACCACTGGAATATTGTAAAGTAATTAGCCTCTAATTAAAGTAAATATATTAAAAAAAAAAAAAATTGGATTTTCCCTTTTTTCCCCTTTTTCCCCCTTTCCCTTTTTTCCCTTTACCCCCCTGTTTTCCCTTCTCTCTTTCCCTCTCGGAGAGTCTTGCACTGATGCTGGGCTCCCCCCGTGTCTTCTATTTTCTCTAATTTCTGGCTGAATTCCCATCTGGGGCGCAGAGGCTCACCATGTCTATTTACCTGACATGGCTGCCAAGATCTGTAAGAGAGAGAGCCCAGGGCGGGGCACTCTCTGATATTCAAACGGATGCTGGTGGCCTACGTAGATGGTGCAAACCTCTTGTCTTGAGGTTTTATTGGTTTTCCATGTAAACCAAGTTATTCAGCCTTCTTTTCTCCATCTTAATTTTCCTACTATACTATTTCTTCCTAATCTATCCTTATATTTCTAAATAAATAAGTTTTTCCTCGCCGACGCCAGAGGCTCACCATGTCTATTTACCTGACATGGCTGCCAAGATCTGTAAGAGAGAGAGCCCAGGGCGGGGCACTCTCTGATATTCAAACGGATGCTGGTGGCCTACGTAGATGGTGCAAACCTCTTGTCTTGAGGTTTTATTGGTTTTCCATGTAAACCAAGTTATTCAGCCTTCTTTTCTCCATCTTAATTTTCCTACTATACTATTTCTTCCTAATCTATCCTTATATTTCTAAATAAATAAGTTTTTCCTCGCCGACGCCATCCCCCCTTCGAATTCCCTGGATCCACCGGGGCTGGACCCTGGCAATCACTCATTCTCAGAGAAATGCAAATCAAAACCAAAATCAGGTACCATTTCACACCAGTCAGAATGGCTGCTATCCAAAAGTCTACAAGCAATAAATGCTGGAGAGGGTGTGGAGAAAAGGGAACCCTCTTACACTGTTGGTGGGAATGCAAACTAGTACAGCCACTATGGAGAACAATGTGGAGATTTCTTAAAAAAAAAAAAAAAAAAACTGGAAATAGAACTGCCTTATGACCCAGCAATCCCACTGCTGGGTATACACACTGAGTAAACCAGAATTGAAAGAGACACGTGTACCCCAATATTCCTCTCATCACTGTTTATAATAGCCAGGACATGGAAGCAACTTAGATGTCCATCAGCAGATGAATGGATAAGAGAGCTGTGGTACATATACACAATGGAGTATTACTCAGCCATTAAAAAGAATACATTTGAATCAGTTCTAATGAGGTGGATGAAACTGGAGCCTATTATACAGAGTGAAGTAAGTCAGAAAGAAAAATACCAATACAGTATACTAAGACATACATATGGAATTTAGAAAGATGGTAACAATAATCCTGTATGAGTGACAACAAAAGAGACACAGATGTGTTGAACAGTCTTCTGGACTCTGTGGGAAAGAGCGAGGTTGGATGATTGGGGAGAATGGCATTGAAACATGTATATTATCATATGTGAAATGAATTGCCGATCCAGGTTTAATGCATGATACAGATTCTCAGGGCTGGTGCACCAGGATGACCCAGAGGGATGGTATGGGGAGGGAGGTGGGTGGGGGTTCAGGATAGGGAACATGTGTACACCCGTGGCTGATTCTTGTCACTGTATGGCAAAAGCAATACAATATTGTAAAGTAATTAAAATAAATTTTATTAAAAATTAAAATTAAAAATAAATAAAGATAGCAGTGTGTACATGTCAATCCAAAATTCACTAACTATCCCACCCCTCACTGTCCCACCCCACCTGTAAGGATAAATTCTTACTCTAAGTCTGTTAGTCTATCTCTGAATATACACTTTACAAGAATTTGTAAATAAATTCTTCTGTGTAATTATTTTAGATTCTGGAAGCATTCTACATGTAAATGATAACATACAACATTTCTGTTCTCTGTCTGACTTCACTCAATATGACAATCTCTAGGTTTATTTAAGTAAATTAGAAAATAGACTCCTCACAATTAAATGGTTCTGTTATTATGCTGAACTGTCAAATACATTTTAAAATGAGGTGATGCCATAAAAACTGGGTGTATCTAAGGGATATGAAATCTTAATTTTAGCTTTCAAAAGCCCCTCTCCTTCAATCCCACCAGATTCTTGAAGAAAAGAATGTAAATGCCAGAAACAAGTTTTTCTCATTCATAACAGATAAGATTTTAAGTTAACAGTGAATGCTGATTCTTCTATTCTTATTTTTCCTCAAAATGCTAGGTTGATATTGAGTTTCAAACATCCAGCATGAATTCTGAAATTCAATGTATCATTTAAAATACCTGGAGTGATTCCTCAAATTATTTCCAAAATAAAAATTAAAAATACATCCTTAGACAATGAACCAAACATGACTCAAACCATGATAACGTATTTTAACATAATAACAAGAAATTTTGTGAGGTTATTAAATCTTGAGAGGCCTATGTTCTATGGATCTTTTAAAACCCACACACAACAGAAAGCCTCATAACAAGGTGCAAATAGAAAGCTAGGGCAAAACCATTCTGAAAAACATAAAGTGATTAGGAGCCAATTAAATAAACTGCTGGTAGCCTCAAGCAAATTTCACACGAAGTTTTCCATCATTTATCCTTCAAAAACCTGTCTTCCAAAGTGCCACATAGATGACATCTCCAGGAGCTTGATTCCTGTCTGGATCCTACATGAATATGCTATCTACACCAGTGAAATTAAGGGGTTTGTTAATCAGAAATGGGAAAAATACTACTTAACAATAAGTGTCTCATTATTTTCTACAACCTGATTTAGTTTCCACTGAAAATATAATGAATATATTCAAGCTCCAGGGGAAACTACAGTCAACAAAGCAAATAGTAGATCTGAGTCAGAATCAGAGTAACTGCTTGTCTTTCCTCTCAGTACATGATGAACAGTTCAGAGCATTTTCATTTACTCTTTTAAAAAATCATCTTGCAAATAAAAAAAGAAATCTGATTTCACATTTGCCCTGTGTGGGTTTTTTTTTTTAATTTGTTCTCTATTTTGCATTTAAATTTGACATTTACTAGACAGAACTATGCTCTTTATGGAACTATTTGAATGCACTGTATAAGAGAGACTTAGCTAAGGAATTTTATGACTACTGTTTCAACTAGGCTTTGCTTAGGGAAATAAAATTCTTCTTGCTTACTTTTTTAAAAGTTAATCCTATAGTTGTTTACACTGAATATCAGAGGATTCATAGTACCCTGTTCAGTTCAGTTCAGTTCAGTTGCTCAGTCGTGTCTGACTCAGCGACCCCGTGAATCGCAGCACACCAGGCCTCCCTGCCCATCACCAACTCCTGGAGTTCATTCAGACTCACGTCCATCGAGTGAGTGATGCCATCAAGCTGTCTCATCCACTGTTGTCCCCTTCTCCTCCAGCCCCCAATCCCTCCCAGCATCAGAGTCTTTTCCAATGAGTCAACTCTTCTCATGAGGTGGCCAAAGTCCTGGAGTTTCAGCTTCAGTATCATTTCCTCCAAAGAAATCCCAGGGCTGATCTCCTTCAGAATGGACTGGTTGGATCTCCTTGCAGTCGAAGGGACTCTCAAAAGTCTTCTCCAACACTGCAGTCCAAAAGCATAAATTCTTCGGTGCTCAGCTTTATAGTCGAACTCTCACATCCATACATGACCACTGGGAAAATCATAGCCTTGACTAGATGGACATTTGTTGACAAAGTAATGTCTCTGCTTTTTAATATGCTATGTTGGTCATAACTTTCCTTCCAAGGAGTAGGCGTCTTTTAATATCATGGCTGCAATCACCATATGCGGTGATTTTAGAGCCCAGAAAAATATAGTCAGCCACTGTTACCACTGTTTACCTATCTATTTCCCATGAAGTGATGGGACCAGATGCCCTTATCTTCATTTTCTGAATGTTGAGCTTTAAGCTAACTTTTTCACTCTCCTCTTTCACTTTCATCAGAGGAAAGGAAAGTACCCTATAGTAGTTCAATTTAACTGACATCATGATTCTGCTGTGTATAACTGTGCTAAGATAATCAGGACCTAGAAATTTATGTCCAGAATTTCCAAAAATAAAGCCTTGAAATCTAGACTTTAAGATAATCTGCATAGAGTGTCAGACATACAGACAAAAATATAAAATTGGGTCACCAAAATAATAATGTAGGAGACCCCAGACTCTATCATCCTATCAGTCAGTCAGTTCAGTCACTCAGTCGTGCCCGACTCTTTGCAAACCCATGAACCACAGCACGCCAGGCCTCCCTGTCCATCACCAACTCCTGGAGACCACCCAAAGTCATGTCTATCGAATCAGTGATGCCATCCAACCATCTCATTCTCTGTCTTCCCCTTCTCCTCCTGCCTTCAATCTTTCCCAGCATCAGGGTCTTTTCAAATGAGTCAGCTCTTTGCATCAGATGTCCAAAGTATTAGAGTTTCAAATAGGAAATCAAGATTGTCAGGAGAAATATCAATAACCTCAGATATGCAGAGGACATCACCCTTATGGCAGGACATGAAGAAGAGCTAAAGAGCCTCTTGATGAAAGTGAAAGAGAAGAGTGAAAAAGTTGGCTTAAAGCTCAACATTCTGAAAATGAAGATCATGGCACCCAGTCCCATCACTTCTTGGCAAATAGATGGAGAGACAGTGAAAACAGTGGCTGACTTCATTTTTCTGGGCTCCAAAATCACTGCATATGGTGATTGCAGCCATGATATTAAAAAATGCCTATTCCTTGGAAGGAAAGTTATGACAGACCTAGATAGCATATTAAAAAGCAGAGACATTACTTTGTCAACAAAGGTCCATCTAGTCAAGGCTATGATTTTCCCAGTGGTCATGTATGGATGTGAGAGTTGGACTATAAAGAAAGCTGAGCACTGAAGAATTGATGCCTTTGAACTGTGGTGTTGGATAAGACTTTTGAGAGTCCCTTGGACTGCAAGGAGATCCAACCAGTTCATCCTAAAGAAGATAGACCTGGGTGTTCATTGGAAGGACTGATGTTGAAGCTGAATCTCTAATATTTGGTCACCAGATGTGGCCACCTGATGTAAATGTAATTAGTTAAAATGAGGCCATAATGAATTATAGTGGACACTAAACCTAATATAACCAGGGCCTTTATAAGAAGAAGAGACATACCAGACACAGTGAAAGTGGCTGTGTAACAATGGAGACAGAGATGGCAATGATGCAGCTACAAGCCAAGGAATGTCAATGATTATTGGATATCACCAAAAACACAGGCAGAGATAATGAAGCATCTTGCCCTAGAACCTTTAGAGTGACCGTGGTCCTGCTGACTCATTGATTTCAGACTTCTAAACTTCAGAATTGTGGCAGAGTAAATTTCTGTTATTTTAAGGCACCAAGTTGAAACCCTAAGAAACTAATATGCAAATTACCTTTTGTCTCTTCTTGGCATATTTTGAAGTTAGGGCAAATAATCTTTATTAGCTTCCTAAAATTCTTAGAAGCAGAATAATGCCAATTCTTGCTCCTTACTTACTGATAAGGAATCACATTCCTATATAATAGAAACTTCTGGAGTTTTCAATGTAAAATAAGAGATAATAGATGACCCTATTATCAGAAGTTTGCAACCGATTAAAGCCCTGGTGTCATATTTTTCAGTTGAACGATTTTATGAAGACCTACAAGACCTTTTAGAACTAATACCCAAAAAAGATGTCCTTTTCATTACAGGGGACTGGAATGCAAAAGTAGGAAGTCAAGAAACACCTGGAGTAACAGGCAAATTTGGCCTTGGAATGCGGAATGAAGCAGGGCAAAGACTAATAGAGTTTTGCCAAGAAAATGCACTGGTCATAGCAAACAGCCTCTTCCAACAACACAAGTGAAGACTCTACACATGGACATCACCAGATGGTCAACATCGAAATCAGATTGATTATATTCTTTGCAGCCAAAGATGGAGAAGCTCCATACAGTCAACAAAGACAAGACCGGGAGCTGACTGTGGCTCAGATCATGAGCTCCTGATTGCCAAATTCAGATACAGTGGAAGTGAGAAATAGATTTAAGGGTCTAGATCTGATAGATAGAGTGCCTGATGAACTATGGAATGAGGTTCGTGACACTGTACAAGAGACAGGTATCAAGACCATCCCCATGGCAAAGAAATGCAAAAAAGCAAAATGGCTTATCTGGGGAGGCCTTATAAAGAGCTGTGAAAAGAGAGAAGCAAAAAGCAAAGGAGAGAAGGAAAGATATAAGCATCTGAATGCAGAGTTCCAAAGAAAAGCAAGAAGAGATAAGAAAGCCTTCTTCAGTGATCAATACAAAGAAAAAGAGGAAAAGAACAGAAGGGGGAAGACTAGAGATCTCTTCAAGAAAATTAGAGATACCAAGGGAACATTTCATGCAAAGAGCTCAGATCATGAGCTCCTTATTGCCAAATTCAGACTTAATTTGAAGAAAGGTCCTTATTAGTTACTCCTAATTTAACACCCTTTCCCCTTTGGTAAGCATAAGTTTGTTTTCTCTGTCTGTGAGTCTTTTTTTATGAATAAATTTATTTGTATCATTTTTGTTTTAGATTCCACATCTAAGTGATATTGTATGATACTTGTCATTCTCAGCCTCACGGACTTCATTAGTATCTCAGAGTCAACCCATGTTGCTGGAAATGGCACTATTTCATTCTTTTTTGATTGCATAATATCCCATTATATATATACCACAGCTTCTTTATCTGTTCAACTGTCAATGGACACTTAAGTTGCTTCCATGTCTTGGCTATTGTAAGTAGTGCTGCTGTGAACATAGGGGTGCATATATCTTTTCAGATTAAAGTTTTCTCCAGATATATGCCTAGGAGTGGGATTATTGGATCATATTGTAACTCTGTGTTTAGTTTTTGAAGGAATCACCATAGTGTTCTTTGTAGTGGCTAGATTTAGTCCATATTTGTTGAGGTGCAAACTTCAGGTAAGACTTGCAGAATTGTGCCTCTGTGGACAAAGGAAATGTGAAAGTTTAGTATATAGTTTGTGGTCTTAGAAGGTATTTTATCTGGATTTCCGAAAATATGCTTTGTGGTGAGGGAGATGAGGTCTAGGAAATGTGTAGTCTTTGGCTCTGACATTTTTTTGGTGACTTTTATATTGGTTGGGGAATACCCTGAGCTGCTTGGAATTAGCATCTCCTTTAGTGGCACACTGGCCTTGTTTACCCCAGGTCTTTGAATATGTGCTGTCTCCATGTGCCATATATTTTCAGCTGGAACTCTGGGTGATTTAAGATATGCACAAGTATGGAAAGATTAGTGTGATTTTAATAAAGTTTAATAAATCAAGCAGATTGATTTTAAACATTGGGCCAGAGCAGAAGAAAGAGTCTTTGTGATTTCTACATAGTTCAGCCTAGCTCCCTTCTTCAAGGGACTCCAGGAAGTTTTGGGGTTCTGGTTCCCATTCTTACCTGGCTTTAAGGTTTGGTGGTCTCCATCTTACTGTCACAGCTCAAATCAGGAGGAAGAGAAAAGCAATAGGAAAGAAGTAGAACCTAGGAAAGGAAACATACAGGTTCCCACACATGATGCTGTTATTGCCATTTTTAAAGAGAATTAAATCAGGAACAGCTTTTAACTTTTTCAAACACACCATTGAATGCTTCATCTCCTAGTATGACAGCCCTCAAATGCCCTTGAACTTAGCTCACGCTGTTTCCCTCTTCTCTATTGCAGAACTGGGAATGAGCACAGGAAGTCCTGAGATGCCATTAGAAGTTGAAACTATGCCATAGTTAGTACTTGTATAGGCACACTTCCAAAAGGGGCCATATGTGTGTGTTTTGGATTTGGATGAACATTCCTTCTCAGTTATGGACTGAATGTTTGTGACCCACTAAACTTCATATGTTGAGCCCTAACTCTCAGTGTGATGATATAAGAGGTGGAGCCTTTGGGAGGTAATTAGATTTAGATGCCATCACAAGGGTGGAGCCCTCTTGAATGAGATTAGTGCCCTATAAGAGTCACAGGAGAGTTTGCTCTCTTTTTCTCTTTCTACCGTATGTGGATACAATGAGAAATTGGCAGTCTGTTACCTACAAGAGGACTCTCGCCAGAACCTGATCATGCTGGCACCCTGATCTTGGAGTTCCAGCCTCCAGAACTATAAGAAATAAATTTCTTATATTGTTTATAAGCAGTTCAGTTGGTAAAGAATCTGCCTGCAGTGCAGGAAACCCGGGTTCGATCCCTGGGTTAGGAAGATCCCCTGGAGAAGGAAATGGCAACCCACTCCAGTATCCTTGCCTGGAAAATCTCATGGACAGAGAAGCCTGGTGGGCTGTAGTCCATGGGGTCGCAGAAAGTCGGGCACGACTGAGCAACTAACACGAACACTATAAGCCACTCACCCTATGGTATTTTTTGCTTTTTAACAGCAGCCCAAACTAAGACAACATCTTTTCTCTTTTACCCTCTCCTGGAACTAATATTTTGGCTGGCATATTCATCTTGTAGACCTAGTTAAGAAGGCCTCCTCCATGGGCTGTCTTGATTCTCAGTCATCCCTCACTTCTGTCTGATGCTCCTTATCACCAAAATATTAAGCATTAGTTTACTTGTCTGTCCCCCACACTAAACAGTGAACTCTGTGGGTGAAAGTGCAATGTGTCATTTATCTCTGTTTCATCACCACCTAGCACCGTACTGGGTGCTGTGTTAAGTGGCTTCAGTTGTATCTGACTGTTTGCAGTCCTATGGACTGTAGCCTGCCAGGCTCCTCTGTCCATGGAATTTTCCTGGCAAGAACACTTGAGTGGGTTGCCATTTCCTCCTCCATGGGATCTTCCCAACCCAGGATTGAACCCATGTCTCCTGCATTGGCAGGGGTATTCTTCACCACTGTGCCATCTGGGGAACCCCACTGTACTGGGTCCATTCTGGGTATTCAGTGAATGAATGAAGGATGGGAAATTACAAGCTTCTTGAAATAATAATTTGCCTGTAACTTTCTTGTTCGATTCCATAGCAAACACTGTTGGTTGCCGACCCACAATCCCTTGTATCTCTTTAATCATTTCTCTGTACTTCTCCTGTAACCTTATCCAATGACCTGAACTTATGACTTTTCTTTGAAAGTTTGCTCTTGGGCTACTGGAGTCAGAAAGCTGGAAGTGTGTGTGAATAGCTCAGCCTCAGGGACTCACTTATAGGAAAGCAAGTGGGTTCATGTGCATATGTCCATACAACTTCAGGTTCTGTGGGTTTAGAGGTCCTTGTTCCTACAGGAGGGATGCTTCCTTCAAAGGACACAGTAAAAATTCTATTTACAATAAGGCTATAGCTACTACCTAGTCTTTTAGAACTCCTTGTGATAATAGGAAAGAAAGGAGCCACCATGCTGCAGGGGTAATTGACCCTGAGAATCAGAAAGAGGTGGCATTGCTACTACAAAATGAGGAGGAGCTTTAAGAGATCCACTGGCTTTGTTTTTGTATTCCCATGGTTATCTTTTACCTGTGAGTAGGCAATTACAACAATGAAAGCATGATAGAAGAATCACAACTGGGCTCAGATCTTTCAAGGATGAAGTTCTGGTTCATTCCACCAGGCAAGCTGTCTAGATCAGCAGCAGTACTAGCTAATGATAAAGGAAACCTAGAATAGATGGAAAAGAAATGGGATAATGAATATCAATTATGAATGTGAGATCACCTGCAGCAGTGGGCTTTTACTCATCCCACTAACTCTCTTCTTGTAAGGTTTTCCCTAAAAATTTTGACCACCCATCATTTTAAGAAACTATAACAATGTGTATAGTTTGAAGAAACTGTAACAGTGTATTCAGGTCAAGAAGCAATAGAACCAGACATGGAACAATGGACTGGTTCCAAATTGGGAAAGGAGTATGTCAAGGCTGTATACTATCACATTGCTTATTTAACTTATTTGCAGAGTATATCATGCTAAAAGCTGGGCTGGATGAAGCACAAGCTGGAATCAACATTGCTGGGAGAAATATCAATAACCTCAGATATGCAGATAACACCACCCTTATGTCAGAAAGTAAACAGGAATTGAAGAGCCTCTTGATAAAAGTGAAGGAGGAGAGTGGAAAAGCTGGTAGAATTCAACATTCAAAAAATGAAGATCATGGCATCCAGTCCCATCACTTCATGGGAAATAGATGGGGAAACATGGGAACAGTGATGGACTTTATTTTATTGGGCTCCAAAATCATTGCAGATGGCGTGCTGCAGATGGTGATTTCATGAAATTAAAAGATGCTTACTCCTTGGAAGAAAAGCTACGACCAACCTAGACAGCATATTAAAAAGCAGAGACATTACCTTGCTGACAAAGGTCCATCTAGTCAAAGCTGTGATTTTTCCAGTAGTCCTGTATGGATGTGAGGGTTGGACCATAAGAAAGCTGAACACTGAAGAACTGATGCTTTTGAACTGTGGTGTTGGAGAAGACTCTTGAGAGTCCCTTGGACTGCAAGGGATCCAACCAGTCAATCCTAAAGGAAATCAGTCCTGAATATTCATTGGAAGGACTGATGCTGAAGCTGAAACTCCAATACCTTGGCCACCTGATGTGAAGAACTGACTCATTTGAAAAGACACAGATGCTGGGAAAGATTGAAGACAGGAGGAGAGGGGGACAACAGAAGATGAGATGATTGGATGGACATGAGTTTGAGCAAGCTCCAGGAGTTGGTGCTGGACAGGGAAGCCCGGCATGCTGCAGTCCATTGGGTCACAAAGAGTTGGACACGACTGACTGAACTGAACTGAACTGAACTGATAAAGTATGAAGTGAACATAAGTGGATCTAAGTAATTAGATCACTTCAGCCCTCTTCACCATTTTTGTGTGCCTCTATCCTTGCTTCACTATGCTTTTGCCTCCTGTAGTGTCTCTTCCTTATGACCTTGTCTGCAGGGTATTGGAGCTGGTTTTCCTACAAGCACAAAGAGCTTTAAGTGCCTAGGAGTTTATATCCTCCCTAGAATGGCCTTGGCCAATGACTGAAAGGGACAGGAGTTTGAAAGCCCAGATCCCTTTCTTCAGATGGGGACAATTCTGAGGCATAATCTACATTCCAGAGTTTTCCTTCAGGATCGACTGAAGCTATCACAGAACTTTACCTGAGATTCCCTCTTCAATATTGCTTCCCCCTCATTCCTTAGTTACTGAATCGTTACGGGATAATTTCTTTAATAAATATTTCGCATATGAATCTTCATCTCAAAGTCTGCTTTTGGAGAGCCCAGTGCAGGGCAGATTCTTCCTTCTTGTCCAGATTTTTAGAGAATACATTATGATTGGGTCAAAGTTGTCCTTTAAAGAGACCACAGCTGAGAAACTGGATGTAGGGCCACCCAAGAGGCAACTCTTTGTTAAGAGATAATTCCCCCTGTATTTCTCTTGCATTTCTGGACTTTGTTTTCAAGATATTTGTGTAGCAGCCTTGGAAGATAGTCTCCTTTCAAAGCAAAAGGCCAGCAAACTTGCTACTCATTTAAAAGATTTATGTTCCCTAAGGTCAGGGCTCCTTTCCCATATGAAACCCACAGCATGTGCAGGCATGCATGGGGGTTCATACACATTGCCCCAGGGAACTTGGGAACAAGAGAATTGATGCAAACACGTTGATACTCATGCTGTCTGCTGTGCCCGGAGTGTGAAGTCCTTTGTTTCTGACACAGGAGTCTTGCGTCTTCTGCCAGGATCAGTTAAATTGTGGCAGGTGAACATCTTAGTTTGAAAAGAGGCTAAAATCTCAGATTCTTTACTGTGCCTGACACTCTGTTAGGAATTGCTACTGGTCTTTTCCTCTGCTGGCCATCCTCATTGATTTGCCTAATCTGGCAGAGCAAGTTTTTCTGACTGATCTACTGGATGTGAGCTCTTCCTCAGACCTCTTCTCTTGGACTCTGTTGGTTGGTCATATGCCACCTTCATCTTCACTTGCAATACAAAAATAGAAACCCATACAATTTTAAACTGTATAGCTAAAAAGCACTGCTCCATGGATGCTCTGCCTCACTTAGCCAAGCTTTCCTGATTGGCTGTGACTCTGAAGACCAAACTCCCCTACTGTCTTCAGCCCATCCAAGCCTGCTGTCTTGGGCTTGAGGACCTACCCAGACCAGAACACTTTTCCCTACACGTCTCTATTTTTTAATCCTATATATGAAAGCTTAAGTTTTCAAATAGAATTTCAGTTGTTCATTTACATGTTAAAGTGAGCCCAAAGGACTTCGTAAATTGGCATGTGATTATTTTAAGTGACAGAGAAAATAACACCATGACATTAAATCCAAAGTTTCTTGACGGCTCATTTGTGAAATCAGAAAACCCTATTTTTTTAAAGTTTCAATTTCTATTTTGCTTGCTGTCAAAGTAGTGATTTTTTTTTTTATTACTGCCCAAAGAGCCCATTATCTCTTTCATCACATGGGGCTGCCCAAAATAACATGTCTCACTTAGAGAGAGACAATTCAAAAGAGTTGTGGTTTTATTACAGAATCTCTCAGGCTTTATTGGTTGAAAGGAACTTTGAAAATCTATATTATTAAGATTTAAAATATGGTGAAGATTTTAGTTTAGGGTTTAGTTCTGAAACAATTTTAAGCAACACATCCAATTCCATAAGAAAAAATGTGGGTTAAGAATGAGCTCCGTTTCTTATTTACTGATCTTGGGCACTTAAATTCTCTAGGCTTCTGTTTATTTGACTGTAAAATAGAAATAATAATAACAGTAGCCCCACAAGGAGAGTCCCATGGATGGAGGAGCCTGGTGGGCTGCAGTCCATGAGGTCGCTAAGAGTCGGACACGACTGAACGATTTCACTTTCACTTTCCACTTTCATGCATTGGAGAAGGAAATGGCAACCCACTCCAGTGTTCTTGCCTGGAGAATCCCAGGGACGGAGGAGCCTGGTAGGAGGCCGTCTGTGGGGTCACACAGAGTCGGACACGACTGATGTGACTTACTAGGCTTCTGTTTATTTGACTGTAAAATAGAAATAATAATAACAGTAGCCCCACAAGGAGAGTCCCATGGATGGAGGAGCCTGGTGGGCTGCAGTCCATGAGGTCGCTAAGAGTCGGACACGACTGAACGATTTCACTTTCACTTTCCACTTTCATGCATTGGAGAAGGAAATGGCAACCCACTCCAGTGTTCTTGCCTGGAGAATCCCAGGGACGGAGGAGCCTGGTAGGAGGCCGTCTGTGGGGTCACACAGAGTCGGACACGACTGATGTGACTTAGCAGCAGCAGTAGCAGCAGCACAGGCCTGGTAAGAGAATCAAGTGAGATGATGCATTTGTATGTATTATAAAGCATTTTACAAAGCTGAGCATGCAGCCTGACACAGAGGAATTTAATACATGTTTGTAGAATCAAGGAAGAAGATGTTATTTAACTATGCTGAGTTTACTTTGATCTACTAAAGGAGAAAATTTTGGATCTTGATAAAAGATGAAGTGATATTTTTCATAAATATAATTCATAAAAATTATTTTCCTGGATCCCAACTTTGTTTAGGATTTTATGACATCAAGAGTTGTTTAGTAGGGGCTCAATTGCCCTCCATAACATTAGCTACGAAAGTTTAGGATTATACCCTCCAATCTATAATTAAATCAAACTCCTACTCAACCTTATTATAACTTCACATGAAATGTTTGCATTTTCTTGTCTGAATGACAAGATCTGTGGGTTTTTCTACAGGAATATAAGGTAGCCCTTTTAATAGCCCTGAAACTTTTGATTTGAACTATCTCTAAGAATTTATAAATGTGTAACCACCAGAAGAAGGATTTGGGCTGCTATTTTTGTTATATAGTAGGATGAGTTGAAATATGGTAACACAGCATCAAGTTTGGGATTTAAGCTCATATATAACTGCTTCTACTCATCTTTTTGGCTTCAGATGTATGCCTGGGGTCCACAACTGTTGAGTCTTAATGGGAACTACATCTTCTTGTCTCTCACTTTCTATTTTTAAAACTATCAGTTCNATTACTGAATGGTCACCAGAGGAAGAAAGCAACAAAAAATCTACAAATAAATAGAAGACAATTAATAAAAACAAAAATAGTGAACGCATGCCTATCAATATTTACTTTAAAGGTAAATAGATTAAATTCCCCAGTCAAAAGGCACAGAATGGCTGAATGAATTAAATAAATAAATAAAAACAACTATATGATGCCTACAAAAAACTTGCTTCTGGTTTAAGTTCATAAGACTGAAAATGAAAAGAGGAAATAACATAGATCATGCAAATGAAACTAATATATCAAAGTAGATATTAAGTAAAAAACTGTAACTAGAAACAAAGAAGGTTGCTATACATTAGATGGATCCATCAAAAAGATACAGCAATGGCAAATATTGAAACACCAAAAACTGAAGCTGAAACCAGAAAATTCCTAGAAAAAAATATAAGGAAAAGTTCTTTGACACTGATCTTAACAATGACTTTTTGGATTTAACACCAAAATCAAAGGCAACAAAAGTAAGAATCATATGCATGAGGTGGTAACTCACTGTGGTTCTGATTTCCATTTTCTTACTGATTAGAGATGCAAACATTTTTACTATACTTTTTGCCAATTTGTACATTTTCTTTGGAAAAAAGTTTATTCAGGTCTTTTGCCTAATTTGTAGTTGAGTTGTTTGTGATTTTTGGTATTCAGTTGTGTGTGTTCCTTATATATTTTGTGTATTGACTATTTCTAGGATACATGTTTGTAAAAGTTTCCGCCTATTTATGTAGGCTGCCTCTTCATTTTGTTCATTATTTCTTTTGCTGACTAGAAGCTTTTTAATTTGAGGTAATCCCACTTGTTGATTTTTGTATTTGTTGTCTTTGTTTTGAATGTTAAATACAAACATTTATTGCCAAGGCTAATGTCAAAAAGCTTTTTCCCTATACTTTTATGTTTAAATACATAGCCTGTGTTTGATTCTCAGACATCCAAAAACATCTTGTAAACAGGTGAGATGCTCATATTGGCTTTTATTTATTTATTTATTTTTTAATTACCCAGTATTATGCAAGCAATGATGTGTGTGTGTGTGTTAGTTGATCAGTTGTATCCAACTGTTTGAGACACCATGGACTGTAGACTGCCAGGCTCTTCTGTCCATGGAATTCTCCAGGGAGGAATACTGGAGTGTGCCAGGGTCCAGCTCCAGTGGATCCAGGGATATTCAAAGTGGGGACAGAGTGGGCGAGATAGGACAACACAGGATAGGATAGGATAGCTCAGGATAGGATAGGATAGTAGGAAATTAGTAGAAAAATAGAAGGCTGAATAACTTGGTTTATGGGGAAAGCCAATAACATCTCAAGACAAGAGATTTGCACCATCTACGTAGGCCACCAGCGTCTGCTTGAATCTCTAAAGGGGCTCCACCATGGGTCCCCTTTTCTTGCAGAACTTAAGAGCCAGGGCAAGTAAGTAGACGTGGTGAGCCTCCCGCTCCAGATGGGAATTCAGCCTGGAATTAAAGTACAAGAGGACAGAGACAAAGAGGCATGGGTGGAGCCAGATATCTTTAAAGAAGGACCTCGGGAGAGCAAGTCATTTGAGAAACTGGTCCATGAAGCTGGTCTGAGAAAAGCTGGTCCGGAAAAACTGCTCAGAGAAACTGTTCCCAAGAAAAACTGGTCCAAACTTTATTTTTCACATGTCCTTTTTATACAAAGAAGATCAATGGGTTTCACAAATTTTGGCAATGACAGCAGCCCTGACTCTTATCGAGATCAGGCTTATTCTCTGCATCAGTTCAGTTCAGTTCAGTCCAGTCGCGTAGTCGTGTCCAACGCTTTGCAACCCCATGAATCGCAGTACGCCAGGCCTCCCTGTCCATCAACAACTCCCGGAGTTCACTCAGACTCATGTCCATTGAGTCCATGATGCCATCCAGCCATCTCATCCTCGGTCGTCCCTTTCTCCTCCTGCCCCCAATCCTTCCCAGCATCAGGGTCTTTTCCAATAAGTCAACTCTTC
>SJXQ01006218.1:21935-91526 GCA_006408695.1 Aepyceros melampus
CTTCCAAGGAGTAAGCGCCTTTTAATTTCATGGCTGCAGTCACCATCTGCAGTGATTTTCGAGCCCAAATAAACAAAGTCTGACACTGTTTCCACTGTTTCCCCATCTGTTTCCCATGAAGTGATGGGGCCAGATGCCATGATCTTCGTTTTCTGAATGTTGAGCTTTAAGCCAATTTTTTCACTCTCCACTTACACTTTCAACAAGAGGCTTTTTAGCTTCTCCTCACTTTCTGCCATAAGGGTGGTGTCATCTGCATATCTGAGGTTATTGATATTTCTCCTGGCAATCTTGATTCCAGCTTGTGTTTCTTCCAGTCCAGCGTTTCTCATGATGTACTCTGACAATATACAGCCTTGACGTACTCCTTTTCCTATTTGGAACCAGTCTGTTGTTCCAGGTCCAGTTCTCACTGTTGGTTACTGACCTGCATACAGATTTCTCAAGAGGCAGGTCAGGTGGTCTGTTATTCCCATCTCTGTCAGAATTTTCCACAGTTTACTGTGATCCACACAGTCAAAGGCTTTGGCATAGTCAATAAAGCAGAAATAGATGTTTTATATATTTATATAAATAGATGTTCTCTGCATACCTAATTGTATACACAAGTCTTAGATGATTTACATTATCTTCCAGCCAAAAGGCCAATTCGACAATTTACAGCTCTTTTCTGATAAGTGTTATTTTTTCCAAGGTCTGGCGCCATCCTAGGGGGGCACTAAACAAAGTTGCATTCTCACATAGCAAGGACACAACAAGCAAGAGGGAGTACAATGATTTATAAAAGAAAGCATTTAACTCAAAGGCCTAGTGTTGCTAACATCAAAAAACTATTACATGTCTTTTTCTAAATATTGTTTGTATAGCATAAACTTCCAGGTGCAAGTAAGGATGTCTGGCAGCGATCATTGAGGCAACAGTGAAGTTTATATCACTACTAAAGCTTTGACTCTTAGAAAAGATTTGTAACTTTAAAACACTTCAAGGCCTTTTTGCCCCACTCAATTGGGGGTTGTGAGCAATTCACAAGCTTGTAAAAGGTCAGGGGAACCTGTTTAGTCAGGCTAGAGCATTATCAAAGGGGGTTGGGCTGAAACACTCCTTTAAAATGCAGGAAGCTAAAGCTTTGAATAACTCTTTCCGAGAAACTGGCAGAGAATAGTGAGGAAACAGACAAATACAGACAAATTCTTATTTTTGGGGGTACATGCTCAGGAAAAACCAGGGAGAAATCTGATGACTCAAATTGCCCTGCCATCTGAGCCTACCACGTGACCCTGTCATGGGTGGGATTCCTCACGCTGGCCCCCAACATGAGTGGGTTGCCATTCTCTTCTTCAGAGGATCTTCTGGACCCAGGGATCAAAAACCAGTCTCTGGCATTTTGGGCAGATTCTGTACCCTCTGAGCCACCAGGGAAGCCCAAGCAATGATATTTAATAGTTAAAATTTAATAATATATATAGACATTGATACTATAATGAGAGAACTAATTCTTAGGTAGGTTGATAAGAAGTCCAGGGTCCCTGAGGAGGAGAAAGGGGTCTGGAACTCTCAAGGAGGAAAAAAAGACAAACTTTTTTCTCAACATTCCTTAGTCTTAGTCTTTAAGCACAGAGCTGATGGTTATAACAAAATAACTCATCTTAAACTCTGTACCAATGATTATATAACAACACTGTATCCTACTCAAGTACATATTTCTCCTTCTTAAGAATCTTCTGACTAGGTTGTGGGACTGGGTCTGGTAAGAACTTTCTATTGTTAGTTCTAATCCTGTTATCTTAAAATGTAAATTGTGGGAGAAGGTCTGGTAAGATCTTTACAATCTTGAGACATTCTTTTGATTTACTTCTTTGGAAGGAATGATGCTAAAGCTGAAACTCCAATAATTTGGCCACCTCATGCGAAGAGTTGACTCATCGGAAAAGACGCTGATGCTGGGAGGGATTGGGGGCAGGAGGAGAAGGGGACGACAGAGGATGAGATGGCTGGATGGCATCACGGACTCAATGGACATGAGTCTGAGTGAACTCCGGGAGTTGGTGATGGACAGGGAGGCCTGGTGTGCTGCGATTCATAGGGTCCCAAAGAGTCGGACACGACTGAGTGACTGAACTGAATAAGCAACTAAAAAAGTATATAGCTCCCTTGTGAGACTAGCAAGGGGGTCACCCTCCATCTCTCTTCTGATGTCTATCTCAGAAGCTTTCTCTATCTCTTTTTATACTTTAATTAAACTCTGTTATAGAAAACCTCTTGAGTGATCAAGCCTGGCCCCTGGCTTGAAGCTAAATCTTCTTCTTTAGAGACCTTAAGCAATCAATAATATATATTTGCATAGATATAGAATGGGTAGGAAATATATTGAAACTTAAAATATATTAAAATCTAAATATCTCTGGTGAAAAAGCAAACAGTCAGATCCTCTATGGAATATAAATGTCACTCAGTAAATAAAGAAGATAAAATGTCAATGGAATTTAGCCAGTTTCAAGCAATTTAGGTAGTAGGATACTAATCAAATTATACATAGCACATGTTGTGGCAAACTATCTGGTACCTTTTTAGTACTGAAGGGGTTCACATTTTTTTGTCTTCTTTCAAGAACTTTAATTGGTTTATAGACAGGGAGATAAAATAATTTTAGTTTATCCTATGGAAAAAAACAGACCATATTTTTTTAATGCGATTGTTGTGAGTTGCTCTGTAACTTAGGTACAAATCAAAATAATTTATATATTTTTATCTACACTATGTTAAATTTTAGCATATGGAAGAAAAAATATATACAGGCTAAGCTGAAAGTTGTGTTCAATGAGAATCTGTTGCTGTGTCCTCAAATACAGTACTGATTTTCTTAGCCAAAATTTAATGATTTAATTTTCTCCTCAATCAGTTCAGCTCAGCTCAGTTCAGTTCAGTCACACAGTCGTGTCCAACTCTGTGCAAACTCATGAGTTGCAGCATGCCAGGCCTCCCTGTCCATCACCAACTCCAGAGTTTACTCAAAATTATGTCCATCGACTTGGTGATGCCATCCAGCCATCTCATCCTCTGTTGTCCTCTTCTCCTGCTCCCAATCCCTCCCAGCATCAGAGTCTTTTCCAATAAATCAATTTTTTCATGAGGTGGCCAAAGTATTGGAGTTTCAGTTTTAGCATCAGTCCTTCCAAGAACACTCAGGACTGATCTCTTTTAGCATGTACTAGTTGGATGTCCTTGCAGTCCAAAGGACTCTCAAGAGTCTTCTCCAACACCATAGTTCAAAGGCATCAATTCTTCAGTGCTCAGCCTTCTTCACAGTCCAACACTCACATCCATAAATGACCACAGGAAAAACAATAGCCTAGACTAGACGGACCTTAGTTGGTAAAAGTAATGTCTCTGCTTTTGAATATGGTCTCTAGGTTGTTCATAACTTTTCTTCCAAAGAGTAAGCATCTTTTAATTTCATGGCTGCAGTCACCATCTGCAGTGATTTTGGAGCCCAGAAAAAGAACGTCTGATACCGTTTCCACTGTTTCCCCATCTATTTCCCATGAAGTGATGGGATTGGATGCCATGATCTTCGTTTTCTGAATGTTGAGCTTTAAGCCAACTTTTTCACTCTCCGCTTCCACTTTCATCAAGAAGCTTTTTAGTTCCTTTTCACTTTTTGCCATAAGGGTGGTGTCATCTGCATATCTGAGATTATTGATATTTCTCCCAGCAATCTTGATTCCAGCTTGTTTCTTCCAATCCAGCGTTTCTCATGATGTACTCTGCATATAAGTTAAATAAGCAGGATGTGGTGTAATGTTTTTCCTTACTTAATTCAATTTAAGTCTGAATTTGGCAATAAGGAGTTCATGAACTGAGCCACAGTCAGCACCTGGTCTTGTTTTTGCTGACTGTATAGAACTTCTCCATCTTTGGCTGCAAAGAATAAAATCAATCTGATTTCGGTGTTGACCATCTAGTGATGTCCATGTGTAGAGTCTTCTCTTCCGTTGTTGGAAGACAGTGTTTGCTTGACCAGTGCATTCTCTTGGGAAAATTCTATTAGCCTTTGCCCTGCTTCATTGCATATTCCAAGGCCAAATTTGCCTGTTACCCCAGGTGTTTCTTGACTTCCTACTTTTGCATTCCAGTCCTCTATAATGAAATGGACATCTTTTTTGAGTGTTAGTTCTAAAAGGTTTTCTAGGTCCTCATTAACCATTCAACTTCAGCTTCTTCAGTATTACTGGTTGGGGCATAGACTTGGATTACCTTGATGTTGAATGGTTTGCCTTGGAAACGAACAGAGATCAGTCTGTCGTTTCTGAGACTGCATCCAAGTACTGCATTTCTGACTCTTTTGTTGACCATGATGGCTACTCCATTTCTTCTGAGGGATTCCTGCCTGCATTAGTAGATATAATGGTCATCTGAGTTAAATTCCCCCATTCCAGTCCATTTTAGTTCCCTGATTCCTAGAATGTCGATGTTCACTCTTGCCTTCTCTTGTTTGACCACTTCCAATTTGCTTTGATTTATGGACCTGACATTCCAGGTTCCTATGCAATATTGCTCTTTACAGCATCAGACCTTGCTTCTATCATCAGTCACATCCACAACTAGGTATTATTTTTGCTTTGGCTCCATCCCTTCCTTCTTTCTGGAGTTATTTCTCCACTGATCTCCAGTAGCATATTGGCACCTACTGACCTGGGGAGTTCCTCATTCAGTATCCTATCATTTTGCCTTTTCATACTGTTCATGGGATTCTGAAGACAAGAATACTGAACTGGTTTGCCATTCCCTTCTCCAGTGGACCACATTCTTTCAGACCTCTCCACCATGACCCACCTGTCTTGGGTTTCCCCGTGGGCATGGCTTAGTTTCGTTGAGTTAGACAAGGCTGTGGTTCTAGTGTGATTAGATTGACTTGTTTTCTGTGAGTATGGTTTCAGTGTGTCTGCCCTCTGATGCCCTCTTGCAACACCTACCGTCTTACTTGGATTTCTCTTACTTTAGATGTGGGGTATCTCTTCATGACTGCTCCAGCAAAGTGCAGCTGCTGCTCCTTACCTTGCCCCTCCTGACCTTGAATGTTGAATAGCTCCTCTTGGCCCTCCTGCGCCCGTGCAGAGGCCGCTCCTTTTATGTGGGATTGCTCCTCTCGGCTGCCGCCCATGACTTTGGGCGTGGGCTAACTCCTCTCAGCCACTGTCCCTGACCTCAGGCATGTGTTAGCAATGGTACATTTTGTATTTTGCATAAGACTCCTTTTATATACCTTATGCACCCGTGCAGAGGCCGCTCCTTTTATGTGGGATTGCTCCTCTCGGCTGCCGCCCATGACTTTGGGCGTGGGCTAACTCCTCTCAGCCACTGCCCCTGACCTCAGGCATGTGTTAGCAATGGTACATTTTGTATTTTGCATAAGACTCCTTTTATATACCTTCTCTAGTTATTAAAAACTGAGATTTCAATGATCCATAATAGATAAACTAAATCAGTATGTATGAGGTCATATACTGATTCTGTATACTAAGCAAACTACCATAAGCAGTCTGAGAATCACAGAGCTGGAAGAAATCTGAAA
Source organism: Aepyceros melampus (assembly GCA_006408695.1). Classification (NCBI taxonomy): domain Eukaryota; kingdom Metazoa; phylum Chordata; class Mammalia; order Artiodactyla; family Bovidae; genus Aepyceros; species Aepyceros melampus. Next base: position 27,508 of record SJXQ01006218.1, read on the forward strand.
TATACTTTACTAAAATATTTTAAATGACTATTCATTGACTGCTTCTTAACTCCCTTCTTAAAATTAAAAAAGAAGCTAGATAAAAAGTCAGATGCACAGGCCATATGCTCAGAGATTTATACAGGAAATATATGGTCTAACCAGAAGGCTGTATATTTAAAAGTCTTATAGTGACTATTTTGTAGGAGCATGATTAAAAATATTTATTATCATTTCTTGTGAAATCTTAAATATTACATAGATGAACCTATCTAGAAAACAGAAACAGACTTACAGATGTAGAAAACAATCTTCTGGTTGCCAAGAGGAAGGGGAAATGTGGAAGGGTGGGATGGAAGCTTGGGGTTAGCAGAAGCAATCTATTATATAAAGTATGAAAAAACAACAAGGTCCTACTGCATAGCACAGGGAATTATCTTCAATATCCTATGATAAAACATAATGGAAAAGAATATGAAAAATAAGTACACACACACACACACACACACACACATAGCTGAATCACTTTGCTGTACAGCAGAAATTAACACAACATTGTAAATCAATTATGTGTATGTGTGGTAAGTCGCTTCAGTCATGTCTGACTCTTTGTGAAATGTAGCCTGTTAGGCTACAAATATACCCTATAAAATGTAGCCTGCTGGTCTCTTCTGACCATGGGATTCTCCAGGCAAGAATACTGGAGTGGGTTGTCATGCCCTCCTCCAAGGGATCTTCCTGACCCCAAGATCAAACACATGTCTCATTATGTCTCCTTCATTGGCAGGTGTATTCTTTACCACTAGAGAAACCTGAGAAGCCCCAAATCAACTATATTCCAATTTTAAAAAGAATGTTTATTTTTTAATGTTGAAGACTGTATAAAATTGAGTTTTCCCAACATATAAAGTTTTAAAGAAAATAAATGTATTTATCAGTTTGGCTAATTAAGACCATCTTTGATCTATTTAAAAATAATTAAACATACTCATTAAATTAAATGTAAAAATTGTTCACTTTAAAATCATCCTGGAAAGTATACCAAATGTTATATTAATAATATGAAATGTTAAACTCCTCAAATCCTCATTTTCTTATTCTACATATTAAAAGTGAGTTAATACTTTTCAAATATTTGTTTTTAATCTTATATAGATAGATAGATATACCATAAAATTCCAGATGTTCAAGCTGCTTTTAGAAAAGGCAGAGGAACCAGAGATCAAATTGCCAACATCCACTGGATCATGGAAAAAGCAAGAGAGTTCCAGAAAAACATCTATTTCTGCTTTATTGACAATGCCAAAGTCTTTGACTGTGTGGCCACAATAAACTGTGGAAAATTCTGAGAGAGATGGAAATGCCAGACCACCTGACCTGCCTCTTGAGAAATCTGTATGTAGATCAGGAAGCAACAGTTGGAACTGGACATGGAACAACAGACTGGTTCCAAATAGGAAAAGGAGTACGTCAAGGCTGTATATTGTCACCCTGCTTACTTAACTTCTATGCAGAGTACATGATGAGAAATGCTGGATTGGAAGAAGCACAAACTGGAATCAAGATTGCCAGGAGAAATATCAATAACCTCAGATATGCAGATGACACCACCCGTACGGCAGAAAGTGAAGAGGAGCTAAAAAACCTGTTGATGAATGTGAAAGAGGAGAGTGAAAAAGTCAGCTTAAAGCTCAACATTCAGAAAACTAAGATCATGGCATCTGATCCCATCGCTTCATGGGAAATGGATGGGGAAACAGTGTCAGACTTTATTTTGGGGGGTCCAAATTCACTGCAGATGGTGATTGCAGCCATGAAATTAAAAGACGTTTACTCCTTGGCAGGAAAGTTATGACCAACCTAGATAACATGTACAAAAACAGAGACATTACTTTGCCAACAAAGGTCCTTCTAGTCAGTTCAGTTCAGTTCAGTTCAGTCGCTCAGTAGTGTCCGACTCTTTGCGACCCCATGAATCGCAGTACGCCAGGCCTCCCTGTCCATCACCAACTCCCAGAGTTCACTCAGACTCACGTCCATTGAGTCCGTGATGCCATCAGTCATCTCATCCTCGGTTGTCCCCTTCTCCTCCCGTCCCCAATCCCTCCCAGCATCAGGGTCTTTTCCAATGAGTCGCTTCAGTTTTAATATCATTCCTTCCAAAGAAATCCCAGGGTTGATCTCCTTCAGAATGGACTGGTTGGATCTCCTTGCAGTCCAAGTCAAGGCTATGGCTTTTCCAGTGGTCATGTGTGGATGTGAGAGTTGGATGGGAAGAAAGCTGAGCAATGAAGAATTGATGCCTTTGAACTGTGGATTGGAGAAGACTCTTGAGAATCCTTAGGATTGCAAGGAGATCCAACCAGTCCATTCTAAAGGAGATCAGTCCTGGGTGTTCATTAGAGGGAATAGTGCTAAAGCTGAAGCTCCAATACTTTGGCCACCTCATGCGAAGAGTTGATTCATTGGAGAAGATTCTGATGCTGGGAGGGATTGGGGGCAGGAGGAGAAGGGGACGACAGAGGATGGGATGGCTGGATGGCATCACCGACTCAACGGACATGAGTTTGGGTCAACTCTGGGAGTTGATGGACAGGGAGGCCTGGCATGCTGTGATTCATGGCGTCACAGAGTCGGACATGACTGAGCGACTGAACTGAACTGATATGGTAAAACCAAAAACTATATATATATATATATATATTAGAATAATTCCTTTTTCCTTATCAGACACCTGAGAATGAAAGAGAAGTCACTCAGTCGTGTCCGACTCTTTGTGAACCCATGGACTACAGCCTAAGAGTATCTACACATGAAATTTTTTCTTTCCTTTGTCATAAACATTGTCTTAATATTACCAATACTCTGTATTTTATTGAACTTTTCCAGATTTGTGGACAATCTTCCCATACTAGAACTTAGCCTAATTGTTTTAATGGCCGTTTATACTTTACAATTATAAATAATGTATTTAACCATTTCTTCATTTATAAATATTATATTGTTCCACATTTGATCTTAACATTTTAAGAATGTAAAAATAACGTTTTATGGCTTCAGTTTCTACCACTGAGGAAAAACTTTTTTTTTTTTAATTTGAACTGTGGTAGGCTAGAGATAAACCACTCTCCAAAATATTCCACAGATCACACATTTTTAATGCATTATGAATAAATCATGAATATTCATGCCCCATGCACTCTCATCAATAGTGATAAATATAAAATGATTTAATTATGGCATTCTAATTTAAAAGGTGTTTCGTTGTAGCTTTAATTTTTATTGCTGCAATTATAAGTAAAATTAAACCTTTCTGCCTATTTATTGTTGTGATGGTTTAGTCTCTAAGTAGTGTTGACTCTTGTGACCCCATGGGCTGTAGCCCACCAGGCTCCTCTGTCCATGGGATTTTTAGGCAAGAATACTGGTATGGGCTGCCATTTCCTTCCCCAGGGGATCTTCCTTACCCAGGGACAGAACCTAGGTCTCCCACATTGCACACAGATTCTTTACCAACTAAGCTATCAGTCTATGTATTAATGATACAATTTTTTTATGTGAATCATGTTTGTATTATTTTGTAATATATGTGATCATGTTGTTTGTGTACATATATATACACAGAGTAGTAAAACGAAACAAAACCAAACCCCACTAGTCAGTGCTCTATTACCCATAATTACTGAGCGTTTACTAAAATGATGATTTTTATATTGGGAAAATTAGCACTTTTTTTAATTTTATTTTTTTCTTACAATTATTCCCACCTCATATATGCCTACATAACATTTCCACCTACAGGAGCTTGCCTATTTTTGATAAAATCTAGATTTGTAGATGTTTGATTTGCTCTTATAGCCATTTGTGCTGATTTAGTGAAGTATACTCAATGTGCTTAGATAAAATGTTTTCTGACAGAAAAAAATAATATTGTTTCCATCTAAAACGCATTGTCTCAAGGTAAAAATAGCCAATTTCAGTCTTTCTTTAGAAAAACAAAACACAAACATAGCATTTATTTAATAACAATGTGAGAGACAGAGTGGTGGCTTACCAGGCTGTATTTCTGGGAGACTTCCTAAAGCCAGAGTTTCCAATCACTAGGGCTAGTTAAGTCCTTCATCTTCTCCAGGTAGATAAATTGGGTGCTGTGCATTTTGCTGTGCAGGTAGCTTTTAAATGAAAACTTCAAAAAAAAAGTATTTTGGTTGCTATGAGTGAAAATCAAATGCGAGCCTTGAAATTTTTATTAATAAAAAGGGCTTACATGGAAGCTGATCTTTTCCTAGAAAATGTTTGATATTATTGAATATTTACAAAATTTTGTTATTTGATAATATTTACACAATAACCTCTAGTCAGTTCTCCTCTGGATAGACTCTGATTGTTATCTGTATTTTATCCAATGTTATATTTATTTGTATTTATAGTACAAATAAAAATGTTTTCTGGGTTAATTATTCTAGTGTGCTGATAAAAACTGTGAAAGAAATCACTTTTAGAGTGATAGTCACAAAGGTAAATTTATTTTTAGAAAAACTAACATCATGACTGAGAGAATAAGAGTAAATATAAAGGTAAATAATAAATAAAAGTAAACAAGAGTAAACATATCTTCTACCTGTTTTTATCATAGAACATAATTATGCATGCCATGCAGTTGCAAAAATAACTCAGTTTAATAAATACCATTAAACTGTCTAAATATTTTTTCATAATTTCATTCATCAATATGAAAGGCAACTATGATTTTGGAATTTTCTCTATTAAAAATAAAGGTCATGTAATATTCAAGCACTAAACCCTGGTATAACTAGAATCAAACTTCTTGGCCTAATTATTAAGCAAGTTATTTAAATGACTAAATTTCAACCTTACAAGGTTATTGTGAGAATCAAATTACATTTGTGCATAAAAATATTTAGCAAATTATTTACCACACAATAAGAGCTCAAGAAATGTTAGCTGTTGTTATCAGTGTGATAAATAGCTGCCAGTCTCTATATGGGAGTCTGAGTTTCCTGTGACAGAATAGGGAAAGAGAATGTTGGTAGGTGTATTACACATTTATGGGGTTGTGTGTTCTGTTCCTTGAGGAAATAAGGGGAAAATGCTTGAAGGTAGCTCTAGTTTAAGATGAAAGATTACAAATCAATGCACATTAGAAGAAAGAATTAAAGGGTGAGAATGTGATTAAGATCAGACTAGCAAGAAGAAAAACTAAGAGGAAGACAGAGTATCAAGAAAGAAATGAAAATGTATATAACTTTGAAATACGTACTTTTGAAACACTGCGTTGAGAAAAATGCAAATAAAATATATGATGTTTTTGAAATTGTATGTTTGTTTATAAATCATTTTCACTCTTTTCTATGGTGATCTTACCATAACGATTTGAGTTTGTTAAATAAGTGTTATACTTTCTATCTAACAGTTTAGAGATTAGGATCTAGAAGTTGTAAGTGGTTTGACCAAAGTTGTATCACAAACTATCAAGAGGCCCTGCAGTTACATCCTATTTTTCCTTATTGCTTTTTCAAATTCTCTGTAAATAAATTTTACCAATACAGATTACCTCAAACATTTTTTCTTCAAATCTATCATATGCCAAGAGCTCTGTCACACCCTCTACACACCTTTTATCATTTAAGGCTTCTAATAAAGTTTTAATATGTCATAGAACAGATCTGAGAAAACAGAGATGTTATCTAATCCCTAAAATATACATACCTGCTTGTAGATTATCAATCTGTGGCTTGAACCCACTATATCAGATTCCAAAATCATCCAACCTTTTGCACTAGGTCTCACAGAAGAATGGTTTCAGGGAAAGTGCTTAATATTCTTACACATAAATCTACTGTTCATTTTTGAACCCAAAGGTTTTCATTCTAAATTTTGGCTTCAATTAGAAGTAATCCTTTCTGTCAAGTCGAGTGGGACTATACAACTTTCCCATTTCCTGTGGCAAGGCTAAAAGCTGACTAATTAAATTACCCTGTTAGGGTTATGAGCTTGTTCAGTACAAGAACATTTGCCTTTATTCACTACTACATCCTTCAAACTTACAATGTTTACTCACAGAGGACCTAGATTAAAAATAGATATGATGGAAAACTAGCCATTCATTCTATCAAAGAAAATAAAGATAGAAATTTTTTCAATTTTTCCCCCTATGTTTTATTTTTCTATACAATGAAAGAAAAGAAAAACACCTGGATGCTTTACAGAGGATTGAATTTAAATACCAAAATCTTCTACATTCAACAGTTCTTTTTTTTCTCTTTCCAAAGACCATACTTTAACATGTTTATTAAAACCTATTTCATTTTCAGTTCAGTTCAGTTTACTTGCTCAGTCGTGTTCAACTCTTTGAGACGCCATGAATCGCAGCAAACCAGGCCTCCCTGTCCATCACCAACTCCTGGAGTTCACTCAGACTCACATCCAACGTGTCAGTGATGCCATCCAGCCATTTCATCCTCTGGCATCCCCTTCTCCTCCTGCCCCCAATCCCTCCCAGCATCAGAGTCTCTTCCAATGACTCATCCTTTCACATGAGGTGGCCAAAGTACTGGAGCTTCAGTTTTAGCATCATTCCTTCCTAAGAAGACCAAGGGCTGATCTCCTTCAGAATGGACTGGTTGGATCTCCTTGCAGTCCAAGGGACTCTCAAGAGTCTTCTCCAACACCACAGTTCAAACGCATCAATTCTTCAGCACTCAGCCTTCTTCACAGTCCAACTCTCACATCCATACATGACCACAGGAAAAACCATAGCCTTGACTAGACAGACATTAGTTGGCAAAGTAATGTCTCTGCTTTGGAACATGCTATCTAGGTTGGTCATAACTTTTCTTCCAGGGAATAAATGTATTTTAATTCCATGGCTGCAGTCAAAATCTGCAGTGATTTTGGAGCCCAAAATATAAAGTCTGACACTGCTTCCACTGTTTCCTCGTCTATTTCCCATGAAGTGATGGGACTGGATGTCATGATCTTCATTGTCTGAATGCTGAGCTTTAAGCCAACTTTTTCACTCTGCTCTTTCACTTTCATCAAGAGGCTTTTTAGTTACTCTTCACTTTCTGCCATAAGGGTGGTGTCATCTGCATATCTGAGGTTATTGATATTTCTCCCAGCAATCTTGATTCCAGCTTGTGCTTCTTCCAATCCAGCATTTCTCATGATGTACTCTGCATATAAGTTAAATAAGCAGGGTGACAATATACAGCCTTGACGTACTCCTTTTCCTATTTGGAACCAGTCTGTTGTTCCATGTCCAGTTCTAACCATTGCTTCCTGACCTGCATACAGGTTTCTCAAGAGGCAGGTCAGGTGGTCTGGCATTCCCATCTCTTTCAGAATTTTCCACAGTTTATTGTGATCCACACAGGCAAAGGCTTTGGCATAGTCAAGAAAGCAGAAATAGATGTTTTTCTGGAACTCTCTTGCTTTTTCCATGATCCAGTGGATGCTGGCAATTTGATCTCTGGTTCCTCTGCCTTTTCTAAAACCAGCTTGAACATCAGGAAGTTCTCGGTTCGGGTATGGCTGAAGTCTGGCTTGGAGAATTTTGAGCATTACTTTACTAGCATGTGAGATGAATGCAATTGTGCAGTAGTTTGAGCATTCTTTAGTATTGCCTTTCTTTGGGATTGTAATGAAAACTGATCTTTTCCAGTCCTGTGGCCACTGCTGTCTTCCAAATTTGATGGCATATCGAGTGCAGCACTTTAACAGTATCATCTTTCAGGATTTGAAATAGCTCCACTGCAATTCCATCATCTCCACTAGCTTTGTTCATAGTGATGCTTTCTAAGGTCCACTTGACTTCACATTCCAATTTCTGTCCTCTATCGAGCCCATCTTTGCATGAAATGTTCCCTTGATATCTCTAATTTTCTTAAAGAGATCTCTAGTCTTTCCCCTTCTGTTCTTTTCCTCTATTTCATTGCATTGATCACTAAAGAAGGCTTTCTTATCTCTTCTTGCTATTCTTTGGAACTCTGCATTCAGATGCTTATATCTTTCCTTTTCTCCTTTGCTTTTCACTTCTCCTCTTTTCATAGCTATTTGTAAGGCCTCCCCAGACAGCCATTTTTCTTTTTTGCATTTCTTTGCCATGGGGATGGTCTTGATCCCTGTCTCCTATACAATGTCACGAACCTCATTTCATAATTCATCAGGCACTCTATCTATCAGATCTAGGCCCTTAAATCTATTTCTAACTTCCACTGTATAATATTAAGGGATTTGATTTAGGTCATATCTGAACGGTCTAGCAGTTTTCCCTACTTTCTTCAATTTAAGTCTGAATTTGGTAGTAAGGAATCCATGATCTGAGCCACAGTCAGCTCCTGGTCTTGTTTTTGCTGACTGTATAGAGCTTCTCCATCTTTGGCTGCAAAGAATATAATCAATCTGATTTCGGTGTTGACCATCTGGTGATGTCCATGTGTAGAGTCTTCTCTTGTGTTGTTGGAAGAGGGTGTTTGCTATGACCAGTGCATTTTCTTGGCAAAACTCTATTAGTCTTTGGCCTGCTTCATTCCGCATTCCAAGGCCAAATTTGCCTGTTACTCCAGGTGTTTCTTGACTTCCTACTTTTGCATTCCAGTCCCCTATAATGAAAAGGACTTCTTTTTTGAGTGTTAGTTCTAAAAGGTCTTGTAAATCTTCATAGAACTGCTCAACTTCAGCTTCTTCAGCATTACTGGTTGGGGCATAGACTTGGATTACCTTGATATTGAATGGTTTGCCTTGGAAATGAACAGAGATCAGTCTGTCGTTTTTGAGATTGCATCCAAGTACTGCATTTCGGACTCTTTTGTTGACCATGATGGCTACTCCATTTCTTCTGAGGGATTCCTGCCCGCAGTAGTAGATATAATGGTCATCTGAGTTAAATTCCCCCATTCCAGTCCATTTTAGTTCCCTGATTCCTAGAATGTCGATGTTCACTCTTGCCATCTCTTGTTTGACCACTTCCAATTTGCTTTGATTTATGGACCTGACATTCCAGGTTCCTTATGCAATATTGCTCTTTACAGCATCGGACCTTGCTTCTATCACCAGCCACATCCACAACTGGGCATTGTTTTTGCTTTGGCTCTATCCCTTCATTCTTTTTTGGAGTTATTTCTCCACTGATCTCCAGTAGCATATTGACACCTACTGAACTGGGGAGTTCCTCTTTCAGTATCCTATCATTTTGCCTTTTCATATTGTTCATGGGGTTCTCAAGACAAGAATACTGGAGTGGTTTGCCATTCCCTTCTCCAGTGGACCACATTCTTTCAGACCTCTCCACCATGACCCGCCCATCTCGGATTTCCCCGTGGCATGGTTTGGTTTCATTGAGTTAGACAAGGCTGTGGTCCTAGTGTGATTAGATTGATTAGTTTTCTGTGAGTATGGCTTCAGTGTGTCTGCCCTCTGAGTCCCTCTTGCAACACCTACCATCTTACTTGCGTTTCTCTTACCTTGGACGTGGGGTATCTCTTCACGACTGCTCCAGCAAAGCACAGCCACTGCTCCTTACATTGGATGAGGGGTATCTCCTCACAGCCACCCTTCCTGACCTTCAATGTGGGATAGCTCCTCTAGGCCCTCCTGTGCCTGCTCAGCCCTAAATTCTTTGAGTAATTAATCTCTTGACTTTTAATTACTCTGAGTTAAGATGAAAACACAAGTGTTAGATAAAATAACTGCTTTCTGTTTTGTTTTATAACTGTAATTATGAAGTTTCTAAAATGCACAATCACTAGAATTATCTATTGCACAATTAACAACAGAAAAAGGTCAATGTCTGATTTTTTAAAGCATTTGAGGATTCAGTTTATTTCAGAAACAGCACTGGATAGATGTACTCTATTAAAAGACTATTTAAACATATGAAATACACTTTTGCAGTAATTATCCAGTATTTCTAGTATATCCTATGCCTATATATTCTATATAGAAATCTTATATTGTAAAAGAAGAAACCAACACTCATCTTTTGAAATCTGTTATGATTATTCACAAAATTCACAATGTGTAATAGAAAGTATCTAAATTTTGATAATGAACCAAAAATCATTATTGACTTTATTAGTTCTACTATCCAATTATCATCTACTTGTTTCTAAAAATAGGAACTACTAAATTCTAAAAGTTAGTACACCATCTGGATTCTGGAGATGATTTTGGTTTGAAAGGGGAATCTGATTCATTAAGGAAAAAAAAAAAAAAAGTATGTGTATTTGTAATTCCACCAAAACATTTACAGAACAGTAGCTGAACCAGCCTAAGAAACAGGTTTGTCATTTTAAACAATTTAAAATCTTTTTTTAAATTTCTACTACACAGTATCCAATTGTAATGCCAAACACCATTATATGTTATAAAATCATAAAACACAGTCTTAAGAAAATATTTCTCATGTTTCACCTTTCATTTTTGATTATCAAACAATTTTCCCAGATATTCATTTAATCTGGTATTATTTTCATTACTTTCCAAATGTTCACCATGCCTATGTATATATCTACCTATCAGAGTACCCTTCACTTTCGATTCTAATATTTTAAAAGATTGTTATTTAAAAACTTCAATATATTCCATGACCAAGAAAAATTATTGCTTTGAACTTAAACAGACTTGAAAGGTAGCTAAAATTACACAATAAATGATATCTCATTTAAATAGTGAGTCTCAACTCAAAAAAAGAGAAAGCATAAATCATTTCGGAAATCCTTGCAGGTGATTATGGTTCAGACAGTATCCTCCTCCTGTTTGTCCAAGTTAAATCTTTTGCTAAGGCAAAGTGAAACTGCCACAAAATTAACTGTAAAATCACAGTATGTCCTTCCTCCATTCCCACTATCTCCACAAATATTTCCCAACATTTAGAGCTCAGCATTATCACATTGATAAATATTTGCCTCTATTATCTTAGAATTCCATAGTGTTTGCTATTTATATTGCTATTTCCTCCTTTCTTTCTCTTATGCTAACTTCAATAAATGAATTACTTTATATGCATGACAGTTTAATTTCTCATTTGCCTAGAAATCTCCCTGACAGATTGAAAGGTTGAAAGTCAATGGATCTTCAAATTAATTACAGTATTAACCCCATCACCGGGCATGTAATATTTGATTTAAAAACAACAACAAAAAACTTTAATAAATGAGAATTTGAGTATATTCCTTAATTATTCAAATCAAAGTTACTGAGAGAGTCAATTTCTGGGTAGGTTGATAAGAAGTCTGGGGGGTCCTCAAGGAGGAGATAGGGTCCTGGACTTCTCAAGGAGGAAAGGACAATTTTTTTTTCTATGTTAATTAATCACATAAAACACTTTTAGTTTTACGTGATTTATTTTATTTTTTATTTTATTAGTCACATAAAACATTTTTTCTTTAAACCCTGAGATGATGATTTTGTAATAAAACAACTCAGCTTAAACTCTGTACTAAGGATTATATAATCACGATGTTGTGATCACTCACCTAGAGCCAGACATCTTGAAATGAGAAGTCAAGCAGGCCTTAGGAAGCATTTACATGAACAAATCTAGTGGAGGTAAATTCCAAGTGAGCTATTTTAAATTTTAATAATGAAGCTGTTATACTGCTGCACATTAATTAATCATATAAAACATTTTTAGTTTTACGTGATTTATTTTATTTTTTATTTTATTAGTCACATAAAAGATTTTTTCTTTAAACCCTGAGATGATGATTTTGTAATAAAACAACTCAGCTTAAACTCTGTACTAAGGATTATATAATCACGATGTTGTGATCACTCACCTAGAGCCAGACATCTTGAAATGAGAAGTCAAGCAGGCCTTAGGAAGCATTTACATGAACAAATCTAGTGGAGGTAAATTCCAAGTGAGCTATTTTAAATTTTAATAATGAAGCTGTTATACTGCTGCACTCAGGTTGCCAGCAAATATGGAAAACTCAGCAGTGGCCACAGGACTGGAAAATGTCAGTTTTCCTTCCAATCCCAAAGAAAGGTAATGCCAAAAAATGCTCAAACTACCGCACAACTGCATTCATCTCACATGCCAGCAAAGTAATGCTCAAAATTCTCCAAGCTGGGCTTCAACATTATGTGAACTATGAATTTCCAGATGTTCAAGCTGGTTTTAGAAAAGACAGAGGAACCAGAGATCAAACTGCCAACATCCATTTAATTATTGAAAAAGCAAGAGAGTTCCAGAAAAATATGTATTTCTGCTTTATTGAGAATGCCAAAGCCTTTCACTGTGTGGATCACAACAAGCTGGAAAATTCAAGAGATTGGGAATACCTGACACCTGCCTCCTGAGAAATTTGGATGCAGGTCAAGAAGCAACTGGTAGAACTGGACATAGAAAAACAGACTGGTTCCAAATCCAGAAAGGAGTATGTCAGGGCTGTATATTTAACTTATTTAACTGTTTATTTAACTTATATGCAGAGTATGTCATGTGAAATGCCAGGCTGGATGGAGCAGAAGCTGGAATCAAGATTTCCAGGAGAAATGTCAGTAACCTCCGATGTGCAGATGACACCACTCTTACGGCAGAAAGTGAAGAAGAACTAAAGAGCCTCTTGATGAAAGTGAAAGAGGAGAGTGAAAAAAGTTGGCTTAAAGCTCAACTTTCAGAAAACGAAGATCATGGCATCTGGTCCCATGACTTCATGGCAAATAGAAGGGGAAACAGTGGAAACAGTGGCAGACTTTATTATTCTGGGCTCCAAAATCACTGCAGATGGTGACTGCAGCCTTGAAATTAAGACACTTGCTCCTTGGAAGGAAAGTTATAACCAACCTAGACAGCATATTAAAAAGCAGAGATATTACTTTGCCAACTAAGGTCCATCTTGTCAAAGCCATGGTTTTTCCAGTAGTCATGTATGGATGTGAGAGTTGGACTGTAAAGAAAGCTGAGTGCTGAAGAATTGATGCTTTTGAACTGTGGTGTTGGAGAAGACTATTGAGAGTCCCTTGCACTGCAAGGAGATCCAGCCAGTCCATTCTAAAGGAAATCAGTCCTGAATACTCATTGGAAGGACTGATGCTGAAGCTGTAACTCCAATACTTTGGCCACCTGATTCATAGAACTGACTCATTGGAAAAGACCCTGATGCTGGAAAGATTGAAGGCAGGAGTAGAAGGGGATGACAGAGGATGAGCTGGTTTGGATGGTATCACCAACTTGATGAACATGAGTTTGCGTAAACTCTGAGAGTTGGTGATGGACTGGTGTGCTGCAGTCCATGTGTTCACAAAGAGTCAGACATGACTGAGTGACTAAACTGAACTGGCTGAATGTATCCTGCTTGAGCCAGTTCTCCTTGAAAACCTTCTGACTGTTATCTTAAAATGTGTATTATGAGAGTAGGTCTGGTAAGATCTTTCTATTGTTAGTTCTAATCCTGCTGTCTTAAAATGTAAATTGTGGGAGTGGGTCTAGGAAGGTCTTTACAGCCTTGAGACATTGTTTTAATTTATTGTAATAACCAATTAAAAACGTATATAGCTCCCTTGTAAGATTAGGGAGGGGGGCACTCTCTGCCCCCCTTCTGATGTCTATGTCAGAATCTTTCTCTGTCCCTTTTTACTTTAATAAAACTCTGCTATGCAAAAGCTCTTGAGTGATCCAGCCTAGTCCCTGATCCCAAACCTAAATCTTCTTTGGAAATCACAAATCTGACATTGTTCACCATAAGCTACTGGACTGAATAAAACAATCTATGTGAATAACACCTATTCATTGAAATGGGACTGGTACAAGATCATTTAGATAAGTGGGATGACACACTCAAAAACTTGTAAGAGCAAGGTTATTGAGTGGTTATATTTTCTTTTGGGGTACATTGGAGAGTTACTCAAACTCTCAAATGACTGTGTATAACTCACACTGCATATTCAGGGCCCAAACCCCTTTTCTCTCTCCCTCTTTTTTTTCCCCTATGCCTAACACACATAATCACAAACCTCACTATTCAGATCCCCGGTCTCTTTTTCAATCATTTCACCGTGTCTTTACCAATAGTCTATAAGTATGTATCCACTGGAAATGAGTAGTTTAGCAGGAAATGTTTCCTGCTTTTATAAACAGAGACAAAACAAAGAAGCATGTTCTCTCTTGCCTTCCCCTTTCTGTTAGTCTCAGTTTTGGATTAGATGATTGGAACTGAAGCAACCATTTTTCAACCATGAAAACACAAGTATGAAGATGCACCCTATACTTTTGAAACAGTGAAGTGGAAAGATGAAGACGTATATTTTGAGCAACTCATTCAATGCTCCAGTTGTCTGACTCTGAAGTTGGTTAAACCACCATTCATCAAGGTTTTTGTCACTCACATGGCAAATACTATTCCTTGATACACTAAAATTGTAATTTGAATTTATGATCACTCTAAAATTTCTTTATAGTTGTCAGATAAAGCAGCATATTTCTCTTTAGTTTTATTTCCTGTTTTCAGACTGACTCTAAAATACTTAGTTCAGTTCAGTTCAGTCGCTCAGTTGTGTCGACTCTTTGAGACTCCATGAATCGCAGCAAACCAGGCCTCCCTGTCCATCACCAGCTCCTGGAGTTCACTCAGACCCACGTCCATAGAGTCAGTGATGCCATCCACCCATCTCATTCTCTGTCGTCCCCTTCTCCTCTTGCCCCCAATCCTTCCCAGCATCAGAGTCTTTTCCAATGAGTCAACTCTTCACATGAGGTGGTCAAAGTACTGGAGTTTCAGCTTTATTGAAAACAAGATTATTTATCCTAGAAACAGGCAGTTTAGACTATTGCAAAGCCTTTGACAAGTTTTACAACATTACACAAGTCATAAAAATCACCTTTAAAAAATGAACAAGATAATACTGACATTGACCTGTTCTTGGACTTCATTTTCCACAAGTTTAGTCATATTAGATAGAGATGAGTTTTCATTTCTTTGCTTTCCAACTTTATGTGTGGCAAATACGGTTTCTCTTCATGCTGCAAATATTGAGTTAAATCCCTATCTCTTAGTGTGTGATTCAAGGAAGACAAGCCTCAGAGAGCTAAATAGTGAAAATAATTATAGACAGTTTCACTTTCACAGCTTTAGTGTGGGGTCTTGCAACATTAGGATTTTAACTTGACATATAGCATTTGAAAAAAATCTACTGTATTATTTTTCTTTCAAAACCTTGAAATAAAATCATGTTATACTCTGTGACACCAAAGAAAATGTGCTTTTGTTTTGAATTTGACCTTTTTGGTCCATAAAACAGGCTCTCGCATGTTCTAATTTCCAAGACTGATTAACCATTTTTCTAGAGTTTTATGCTGTCATCTTTGTAACTTCACCCTGAACAACACAGAGTTAAATAATCTCCTTTAAACGTTCCTTTCATTTCTAAATTGAAAAAGAAACAATAGGCATGCAGAAAGATTATGGTGACGTTTCAAATACCTTTACAAGAATATCAACACAATATGTCATTTCAGACTACTATTAAAAAACTTCTATCGATTAGAGTGACATTTGTTGTTTAGAAGAAAGTAGCACTTTATTTTCTTTATTTTCTTATATTAATTTTACTGGTTGAGGAGGGTATTACTAACTTTGGTGTGTATAAAGCTTTTTTTTTTTTTTGCATTTGGCTTGTGCTTGATATAATTATTGAGAAATAATTGTAAACTAATAAAAGTTTTACATTTCCTGAAATACATTGTGGCATAATCTAAATGAATTCTTCTTTCTTGGCCAAGTTTCCTTTGTTTTTTAAAAGTTGCAAAGATAAGAATAAAATCTATGTTGAGACTTCTGTTTTCAAAACATCAGAATCAATTTTTTAGCATAGTTCCTTAGGCTGATTATCATCTGACTTTAAAAAGTACAAGCCTTTTTTATTATAATTTAATAGAATAGACATCCTAAAATAAAAGTAATATTTTATAGAATACCATTGTATGTATGGGCTTCCTTGGTTACTCAGTGATAAAGAATCTGCCTGGCAATGCAGGAGACGTGGATTTGATCCCTAGGTCAGTAAGATCCCCTGGAGAAGGAAATGGCAACTTACTCCAGTATTCTTGCCTAGGAAATCCCATGGACAGAGAAGCTTACACCAACAATTGTAGACATGCTTTTCCCCTATCTGCTCAGTTACTTTTAAATGGTATAAATGAACCCAGAAGAAATGGCTTTACTATCTTTAGGGAAAATATTAGTACCACATGTTAATGAAGTTTTAAGTTCCAAAATAATTATGAATGATGAAAAATAAGCAAAGAAAATTAAAACAACTTTATCAGAAACAGCAAACATACCATCAGTTGTGTTCTGAAGTGGTTAGGTTTGCTGATCTTTAAGTTTGGTTTACTTCATGAAACTAGAATTATAGTATAACGAAAATGCCAATTGGATGAGATCAGCTTTGTTTTCCTTATAGGATTGTTCTAATAATATAAATCAGAAATTTCAGTAATTCACATGATATACAAATGAATCTTTCCTGTGTCAACACACTTTTGACTCTATACAGTCTAATTTTTATCATATACGTTCATTCAAGAACTTTACCACACTGTAAGCCTATCAACACTTTTCTTCTGTATATTTAATTCAAAGCAGTTCTTACAATGTTGATACTCAGAGCTTATGGAAATGGTAGTTGTTCAGAAGGAAGTAATTGCATTTAGAACTCAGTATCTAAGATGGCTGTATATTTGTTTATTTTCCCACATAATCAAGACTGTTCCATTCCAGAAGACAGCTTTCCAGGATCCAAATCACAAATGTACCAGGAACTTCAGGTAGGCTTTTCTGTTTATTGATAAACAGAAACATTAATGATGGTAAAGGCTGCAGTACATTAAAGGTTGGCCCTATGTCTCAGGCTAGAGATCTATTTATTTGTTCTTCATCTGTGGCATAAAGTTACTATAATTCTTCATAATGATTCATTGAAGAAAACTGACCTCACTTCATGGAAATCCTACTGGCTCCTAATCTGTCACTGTAGTCCCCAATGGAGAAGGACTCATAAGTGTGATTTATCAAAAAAGCATAAGGTCAAATATTACTGTTCCTATACTGTCATCAAGTTGTTATTACAATAGCATTTATTGAAAAGCATCTTAAATTTCTGATGATTCACAATACCTTATTGTCATTAGAAAATTCAGATAGAGAGCTAAATATATATAGTCAGTTCTTGTTAATTGCAAGTTATGTTCTAAAAGAAAATCACCACAAACACTGATTTGGTAAATACTGAAGAACTGCTCTTAGAAGTATAAGGTTAGGTTCCTGCCAAACTCTGCTCCTAACATTTCTATCAACTTATCAGTAGGTAACTTGTTTTAGGCGTGGTGCTATTTAAAGATATGTAATGTATAATGTTGATTCCCTAGCATTAAACTCAAGGTCAACATTACTACTCTTATAAATGAACAAAGCTTACTGAAAACACTTCTTTCTTTTTTTTTGAAAACACTTCTTTTCTTTGCGTGTCACATAATAGCTTTCTTACCCGAGGAATACTAGATAACTTTTAGCACTGTGACTAGGGTCCATTTTAAACAGCAAAATCACTAACAAACACAAAAAAATCTGAGAAACATGTTACAAAATAAAGTGCGAAAAGGACAACTGTTTTGCATGTGATAGCTACAAGAAGGCAGAATGTTGCCTTTTCTATTAGCTGCAAATGTATACATTAGCAGTCAAATTTTTTTGCTGCCTTTAGCAAAATATTTGAGTATCAGTGTGTTTTAGCAAAATATCTGAGTATGAGTGTGAAAATTACATGAATGTTGATTTGAGACTATATACAAATTTTAGTGAGTAAACAAATTCACAAATATGGAATCCTCAAATGGTAAGGATAGACTATAGGTAGGTAGATAAATAGCCTCTTTTGTGTTTGGTTTTGTTTCTTCTAGTATAACAATTTTTAACCCCCAAATTTATAAATGTTTACTTCTTTATATAGGTATTATGCTACAATGCATAATCAAATACATTTCATAGTACCTTCTCTTATTATAAAGTAAAAAAAAGTGTTTATTATTGAAAAGACCCTGAAAAATACTGTAATATATGAAATGAAAAAAGTTACACAGAATCATGCTATTTAATAGTGTATCAAGTCAGAAAATATACACCATGTATGTCTTTGGCTGTTTTAAATTAGCGTTAATCTTGCTGGGCTTTATACTGTTTTCCTTTTTCTTCTCATTATAAATATATTATTATAATTCAATTTTCTTAATTTTTTCCTTTATTTTGGATTATTATTGAAACTTAAGGTTAAAAATTAATTATTTTTTAAGGCTCTTAGTTAGTAAAAATGGTTAAATGAACTTACATCTTCCACACCCTTATAGTGTAAACTTGTGCTCATTTCATCTCACTTTTTCTGCCATTGAATATAATCATTAATACACATACACACATATACTATAAACATACTTCCCACTATGAAATTTAAGTAATCATTAATATTTTATTTCTTTTGTGTACATCTATCTAATTGTCTTTAAAATGAATTTATAACGTTTTTTACCATTTACTTTCCCACTTCTGAATGGCAGAATTTTTTGTCTTATTCATTTCTATGAACTCTTTTTTAATCAGTCCCTTGTCTATCACATGTATGGGCTTCTCAGGTGGTTCAGTGGTAAAGAATCTTCCTGCCAAATCAGGAGATGCAGAAGTCATAGATTTGAATCCCTGGGTCGGGAAGAGTCCCTGGAGTAGGAAACGGCAACCCATTCCAGAATTCTTGCCTTCTGAAAATTCCAGGGACAAAGACTTGTGGGCTGCATGCAGTCCATGAGGTCAGAAAGAGTTAGCCATCACTGAGCACTATCACCTTTATAGCAAATTATTTATCCCAGTTTATCATTACAACTTTGTGTTTAATTGCCTCTCAATATTCATTATTTCTGTCTTCCCTGTGTTCACAGAAATCCTATATATTGTCTTAAACTCATCCTTTAAAATCAATCCCTTCTCAATTACTGGTCATTCACCCCTCTCAGATTCTATCTTTGAAATATTTGCAGTCACTCTTGACATTTCTCTTTCTATCATATTCTACCTGTAAATCCTGACAGAACATACTTATTCCAGTCAGTTTCCACTATCACCAATGCTAACAATTCACTCTATGTCACCATCACTTCTCACTTGGCTTATTTTAGTATCTTTATGATTGACCTCCTAACTTCCACGTTTCCACATTTGCCCTTAGTCTATTTTCCACATAGTTGCCAGAGTGATCCTATTAAAATGTCAGGTTATATCAGATCAACCCCACAAAAGTTTCTTCATAAAAGCCAAAATCCTAAAATAGCCTACTAGAGCTTCTTGATCTATAAACTCTTGAAACTCATCTCCCATCATTCACCTTCACCATTACTCTTCTAAAACACAATGGTCTCTGTTCTTCCTCAGTCATGTCAGGTTCATGCCTTTAGTTCAGGGCTTTGTATTGGCTTTTCCCTATACCTGAAATGTATGAGGGTGTGAGTTGCTTGAAATCACTTGAAAATAACATCTCTACTCATTTATTATTACACTTACCATTTTCAAATGTACTTAAATGTGACATGTATATTCTCTATTAATAATACATTTAGTTAAAATCATTAATACTCCTTTTATAAGCTTCATGCTCAGTCAGTAACATTTGACTCTTTATAAGCCCCCTGCCAGGATCCTCTGTCAATGGAATTTTCTAGGCAAGAATACTTGGAGTGGGTTGCCATTTCCTCCTCCAAGAGATCTTCCTGACTCAGAGACTGAATGCACATGTCCTATATCTCCTACATTGGCAAAGAAAGCTACATCAATGATCTAAAACAGTCTGCATTATGGACTATTTTGTCATAGAATCTTAGCAGTACATAATAGTCTTAAAAAAATAATCAATCTTGAACATTAAATGTGACATGTATATTCTCTATTAATAATACATTTAGTTAAAATCATTAATACTCCTTTTATAAGCTTCATGCTCAGTCAGTAACATTTGACTCTTTATAAGCCCCCTGCCAGGATCCTCTGTCAATGGAATTTTCTAGGCAAGAATACTTGGAGTGGGTTGCCATTTCCTCCTCCAAGAGATCTTCCTGACTCAGAGACTGAATGCACATGTCCTATATCTCCTACATTGGCAAAGAAAGCTACATCAATGATCTAAAACAGTCTGCATTATGGACTATTTTGTCATAGAATCTTAGCAGTACATAATAGTCTTAAAAAAATAATCAATCTTGAACACACATATTAGTTTTAAAATAGACCACCCTATTAAAAGATTCACTTTCAATAAATCACATTTATTCACTTTTAATACATTTTGTCAAAATGTATGCTTTATGGTGTTTTACTCAGTTATATGAGTTATATTTTCAATAACAATCTTGAAGATTTATTTTTAATATCTAGAGGATTTTATCACATTAAAGTTAAAACTAAGGCTATACTTTATTTACATATTTTGGTATGGTTGCAATCAGAGGATCAGTACACATTCAAATGTAAATCAATATGACTTTCAAGGGAAAATTACAAATAAAGTGTCTAAAAGTTTTTGCTGTTATGGAGGAACATGTTTAAACATTTATAAATGAATGATGGTGGGTATGATGATAAGCTTTATGTGTCAACTCGGCTTTGTTATGGCACCTTGCTGTTGGATCAAACACTAGCATAGACGTTGCTGGAAAGATATTTTCATAATTCATTGATTTTAAGTAAAGCAGATTACTTTCTATAATGTGGGTGGATCTCATCCAATTAGCTGAGGATCTTGGGGAAAAAAAAAAAAAAGACTTAGGCTACCCAAAGTTGAAGGAATTCTACCTCAAAGGTGAAATACAGGAATTCCACATAGGTTTCTTGCCTATTAGCCTGATGAACAGGATTTCAGAGGCTAGACTCCAACATCAACAGACGAAAATCAGTTGTTTTTCTATACACTAGCAATAATTCAATGAATAAATTAAGACACTAATTCATCTGAGGTGGCAAGAATACATAGAAGAACTGCACAAAAAATATGTTTACGACCTGGATAATCACAGTGGTGTGATCACTCATCTAGAGCCAGATATCCTGGAATGTGAAGTCAAGTGGGCCTTAGAAAGCATCACTACAAACAAAGCTAGTGGAGGTGATGGAATTCCAGTAGAGCTATTTCAAATGCTGAAAGATGATGCTGTGAAAGTGCTGCACTCAATATGCCAGCAAATTTGGAAAACTCAGCAGTGGCCACAGGTCTGGAAAAGGTCAGTTTTCATTCCAATCGCAAAGAAAGGCAATGTCAAAGAATGCTCAAACTACCGCACAATTGCTCTCGTCTCACATGCTAGTAAAATCATGCTCAAAATTCTCCAGGCCAGGCTTCAGCCATACGTGAACTGAGAACTTCCTGATGTTCAAGCTGGTTTTAGAATAGGCAGAGGAACCAGAGATCAAATTGCCAACATCCACTGGATCATGGAAAAAGCAAGAGAGTTCCAGAAAAACATCTATTTCTGTTTTCTTGACTATGCCAAAGCCTTTGCCTGTGTGGATCACAATAAACTGTGGAAAATTCTGAAAGAGATGGGAATGCCAGACCACCTGACCTGCCTCTTGAGAAACCTGTATGCAGGTCAGGAAGCAATGGTTAGAACTGGACATGGAACAACAGACTGGTTCCAAATAGGAATAGAAGTACATCAAGGCTGTATATTGCCACCCTGCTTATTTAACTTATATGCAGAGTACATTATGAGAAATGCTGGGGTGGAAGAAACACAAGCTGGAATCAAGATTGCTGGGAGAAATATCAATCACCTGATATGCAGATGACACCACCATTATGGCAGAAAATGAAGAGGAACTCAAAAGCCTTTTGATGAAAGTGAAAGAGGAGAGTGAAAAAGTTGGCTTAAAGCTCAACATTCAGAAAACAAAGATCATGGCATCTGGTCCCATCACTTCATGGGAAATAGATGGGGAAACAGTGGAAACAATTTATTTTTGGAGGCTCCAAAATCACTGCAGATGGTGACTGCAGCCATGAAATTAAAAGACACTTACTCCTTGGGAGGAAAGTTATGACTAATCTAGATAGCGTATTCAAAAGCAGAGACATTACTTTGCAGACTAAGGTCTGTCTAGTCAAGGCTATGGTTTTTCCTGTGGTCATGTATGGATGTGAGAGTTGGACTGTGAAGAAGGCTGAGCACTGAAGAATTCATGCTTCTGAACTGTGGTGTTGGAGAAGACTCTTGAGAGTCCCTTGGACTGCAAGGAGATCCAACCAATCCATTCTGAAGGAGATCAGCCCTTGGATTTCTTTGGAAGGAATGATGCTAAAGCTGAAACTCCGGGACTTTGGCCACCTCATGCGAAGAGTTGACTCATTGGAAAAGACTCTGATGCTGGGAGGGATTGGGGGCAGGAGAAGAAGGGGACGGCAGAGGATGAGATGGCTGGATGGCATCACTGACTCAATGGGCATGAATCTGAGTGAACTCCGGGAGTTGGTGATGGACAGGGAGGCCTGGTGTGCTGCGATTCATGGTGTTGCAAAGAGTCAGACACGACTGAGAGACTGAATTGAACTTTACTGAACTGAATTCCATTTACAAGGATATGGGTTCAATCCCTGAGTTGGGAAGATCCCCTGGAGAAAGGAATGGCAACTCATCCCAGTATTCTAGCCTGGAGAATCCTATGGATGGAGGAACTTGGCAGGCTACAGTCAATAGGATCATAAAGAGTCAAATATGACTGTAGTGACTTAGCATGCATGCATACAGAGAAATGTTTAGGAATACAATTAATAAATAAAGCAAAATAAAACTGTACACTGAAAACTACAAATCTTTTAAAAAGTTAAAGAAGACAGAAACAAATGGTAAGACATGCCACATATAAGAATTTTAAGAATACTGTTAAAATATTTGTATGATGCAAAGAGTTAGATCAATACAATCCACACGGAAGACTCAATGGTAGTTTTTACACAAATGAAAAAATAATCTAAAATTCACTTGAAACTTCCGAAGATGTAAATAGCCAAAAAAAAAGAAAAAGAAAAAAGAACCAAGCTAGAGGTCTCACACTTTCTGATTTCAAAATATATCACAAAGCTATAGAGTGTAAAACAGTATGATATTGGCACAATGACAGAAATATAGACCAATTGAACTGAACAGGAGCTCACAAATGAATACATATATATACAGTCAATTGATCTTCAGGAAGAATGCCAAGAATATACAATGGGGAAAGGTTAGTCTCATTAACAAATGGTGTTAGATGTAAAGACATACATAGGCTGAAAGTGAAGGTATACAAAGTAAAAGTATACAGACTGAAAGTGTGTATACACATAAAAAAGCTCCAAATAAATTGCCTAAAAATAGGTTTTCCTCAGGTCAGAAAGCTTTGTTGTGACACTATCACTGCATAATGAGAAATGAAAAATACAAATTTATGCCACACTGAAATAATGCAAATTCCCTATCAATTTTCAAGGACTGTTTTGTCATTCAAATAAATGATGCAACCTCTCATAAAATCTCAGTTTTGTTTGAAGAACTTTTATATAAATGCTGATGGATTCTATGAAGCCATTCTATATGATGACTAAATTAGAATTCATATTGACATGTTTTCATGTTAAAAATATTGCAATAATAATTCATGTTTTATACTTATATATTTATATAGTATTTATAGAAAAATAATATATATCCAAATTATTGTATAATATATAATTGAATGGCACTCCAGTGTTTATAAGCATTGCTTATTTTCTACATCACTCATTATGTCTGTAGGATAAATTGGCTTTTGTATATCACATAGTATAATAAATTTTCTGATATATTAGTCTGTTCTTCCAATACATAAACATATAAATTCTTTGTATACTGGCAAGTCATATTTACATACTGATTCTTAAACTCACAAAATAGGTCAGTTTTAAAGGCACATATTTAGACATTATCTGAACCAACAGTGCATACTGATTGCGTGGGTATATATTTAATATATATATTTATTCAATAAAGTTGGGCTTAGAAAAGGAAGAGAATCTAGAAACAGGATTTTAAAAGGAAGAGAAACCAGAGATCAAATTGCCAGCACATGCTGGATCATAAACAAAGCTAGAGAATTCCAGAAAAACATCTACCTCTGTTTCGTCAACTACACCAAAGCTTTTGGCTGAATATATTGGAGTGGGTAGCTGTCTCCTTCTCCAGGGGATTATTCTTTACCACCTGAGCCACCAGGAAAGCCTAGGAATACTACAGTGAGTAACCTATCCATTCTACAGTGGATTTTCCCAATCTAGGAATTGAACCAGGGTCTCCTGCATTGCAGACAGATTCTTTAGCAGATGAGCTACCAGGGAAGCCCTATGAATAGAGTAATAAACTATGAAAAGCTCTTAAAGAGATGGGAATAACAGACCATCTTACCTGTCTCCTGAGAAACCAGTATGTGGGTCAAGAAGCAACAGTTAGAAGCCTGTATGGAATAACTGATTGGTTCAAGATTGAGAAAGAAGTTGGCAGGTCTGTCTGCTGTTACCCTATTTGTTTAATCTATATGCTGAGCACATCATGAAAAATGCCAAGCTGGATGAACTGCAAAATTCTACAGTGGATTTTCCCAATCTAGGAATTGAACCAGGGTCTCCTGCATTGCAGACAGATTCTTTAGCAGATGAGCTACCAGGGAAGCCCTATGAATAGAGTAATAAACTATGAAAAGCTCTTAAAGAGATGGGAATAACAGACCATCTTACCTGTCTCCTGAGAAACCAGCATGTGGGTCAAGAAGCAACAGTGAGAAGCCTGTATGGAACAACTGATTGGTTCAAGATTGAGAAAGAAGTGTGGCAGGTCTGTCTGCTGTTACCCTATTTGTTTAATCTATATGCTGAGCACATCATGAAAAATGCCAAGCTGGATGAACTGCAAGCTGGAATTAAGACATGTGGGAGATACATCAGCAACCTCAGATATGCAGATGATACCACTCTACTGGCAGAAAGCAAAGTGAACTAAAGAGCCTCTTGATGAGGGTGAAGGAAGGCAGTAATAGAGCTGGCTTGAATTAAATAGTAAAAGAAACTAAGATCATGGCAGCCAGCCCCATTCAGTTCAGTCACTCGGTTGTTTCCGACTCTTTGCAACCCCATGAATTGCAGCACGCCAGGCCTCCCTGTCCATCACCAATGCCCAGAGTTCACCCAAACTCATATCCATCGAGTTGATGGTGCCATCCAGCCATTTCATCCTCTGTTGTCCTCTTCTCCTCCTGCCCCCAATCCCTCCCAGCATCGGGGTCTTTTCCAATGAGTCAACTCTTCGCATGAGGTGGCCAAAGTACTGGAGTTTCAGTTTTAGCATCATTCCTTCCAAAGAAATCCCAGGGCTGATCTCCTTTAGAATGGACTTTGGATCTCCTTGCAGTCCAAGGGACTCTCAACAGTCTTCTCCAACACCACAGTTCAAAAGCATCAATTCTTCAGCACTCAGCTTTCTTCACAGTCCAACTCTCACATCCATACAGGGCTACTGGAAAAACCATAGCCTTGGCTAGATGGACCTTTATTGGCAAAGTAATGTCTCTGCTTTTCAATATGTTATCTAGATTGCTCATAACTTTTCTTCCAAGGAGTAAGCGTCTTTTAATTTCATGGCTGCAGTCACCATCTGCAGTGATTTTGGAGCCAAGAAAATAAAGTCTGACACTATTTCCACTGTTTCCCCATCTATTTCCCATGAAGTGATGGGACCAGATGTCGTGATCTTCGTTTTCTGAATGTTGAGCTTTAAGCCAACTTTTTCACTCTTCTCTTTCACTTTCATCAAGAGGCTTTCGAGTTCCTCTTCACTGTCTGCCATAAGAGTGGTGTCATCTGCATTTCTGAGGTTATTGATATTTCTCCCAGCAATCTTGATTGCAGCTTGTGCTTCTTCTAGTTCAGCGTTTCTCATTATGTACTCTGCATATAAGTTAAATAAGCAGGGTGACAATATACAGCCCTGATGTACTCCTTTTCCTATTTGGAACCAGTCTGTTGTTCCATGTCCAGTTCTCACTGTTGGTTACTGACCTGCATACAGGTTTATCAAGAGGCAGGTCAGGTGGTCTGGTATTCCCATCTCTTTCAGAATTGTGCACAGTTATTGTGATCCACACAGTCAAAGGCTTTGGCATAGTCAAAAAAAGCCTCATTTCTTCATGGCAAATAGAGAGGGAAAAGATGAAAGTAGTGATAGATTACCTCTTCTTGGGCTCTAAAATCACTGAAGATGGTGAGTGAAGCCATGAAATCCAAAGACATTTGCTTCTTGGCAGGAAACCTATGACAAACCTAGACAGTATGTTGAAAAGCACAGACATAACTCTGTTGACAAAGTCCATATAGTCAAGGCTATTGTCTTCCTGGTAACTATGTATGTTGTGAGAACTGGACCATAAAGGTGGAGTGTGAAAGAACTGATGCCTTCTAACTGTTATTAGAGAAGACTCCTGAGAGCCCCTTGGGCAGCAAGTAAATCAAACCAGTCAATATTAAGGGAAACCAACCCTGAATACTCATTGGAAGGACTGATGCTGAAGTTGAAACTCCAGTATTTTAGACATCTGATGCAAACTGTTGACTTATTAGAAGAGTCCCTAAAACTGCAGTTGACTCATTGGAAAAGATTCTGATGCTGGGAGGGATTGGGGGCAGGAGGAGAAGGGGACGACAGAGCATGAGATGGCTGGATGGCATCACTGACTTGATGGACGTGAGTCTGAGTGAACTCTAGGAGTTGGTGATGGACAGGGAGGCCTGGTATGCTGCGATTCATGGCGTCACAGAGTTGGACACGACTGAGTGACTGAACTGAAGCTGGAAAAAGATTGAGGACAGAAGGAGAAGAGGGCATCAAAGGGTGAGATGGCTGGAAAGTATCACTGATGCAATGAATATGAACTTGGGCAAACTTCAAAATGGTGAGAGACAGAGGCCTGGCTTGCTGCAGTCCATGGGTCACAAAGAGTCCAACACAACTGGGTGACTGAACAAGTGTCCTTTACTAAAATGCATTGTGCCAGTTATAAGGGAATCTAAGTGTTAGATATGCTGCTCTTCATACTATTTCAATGGCTATTAAAAAATTTTACTCACTCTAATTCATCTGGCCAGTTCCATTTATGAGCAATGCTTAGAATGTATACTAACAATTCTCAAATTATCATATTAAACGTGGTTAAGGAAGAGATTGGCCAGGTGTCTCTGTTGAAGAACTATAACTCCCATAGAATATGTAGTAAGAAATCTACCTATACAGCTAACCCACAAGAAATTTCTAAACTGACTGATGGCACACAGTTCTATGTCTTGTCTGGAGAAAGTGCATTTAAATGAACTTTGGAGAGAAGGTGGTGTGACGTTTTTAATCATGCATCAGAAGCAGAGTCTACAAGGCATAAGAAAAATTATGAGGGATCTCTCAAAGAATAAATAGCTTATTCAAAGTGAAGGACATATACCACAAATAAATAGATGGCATATCTGTAAATATAGACAGGAACATATCACTCTATCTTAGATTTCTTGGGAATGTGTATATGATAGGATTACGGGAAGCAAGGAAATGGCCTTGCTTATATTTTCAGTTCGTGGTCAGGTGAAATTGGTGAATTTCCTTATCTAAATATGCGGGAGAGAGCAAAAAAAGGCATATTAGTCTAAGAAATTATTGTAGTATTCTTTCCAGTAATGCTTGGTGGTAAAATAATAATGCATACAGAAAAGGACACTCAAAAAAGATATTTTTAAAAGTAAATTAATATTGAAGATGGGACACAGAGATAAAAAAAATTAAATGTCAGAGATAGCTAGAGATTGAAGATACAGTTGTCAAATATAAATACAAATATATAATCATAAAATCTTAGATCTAAGTGGCTAACAGATTCTTAAACCTGAAGCTGAAACTTGGAAACTGTAAAATCGCTCACCCTCATTGACAATGTAAATTTGGTACACGTTTGCATGATCTATTTACACAGGGTTTGAAGAGTCAAACAGAAGAGCAAGAGAACAACAATATCCTCAAAATGTGTTCATATGGGCATTATTAAGAACATAACCTAAGGTGGTGAAGTAGAAGGATGAGCACAAAGAAAAAATGCAAAGAAATAGGAGAAATCAATAGAATGGGAAAGACTAGAGGTCTCTTCAAGAAAATTAGAGATACCAAGAGAACAGTTCATGCAAGTTCACTTCAGTTCAGTCGCTCAGTCGTGTCCGACTCTTTGCGACCCCATGAATCGCAGCATGCCAGGCCTCCCTGTCCATCACCAACTCCCGGAGTTCACTCAGACTCACATCCATTGAGTCATGATGCCATCCAGCCATCTNTCTGTGGGAGAGAGAGAGAGAGTGGGACGATTTGGGGGAGTGGCCCTGAATCATGTATAATATCATATAAGAAACGAATCACCAGTCCAGGTTCAATACAGGATGCTTGGGGCTGGTGCACTGGGATGACCCAGAGGGATGGTATGAGGAGGGAGGTGGGAAGGGGGGGGTTCAGGATTGGGAACATGTGTACACCCATAGTGGATTCATGTTGATGTGTGGCAGAACCAATACAATATTGTAAAGTAATTAGCTTCCAATTAAAATAAACAAACAAATTAAAAAAAAAAAAGAAATAAAAAATAAAGATTATCAGATAATTCAATTAAAAGCTTTGATTATTTTTAATTCAATGTTTAAAAATTGTATTATAACAATTTTAGCATATTCGGTATCAACAACTTTTTTAATGGATTTAAAACAATTTCTTAGAGTAATATAAAAAGAGAAAATAACATTGCAAGTAGAAGCTTGTTTAGTTCTCCATTTATGTTCAAAATATAAAATGCCATATACTAGTATGGTATTCCTTGCTGTCTGCTAGGAAGTTCAAAGGCATTTTTAAAAAATAAGACCCTGTGAATTTACTGGGAATCTTTTGGAATGCTGTACAAATTATTCTTGTACTTTCTAATTTGTTGTGTACAAATTGCTTTTATGGTGTACATTTTCATCCATGTCAACATACATCATTGTAACACATTGTGATGTTTTATAACCCATACCTATATGATTAATGTATGTATTTATGTGAATAAATTTTGTGGATAAATTTTATACTGCTTTTAAAATACTTTCAAAATATAGTTCAGTGAAAATTTAAATAAGAGCTGAATGGAATATTGACAATACTGCCTATTAATGAAAATCTTATATTCATCATAAAAGTTGTTCTTTTGATTTTTAAGGAAAACAAGCAAGTGGACAATTGCTTATACCAACATAGAGTACTTATAACCATACGTCTGTATTTCACTCTTGTCAGTTTTGTATAAAAATTATGTAACAGGTATTTTGTTCAAATTAAAAAAATAAAGAAATAAAAAGGAGATGAATATTACTTTATAGAGAAAAATGAGGAAGTTAGGAGAGGTTGTTTTGAAGGAGAATTTCATTAAAAGCAAGGAGTTTAGAATGGTTGTAGTTTCTCAATAGTTGAGATCTTGCAATTTCTCCTTGGCTGCTCTGTTGCTGGGTAAGGAGAAAATCTTCCTTTTTCTGTCTAAGATGGTAAAGAAACTTCTTGCCCAGGAATGTAAAGTAAGCAGCAAGGGATGATTATGTGTGTGAGAGCTCCCTCTCAGGACTTCCTGACGCCACTTTAAATGAGGTTCCTTCTTGAATAGGGAAGAATTAAAATGTCTGAAAGAATTAACTATTTTGTAAAGAATTAATAATTTTTATATCAGGTTATTGAGAAGAATTTATATATAGCAAAATTTACCACTCTTGTGTAGAAGTCTATGACTTTTAACAAATACTTAGAATTGTGTATCAGTCAAAAAAGATAAAAATATCTCATAGCACCAAAAATAAGAAACCTCATACCCTTAACCCCTCATGCTATCTGAGACAATCATTTATCTATTTTCTGCCTATGTACTTTTATCTTTTCTTGAATATTATATGAATATGATGGGATTTTGATCTGCTTCTCTCCCTTAGCAAAATGCATCTGAGATGCATTCAGGTGTTGTAGGTATCAGGTGTTGTAGGTATCTTGTTGAAAGTGAAAGAGGAGAGTGGAAAAGTTGGCTTAAAGCTCAACATTCAGAAAACGAAGATCATGGCATCTGGCCCCATCACTTCATGGGAAATAGATGGGGAAACAGTAGAAACAGTGTCAGACTTTGTTTTTTTTTGGGCTCCAAAATCACTGCAGATGGTGACTGCAGCCATGAAATTAAAAGGCGCTTACTCCTTGGAAGAAAAGTTATGACCAACCTAGATAGTATATTCAAAAGCAGAGACATTACTTTGCCGACTAAGGTCCGTCTAGTCAAGGCTATGGTTTTTCCTGTGGTCATGTATGGATGTGAGAGTTGGACTGTGAAGAAGGCTGAGCGCCGAAGAATTGATGCTTTTGAACTGTGGTGTTGGAGAAGACTCTTGAGAGTCCCTTGGACTGCAAGGAGATCCAACCAGTCCATTCTGAAGGAGATCAACCCTGGGATTTCTTTGGAAGGAATGATGCTAAAACTGAAGCTCCAGTACTTTGGGCACCTTATGCGAAGAGTTGACTCATTGGAAAAGACCCTGATGCTGGGAGGGATTGGGGGCAGGAGGAGAAAGGGACGACCGAGGATGAGATGGCTGGATGGCATCACAGACTCAATGGACGTGAGTCTGAGTGAACTCCGGGAGTTGGTGATGGACAGGGAGGCCTGGCGTACTGCGATTCATGGGGTCGCAAAGAGTCGGACACGACTGCGCGACTGAACTGAACTGAACTGAGGTATCAATTGCTTGTTCTCTTTTATTTCTAAGTATTGGCACTTATGGATATACCACAGTTTGTCCATCTATTCATCAGTTGTAGGGTATTTGGGTTGTACAATTTGAATGATTATGAAAAAAGTTGTTATAAACATTTTCATACATACACATTTTAGTTTTTCTTAGTTAATTACAAAGGAGTTGAATTTTAGTTTTCAAAACTTGTCCAAATTGCTACAACATGTTTCAGCATTGTAAGAGTTACAGTTGCTTGACAGTTCTGTCAGTACTTTGTATTGTCAGCTGTTTTCTATTTTGATTTTGGCTATTTCACTTTAAATGTGTAGTGTTATCCCACTGTGGTTTGTTTTTTTTTTTTTTACATTTCCCTAATTATGATGATGTTTATTCCTTTTTATATACTTATTTGCCATATTTATATAAAATACATATAATGTGATGAGGTATCTAGTGAAATAGTTTATCTGTTTATTTATGAGTTTGTTTATTTTCCTATTATCAATTTAAAAGAGCTTTTTATACATTAAGGACACAAGTCTTTTTGAAGCATATTTGGTAAATTTTATTCTTCCAATTAATGTCTTTTTCATAGGAGTATTTTTTGGAGTATATGTTTTTAATTTGGATGAAGAAAATTTATCATTTTTTTCAGTAATAGATCATGCATACAACATCAGGATAAGTACTTTTGTATGTACATACGAATATATTCTACTAAAAGGGGAATGTCTTAGAGCATTAAATTTAAAATCAAATAGATGTATTTAAATAGTAAGGAAACAGACACTCTGACCTTGAGTAAATTTAAGAATGAGTTTGTTTTCTTGATATATATCTTTAATGTAATAATCATGGCTCTTACTTCTATCAGGATTATAGAAGAAAATGAATGGAAAAGAAACTCTCTGTGTTTTAAACAAATAAATTGAAGCTGACCTTTGCTGCCTCTTATCAATTCATCTCAAGAATAAGAGAAATAAATAACTCATCATTCATATATTCATCTATTTACTAAAATATTTGTTAAAGAGATTTGTGTGCTAACAATGAGACAGATGCTGAGAATCAAATGATAAAACAGAATTCAAGAAATAATAAAACTATAAAGGAAAGAACAATATTTCATGAGAGAAAATAACAGAGATCTCCAAATTTAGATTTGCAGATTAGAGGATAACTTCTCTGAGAAATAATATTTGATCTAAACTTAAGTGAATTATCAAGTATTAGCCATCCACAGAAATGTAGAATAGTAAGGAGATGATAAATTCACACACAGGAAATAATATATATGATGTCCCAACCTGGGAAATGTTATTGATGGGAGACCAGTAGGACTATAGCATAAAGTGTGATAGAAATAATAATTTGAAGCTAAAATAAACTATGTAAAACCTTATATACCTAAGTAAATAAGGCTCTTTCTTAGAGTATGGGTGATTGGAACTTTCTTCTGGCCAATATTTTTCAGAAATGCAGGTTTACTCTATGGTGTTCTGCTTGGAGGAGAATCATAGAACCCAAATTCAGCATTAGGAGTATCATTAAGCTTTTTAACTTCCATTATGTGTATATAATCACTCCTGCTGATTGTATACTCTAATAATTAGACACAAAAATTATAAGACACTGGTGAAAACTTGAAGATGACACAGAAAGAAAGATATATTGTGTTAATAGGTTCAAAGAATTAATTTAGTTAAAATGACTATATTATCCACAGTAATCTATTGATTCAATAAAATTCTTTAAAGTGGCATTTTGCACAGAACTAGAACAAAAATAAATCTAATTTTTTTTGAAATACAAAAGATCTCAAATAGCCAAAGCAATCTGAAAAAGAACAAAGCTGGAGGTATCACTCTCTAAGATCCTGAACTATACTTAAAAACTACCATAATCTGAACAGTATGGTGATGGCACAAAACTGTACACATAGATCAATGGAACAAAGTAGAAAAGTCCTAAAGTGAACCTTAATTTATATGGGAAATTAATCTATGACAAAGGAGGCCAAAATATGCCATGGTGGGGGGGGGGAACAACCTATTTTCTAATGATGTTGGGAAAACTGTACAACCTCATGCAAAGTAATCACACTGGACTATTATCTCACACCATGCATTAAAAAAAAATGGATTAAAGTCTTAATGTAAGACCTGAAACCATAAAACTTCTAGAGTAAAATATAGGCAGTACACTCTTGGACATCAGTCTTTTTTTTTTTTTTTTAAAATGTCTCATTAGGTAAGGAAAACAAAGGCAAAATTAAACAAGTGGGACTATCAAACTAAAAATCTTTTGCACAACAAAGAAAGCTATCAACAAAATTAAAAAAGGCTGCCCACTGAATGTAAGAAGATATTTGCAAATGGTTTATCTGATAAGCAATTAATATTTTAAATATACGAAGAACCCCTACAAATCAATATTTTTAAAAAAAAATGCTTAAAAATAAGCAAAGGATCTGAATATTTTTCCATAACTCTACACATACACACAAAAATGAATATATGTTTTAGAATTTATGACCATGTGCATAGGAAAATCTACCTTGAAAATTTACTGTGAAACTGACTAGAAAACTCAGAAAAGCAGGGTGATAAAGGAAAGAGACATAAGATTAAAGGAGGATTTTTAATAGGAATCACATACAAGTCAGGTGATCTAATTATAAGGGACATCCTAAGGATGTAGTTCAGTTCAGTTCAGTTCAGTCGCTCAGTCGTGTCCAACTCTTTGGAGAACTTTAAAGATCTAGGCAAAAATTGAAGATGCAAATTAATTAGCAGGACAAGAGAGGATGTAGTCCAAAGCAAATGTGGAGGAATTGGCCTCTATTAGGAAGAGGAAGAGCAGTGATTTTTTCTTTCTTAACAATAGAAAAATAAATAAATAAAGCCTGGGATATATGGCTTTAGATTCTAGGCTGCCTATTAGAGAAATGAGGGAGCTCCCATCTGATGCCTTCTATTTCTTACAATGAGTTCCATGACAATATCAGCAGCAGAACATGTGTATTGGGAATGTTAGGAAGAACTAAGATATTTGAGAGCAGAAAAATGTAATATAGATTCTTAGGGAATGTGGTAAACTGAGTTAGACAGGACTGAATTGTCTACCTTGCAATTAGTTTTGAAGAAATGACTAGCACAGGATATTCCCTTTTACGAAGGTTCAAATTATAGCATACCTGGGAATACAAATTTATGTTATGGGTCTACACCAAGAGAAATAACATATGCTGCTGCTGCTGCTGCTAAGTTGCTTCAGTCATGATCCCAACTCTGTGTGATCCCATAGATGGAAGCCAGCCAGGCTCCCCTATCCCTGAGATTCTCCAGGCAAGAGTACTAGAGTGGGCTGCCATTTCCTTCTCCAATGCATGAAAGTGAAAGTGAAGTTGCTCAGCCGTGTCCGACTCTTAGCGACCCCATGGACTGCAGCCTACCAGGCTCGGCCGTCCATAGGATTTTCCAGGCAAGAGTCCTGGAGTGGGGTGCCATTGCCTTCTCTGGAAATAACACATAAATATCAGATATACTGTGGTAGTCTAAGTAAGAAGAGTAAACATGTTACTAGGTTCCACCACTTACCACACAATTTGGACAAGTAATATAACCTCTTAGTTTAAAATTTCCCATGTGAAGATTTAAAATAATAATAATAATAAACCTCACAGAGCTGATGTATTAAAGGACTTAAAATGTGTAAAACATTTAGCACAAAATGTGGTGCATAATGATATTTCAGCAATGGTTCTGGTGAGAGTGGTAGCAGAAATAATTTTAGACCCACAAAATAAGGACAGTCAAAAAGAGCAGAATACAGCAAAATCTGTTCCCAGGCTCATTATTCAAGTAAATCTTTACTGTGTTATATGTTTATATCCCTTCTTTCTAGAGATACCCCCTTATTTCAACCTTGTCTGTTATACTCCAGCCATGCTGAACTCTATATAGCATTCCAAAACACACACACACACACACACACACACACACCCCAAAGTACTTTTATGTATACACCTTTGCACAAGGTTTCTTTCTGCCTGGACTATAACCAGAAACACTAACAACGTCACCAAAGCATGCATACATTTAACACACACACACACACACACACACACACAACTGCCCAACTCTTCATTGCTAAAAGAGTATATTTAACCTTTAAAATGCAATTCAATCATCTTTCCAAAAAGTCTTTGCTGAACACAAGTCAGTGGCTATTCCTCTTTTCATTCCTCTGATATATAGTGAATCATACAATATGATTCTGTGTCATCTGGGATCGATTGTGAGCTCCCTGAGAGAACAGGAAGTTTCTTCCATATGTTAAGTACTTTACACTGTTACTAACAAAAGTAGGACTCCATTTGTAGTCACCTAATGAATGCATGGGACCTATGAAAGAAAAGATGTCTCCAAGCATACCTTAAGCAAAGTTTTAGATCAGCACATTTTGCACAATAATAATTTGGAGATAAATGGAGTCTTTCCAAGTGATTAAAACCCTACCAGTGTACCATCAGCAATACCAGTGGCAGCAGCAGAAACCCAAGGTGATTCCAGATTTGTTAAGAAGAAGGATCATCAATTCTGAAGTATCCTTGTATAGTAAACTATATAATATAAGGTGATATTGGTGCACAAGTGAAGGCAGGCAATTTGTGGAGCTTTCCAGGAATAAAAACATCAGATAGTTAAATTCTTAACATCCAAATAAAATGAACGATTAAAACAAGCTAAAGATTTTTTGAAGAGAAGGATTAGGGTATGGACATAAACTTTTATGATAGGAAATACAGAAAAGCACATAACAAGTAACATGATATATTGTGCTACTTCATATTTTGGGGAGATTTTCTACACTATTTGCAAATTTTATTTTCTGACTAGCTTTTAATCTAACATTTATTCTCATAAGTTAATTTAATTGTTTTGTGGTAGACTTTGGTGATAATTGTTGGGTGTATAGCAACTCTGTAGGTAGTTAACAGATTTACCTATCCTTACAAAGAATTTTGCTCCACCATGAAATAAATCTACCTCCCACTTTAACAAAATGTGTTATTTCAATAATCTAATTCACTGTGTGAGAGTTGGACTGTGAAGAAGGCTGACAACGAATAATTGATGCTTTTGAACTGTGGTGTTGGCGAAGACTCTTGAGAGTCCGTTGGACTGCAAGGAGATCCAACCAGTCCATTCTGAATGAGATCAACCCTGGGGTTCCTTTGGAAGGAATGATGCTAAAACTGAAGCTCCAGTACTTTGGCCACCTCATGCAAAGAGTTGACTCATTGGAAAAGACTCTGATGCTGGGAGGGATTGGGGGCAGGAGGAGAAGGGGATGACCGAGGATGAGATGGCTGGATGGCATCACGGACTCAATGGACGTGAGTCTGAGTGAACTTCAGGAGTTGGTGATGGACAGGGAGGCCTGGTGTGCTGCGATTCATGGGGTCGCAAAGAGTCGGACATGACTGAGCAACTGAACTGACTGAACTGACTGAATTCAGTGTGTTTTTTAGAAGCAAAAACATGGATTTACTGGGATAGAAAGAAAAAGACAAATCAACTAAATAAAAAGCTTTGTCTTATCTATTATATTTTTTAAGCAACAATACAGCAAGGATATTTGAGTTTGGTATCATTTAATGTTATGAAGCAAAAGATGTCCATATTATTAAAAGAATTGTTTAAGTCATATATCAGATAATCAACTACTTCCCATTGTCCATTGTCAATGCATAATATATTCCCACCTCCTTTAAATTTGTTTAATCTGACCTGTTAAAAGTATCTTCCAGTATTTTATAAGCTTTAACTATGACTCACCAGTCTCACCCATCAGGAAGCTTACATAAGCCTCTTAGCCCTATCCATCAGAGGGCAGACACAATGGAAACCATAATCACAGAAAACTACCCAAACTAATAGCATGGACCACAGCCTTGTCTAGCTCAAGGAAACTATGAGCCACATCATGTAGGGCCACTCAAGATGGATGGGTCCTGGTGGAGAGTTCTGACAAAATGTGGTCCACTGGAGAAGGGAATGGTGAAACACTTCAGGATTCTTGCTTTGAGAAAACCAAGGACAGTATAAAAAGGCAAAAAATAGGACACTGAAAGATGAACTCTCAGGTTGGTAGGTGCCCAATATGCTACTGGAGATCAGTGGAGAAATGACTCCAGCAAGAATGAAGAGATGGAGCCAATGCAAAAACAACACCCAGTTGTGAATGTGGCTGGTGATGGAAGTAAAGTCCAATGCTGTAAAGAGCAATATTGCATAGGAACCTAGAATGTTAGGTCCATGAATCAAGGCAAATTGGAAGTGGTCAAACAGGAGATGGCAAGGGTGAACATTAACATTTTAGGAATCAGCAAACTAAAATGGACTGCAATGGGTGAATTTAACTCAGATGACCATTATATCTACTACTGCAGGCAGGAATCCCTCAGAAGAAATGGTGTAGCTATTATAGTGAACAAGAGTCTGAAATGCAGTACTTGGATGCAATCTCAAAAATGACAGAATGATTGCCTCTGTTTCCAAGGCAAACCATTGAATATCACAGTGATCCAAGTTTATGCCCCAAACAGTAAGGCTGAAGAAGTTGAAGTTGAACAGTTCTATTAAGACCTACAAGGCCTTCTATAACTAAAACCCAAAAAAGATGTCCTCTTCATTATAGGGGACTGCAATGCAAAAGTAGGAGTAACAGGAGTAACGGGAAAATTTGGCCTTGGAGTACAAAATGAACAGGACAAAGGCTAATAGAGTGTTGTCAGAGAATGCATTGGTCATAGCAAACACCTTTTCCAACAACACAAGAGAAGAGTCTACACATGGACTTCACCAGATGATCAATACCGAAATCAGACTGATTATATTTTTTGTGGCCAAAGACAGAGAAGCTCTATACAGGCCACAAAAAGAAGACCAGGAGCTGACTGTGGCCCAGATCATGAACTCCTTACAGCCACATTCATATTTAAACTGAAGAAAGTAGGGAAAACCAGTAGACCATGCAGGTATGACCTAAAGTCAATCCATTACGTTATACAGTGGAAGTGAGAAATAGATTCGAGGGATTAGATCTGATAGAGAGCCTGAAGAACTATAGACAAAGGTTAGTGACATTGTACAGGAGGCAGTATCAAGATCATCCCCAAGTAAAAGAAATGCAAAAAGGAAAAATGGTTGTAAGGCCTTACAAATAGCTGAGAAAAGAAGAGAAGCCAAAAGCAAAATAGGAAAGGAAACATATACCCATTTGAATGCAGAGTTCCAAAGAAGAGCAAGGAGAGGTAAGAAAGCCTTCTTCAGTGATCAATGCAAAGAAATAGAGGAAAACAATAAAATAGGAAAGACTAGAGGTCTCTTCAAGAAAAGTAGACATATCAAGGGAACATTTCATGCAAAGATGAATATAATAAAGGACAGAAATGATCTGGACCACACAGAAGCAGAAGACATTAAGAAGAGGTAGAAAGAATACACAAAAGAACTATACAAAAAAGATCTTCATGACCCAGATAACCATGATGGTGTGATCACTCACCTATAGCCAAACATCCTGGAATGCAAAGTCAAGTGTGTCTTAGGAAGCATCACTATCAACAAAGCTAGTAGAGGTGATGAAATTCCAGTTGAGCTATTTCAAGTCCTAAAAGATGATGCTGTGAAAATACTGCTCTCAATATGCCAGCAAATTTGGAATACTTATAGTGGCCACAGGACTGGAAAAAGTCAGTTTTCATTCCAATCCCAAAGAAAGGCAATGCCAAAGAATGCTCAAACTACCACACAATTGCACTCATCTCACTTGTTAGCAAAGTAATGCTTAAAATTCTCCAAGTCAGGCTTCAACTGTACGTGAACCATGAAATTCCAGATATTCAAGCTGGATTTTTAAAAGACAGAGGAACCAGAGATCAAATTGCCAACATCTGTTGGATCATCAAAAAAGCAAGAGAGTTCCAGAAAAACATCTACTTTTGCTTTATTGACTATGCCAAAGCCTTTGACTGCTTGGACTCACAACAAACTGTGGAAAATTCTGAAAGAATACCAGACCACCTGACCTGCCTCCTGAGAAATCTGTATTCAGGTTAAGAACAACAGTTATAACTGGACATGGAACAACAGACTGGTTCCAAATTGGGAAAAGGAGTCTGCAAAGCTATATATTGTCATCCTGCCTTTTTATCTTAGATGCAGAGTACATCATACAAAATGCCAGGCTGGATGAAGCACAAGGTGGTATCAAGATTTCTGGGAGAAATATCAGTAACCTCAGCTATTCTGATGAGACACAGTTATGGCAGAAAATGAGAAACTAAAAAGCCTCTTGATGAAAGTGAAAAGGAAGAGTGCACAAGTTGGCTTAAAACTCAACATTCAGAAAATAAGATCATGGCATTTGGTCTCATTACTTCATTGCAAATAGATGGGGAAACAATGGAAACAGTCAGAGACTTTAGTTTTATGAGCTCCAAAGTCACTGCATCTGGTGACCGAAGCCATGAAATTAAAAGAACTTGCTCCTTGGAAGATAAGCTATGACCAACCTAGACAGCACATTAAAAAGCAGAGACATTAGTTTACAAAGACGGACCACAACATTCCATCTAGTCAAACTATGGTTTTCTAGTAGTTATGTATGGATGTGAAAGTTGGACCATAAAGAAAACTGAGTGCTAAAGAATTGATTCTTTTGAACTGTGATATTGGAGAAGACTCTTGAGAGTCCCTTGGACTACAAGGAGATCCAGTCAATCTTAAAGGAATTCAGTACTGAATATTCACTGGAAGGTCTGATGCTGAAGCTGAAACTCCAATACTTTGGCCACCTAATGCAAAGAAATGTCTCAAGAAAAGACCCTGATGCTGGGAAAGATTGATGGTGGGAGGAGAAGGGGATGACAGAAGCTGAGATGGTTGGATGGCATCACCGACGCATTGGACATGAGTTTGAGTAGGCTACAGGATTTGCTGATGGACAAGAAGCCTGGTGTGCTGCAGTCCATTGGGTGGCAAAGAGTCAGATCCAACTGAGTGATTAAACTGAACTGAACTGATGACATCAGTGGTATTGCAGAGCTGCCTGTCAATAGAAAAAGACACAAGGCGGTGACTTTTTAGAGGGAGTGACCCTGTCAGTTCTTAAATACCATCAAAATAAGGAAAAAATAAAGGATATTTCACCTTTATTTAAAGAATTAATTCCACATATGCTAAAGTGAACTAGACTATTCATCCATGAGAATTATAAATAGATTTCTTTCCAATTGCATTAAAAAATGTGACATGGCAGATATTCAAGAGCCTTTCCAAACATTATGTCTCTTACATCTTTTAAGATATCTTTGTGTGTCAAAAATACTGCTTTCAAGAAAGAATAATTATGTCCTATTGACCACAACAAAAATGGTTAAGTACTTGTTTTAAATCTGCATTCTACACTTGGTTGATAAGTCATAGTAGACAGTTAAAATGATTTCACATGTTTAGTCTCAAAATCCCTTAATCAACTAAGAATGTACTTTCATAGTCCAGAATCCATTTAGATTACAAATCAAACTGAAGTTATTTCTTTATGAGAACAATCCTACCTAACTGTAAATAGTAACTGCATATATTGAAGGGAAATATTTTTGATACATATTAGAATGCATTTTTTTTCTTAAGGCTGAGAAAGTTATTGTTTACACACAATATTTAGTGCATTCACTTTATGCTAGTGAATTCAATTTGTTAATCAGAGTTAAAAAGCTAATCTGTAATATCAGGTCTTTCAGGCTTCTCATGTGATCATCTCTTTATTCCTCAGAATAAAGTGCTCATTAGATCTCAGTTTTATAGATTAGGAAGCTTAGGTTTCAAGAGAATAAGTGAATTGCTTAAAGTAATATGTTTCATTACTGGAATCTCAACGTGTTTTGTTTTGTTTTGTTTTGTTTGAGTTCAGGGACTATTCTCAGAAATTCCACTTCAAAGGCTTCTATGACAATTATTATTTTAAGTCATATATTTAATTTCTATTTCTTGAATATGGGCTATTGGCTTCTTTCTGGGTTGCCTACAAACAAGGCAAAATGTGATCAATTTGGGATTATTTTGGTGGATAGGTATGTTTGAATCATCCCTTACGTCCTATGTAAAGGTTTGAATTCAATTACTCATGATGCAATTGAATTGAATGGCTTAGCATTTGTGTATGAAATATTTTAAAATTTTTCTAAATTCCATATAAATGTGTTAGTATACTGTATTGGTGTTTTTCTTTTTGGCTTACTTCACTCTGTATAAAAATTTTTCTTCCAATTGTTCATTAGTTAATTTAGAATGCTTTTTACTGTGTTTTTACAGATTCCTAATAGGAACACATTCTCTCAAATAGGTAAATTTTATTGTTTTTACTTGATGAAGTATACAACACTGAATGTAAAACTTTTCAATTTGTAGCTGTATATCACATGGTAGAAGATATTAAGAAGAGGTGGCAAGAATACACAGAAGAACTGTACAAAAAAGATCTTCATGACCTGGATAATCACAATGCTGTGATCACTCATCTAAAGCCAGACATCCTGGAATGTGAAGTCAGGTGGGCCTTAGAAAGCATCACTACGAACAAGGCTAGTGGAGGTGATGGAATTCCAGTTGAGCTGTTTCAAATCCTGAAAGATGATGCTGTGAAAGTGCTGCACTCAATATGCCAGCAAATTTGGAAAACTCAGCAGTGGCCTCCAGACTGGAAAAGGTCAGTTTTCATTTCAATCCCAAAGAAAGGCAATGCCAAAGAATGCTCAAACTACCACACAATTGCATTCATATCACATGCTAGTAAAGTACTGCTCAAAATTCTCCAAGCCAGACTTCAGCAATACGTGAACCGTGAACTCCCTGATGTTCAAGCTGGTTTTAGAAAAGGCAGAGGAACCAGAGATCAAATTGCCAACATTTGCTGGATCAGGAAGAAAGCAAGAGAGTTCCAGAAAAACATCTATTTCTGCTTTCTTGACATTGCCAAAGCCTTTGACTCTGTTGACCACAATAAACTGTGGAAAATTTGAAAGAAATGGGAATACCAGACTACCTGACCTGCCACTTGAGAAACCAGTATTCAGGTCAGGAAGAAACAGTTAGAACTGGACATGGAACAACAGACTGGTTCCAAATAGGAAAAGGAGTACATCAAGGCTGAATATTGTCACCCTGCTTATTTAACTGATATGCACGTACATCATGAGAAATGCTGGAAGAAACACAAGCTGGAATCAAGATTGCTGGGAGAAATATCAATAACCTCAGATATGCAGATGACACCACCCTTATGGCAGAAAGCGAAGAGGAACTCAAAAGCCTCTTGATGAAAGTGAAAAAGGAGAGTGAAAAAGTTGGCTTAAAGCTCAACATTCAGAAAACGAAAATCATGGCATCCAGTCCCATCACTTGATGGGAAATAGATGGGGAAACAGTGGAAATAGAGACAGACTTTATTTTCCTGGGCTCCAAAATCACGGCAGATGGTGACTGCAGCCATGAAATTAAAAGACGCTTACTCCTTGGAAGAAAAGTTATGATCAACCTTAGATAGCATATTCAAAAGCAGAGACATTATTTTGCAGACTATAATCCATCTAGTCAAGGCTACGGTTTTTCCAGTGGTAATGAGATCAACCCTGGGATTTCTTTGGAAGGAATGATGCTAAAACTGAAGCTCCAGTACTTTGGTCACCTTATGTGAAGAGCTGACTCATTGGAAAAGATCCTGATGCTGGGAGGGATTGGGGGCAGGAGGAGAAGGAGACGACTGAGGATGAGGTGGCTGGATGGCATCACGGACTCAATGGACGTGAGTCTGAGTGTACTCCGGGAGTTGGTGATGGACAGGAAGGCCTGGCGTACTGCGATTCATGGGGTCGAAAAGAGTCGGACATGACTGAGCGACTGAACTGAACTGAATGTATGGATGTGAGAGTTGGACTGTGAAGAAGGCTGAGCGCCAAAGAATTGATGCTTCTGAACTGTGGTGTTGGAGAAGACTCTTGAGAGTCCCTTGGAGTGCAAGGAGATCCAACCAGTCCATTCTGAAGGAGATCAGCCCTGGGATTTCTTTGGAAGGAATGATGCTAAAGCTGAAACTCCAGTACTTTGGCCACCTCATGCGAAGAGTTGACTCATTGGAAAAGACTCTGATGCTGGGAGGGATTGGGGGCAGGAGGAGAAGGGGACGACAGAGGATCAGATGGCTGGATGGCATCACTGACTCAATGAACGTGAGTCTGAGTGAACTCTGGGAGTTGGTGATGGACAGGGAGGACTGGTGTGCTGTAATTCATAGGGTCGCAAAGAGTCAGACACGCCTGAGTGACTGAACTGAGCTGAAATGTTCACACGGTAGAATACATTGCAGGGAATTTCATGAACAGATGAGTGAAGGTTTCTACTCTGGATTCGCCTATTAATTCATGGTGCATTATGATACACTAATGAGAGAGAATGGACAGTAATTTGTGTGGTATCCCACTTTTATTTAAGTCTAGTCTGGGACATCACCCAACTCCATTTGTTTGATGGACTCCATGCATTAATAAAATCTCCTAATCTTCTCCTATTAAACTTTTCTCTTTTTTAACTATTATTATTTTTTTTTTACTAGAATGATTGTTAACAATGACATTAGTTCCTTCTCCTAATCACAAATCCTAGGATCATAAATCACAAGTGATTTCATTCAAACACATGATTTAAACTCTTTTGGTTTCCAGTAAATATACATATACTGACATTTAGAAACATACATCCATCATTATGAGCCCAATTTGATATGCCTCTTACATTTTCAACAAAGCTCTTACTTTGCCTTGTTTAATTTCTAGTTCTTTTGTTTGGATAATTTTTGTTTATTTTGTTTTTGGAGAAGGAAATGGCAACCCACTCCAGTATTCTTGCCTGGAAAATCCCATGGACAGAGGAGCCTGGTAGGTTACAGTCCACAGGGTCGCAAAGAGTCAGACACGACTGAGCGACTTCACTCACTCACTCACTCACAGCCAGTAACCAGAAATAAGACATTTCTTTTATATGATTGTCCTATGAAACTGACAATAATAATTACATAGATGATTAGCATATAATTTGGCTCACAGAATTACAATTGTCAAATAATCTGGATTCACTTAGGAGATAGTGAAACCTCTGTTTTAAAAGAAAAAATTCAAGATTGCTCATCTTCCCATGGTACAGGAAAAGGCTGGAATAAATTCCCTTTGAATTCAAGAGAAAGCAATAGTTATATTTTTAGTGATATTACTGAGTAGCTCCAAATATTAGACTAGTCACACTCATTTGAAGAATCCATATATTTATATATTACTTATGTTTGTTAAAAAGTAAAGGTCAATCATTTGACATGTATAAAGTTTTTAGTTCTGTTACATGAATAAGTTCTGTAGATCTGCTCTATAACACATTTCCAGGAAGAATAAAGTATGGTGTAATTCTGTCGAGGGCCAGCGTGAGGAATCCCACCCGTGACAGGGTCTGTGGCAG
Organism: Aepyceros melampus; assembly: GCA_006408695.1. NCBI lineage: Eukaryota > Metazoa > Chordata > Mammalia > Artiodactyla > Bovidae > Aepyceros > Aepyceros melampus. The sequence continues at coordinate 71,940 of SJXQ01006218.1, forward strand.
ACTCAGATGGCAGGACAATTTGAGTCATCGGAATTCTCCCTGGTTTTTCCTGAGCATGTACCCCAAAAAATAAGAATTTGTCTGTATTTGTCTCTTTCCCCACTGTTCTCTGCCAGTTTCTCAGAAAGAGTTAATTCAAAGCTTTAGCTTCCTGCATTTGAAAGGAGTGTTTCAGCCCAACCCCCTTTGATAATTCCCTAGCCTGCCTAAACAGGTTCCCCTGAGCTTTTACAAGCTTGTGAATTGCTCGCAACCCCCAACTGTGAGGGGCAAAAAGGCCTTGAAGTGTTTTAAATTTACAAACCTTTTCTAGGAGCCAAAGCTTTAGTAGTGATATAGACTTCACTGTTGCCTCAGTGATCACTGCCAGACCTCCTTATTTGCACCTGGAAGTTTCTGCTATACAAACAATATTTGGAAATAGATATGTAGTAGTTTTTTGATGTTAGCAACACTAGGCTTTTGAGTTAATTGCTTTCTTTTATAAATCATTGTACTCCCTCTTGCTTGCTGTGTCCTTGCTATGTGAGAATGCAACTTTGTTTAGTGCCTCCCAAGAATGGTGCCAGACCTTGGAAAAAATAACACTTATCAGGAAAGAGCTGTAAATTGCCAAATTGGCCTTTTGACTGGAAGATGATGTAAATTATCTAAGACTTGTGTATTCAATTAGGTATGCAGAGAATAAGCCTGGTCTCGATAAGAGTCAGGGCTGCTGTCATTGCCAAAATTTGTGAAACCCATTGATCTTCATTGTATAAAAAGGACATGTGAAAAATAAAGTTTGGACCAGCTTTCTCGGGAATAGTTTCTCAGAGCAGTTTTTCTGGACCAGATCTTCTCAGACCGGTTCTGCAGGCCGGCTTCTCAGACGACTTGCTCTTCTAAACTCGTTCTTTAAGGATATCTGGCTCCCACACCTCTCTCTCTCTCTATCTCTCTGTCCTCTTGTACTTTAACTCCAGGCTGAATTCCCATCTGGAGCGGGAGGCTCACCATGTCTACTTACTTGCCCTAGCCCTAAGTTCTGCAAGAAAAGGGATCCACGGTGGGGCCCCTTTAGAGATTCAAGCAGACGCCAGTGGCCTACATAGATGGTGCAAATCTCTTGTCTTGAGATTTTATTGGCTTTCCCCGTAAACCAAGTTATTCAGCCTCCTATTTTTCTAGTAATTTCCTACTATTCTTTGCTGTCCTGAGCTATCCTGTCCTATCCTTTCCTATCCGCCCACTCCGTCCCACCTTTGAATATCCCTGGATCCACCGGGGCTGGACTCCGGCATAATTCTATATTTGTTAATTGAATAGATCTCATGCTAAATGTTTATACCACCAAAAAAAAAAAAAAAGGAGGGGAGGCTTGAAGGAACTCTGAAGGAAGCTGTTGCATATGTCTATTATCTTAATTGCTGTGATAGTACAATAGGTCATTGCGTGTAGCCAAATTCATCAATTAAATGTGTTAAATATGTACATTTCTTTCTATATCAGTTGTATTTCAATAAGTCTGTTTAACAAAAGTAAAGGTAGAAATAATATAGGGGAAGACAGTGAAGTAGGAAGTTTCAACAATTTCTTGCTACCTACAACACTGCAGTAGCAGAATAGATGTAACTATTTTGGAGCTCTGAAGTCTAATGAAAGCTCATAATTTACAGAAAGAAACTTAGATGATAAATTGTGGTTAATTCTAGTCACTTTCAGGTCTTAGCATAGCAGCAACTACTCCCCACCACCCTAGCCCATGTCAGGTAGTCACACATGCATTCCAGACACAGTTTACATGCAACTAGTAGGAGCCAGATGGGAAGAGGTCCTTGCCTTTTAATTATCAGAATTTGTGCTCTGATCATTCATTTCTTCTTCAGATCTCAGAGGTACAGACAAATAGGAAGGCAGCCATGGTTATGCCTCCTCTCATTGTGGAAAGCCCTTTCCCTTCTGACTGAAGAGACTACCAGAAGACTTATAAAGCTAGTGCCTAAGTCCATCAGCAGATGAATGGATAAGAAAGCAGTGGTACATATACACAATGGAGTATTACTCAGCCATTAAAAAGAATACATTTGAATCAGTTCTAATGAGGTGGATGAAACGGGAGCCAATTATACAGAGTGAAGTAAGCCAGAAAGAAAAACACCAATACAGTATACTAACACATATATATGGAATTTAGAAAGATGGTAATGATAACCCTGTATGTGAGACAGCAAAAGAGACACAGATGTATAGAACGGACTTTTGGACTCTGAGGGAGAGGGAGAGGGTGGGATGATTTGGGAGAATTTGCACTGAAACATGTATACTATCATGTAAGAAAAGAATTGCCAGTCTATGTTCGATACAGGATACAGGATGCTTGGGGCTGGTGCACTGGGATTATCCAGAGAGATGATATGGGGAGGGAGGTGGGAGGGGGGTTCAGGATTGGGAACTCACGTACCCCCGTGGTGGAATCATGTCAATGTATGGCAAAACCAATACAGTATTGTAAAGTAAAATAAAGTAAAAATAAAAATTAAAAAGAAAGAAAGAAAATAGCAAGAAGTGACTCATCACATACAAAGGATCCTCAATAAAATTATGAGGAGACTTATTACCAGAAACATCAGAGGCTAGAAACAGTTGGCCAATATAGTCAAAGTGTTAAAACAAACAAACAAACACAAAATAAATGTTAATCAAGGATCCTATATCTGGCAAAAGTAAAGAAGAAATTAAGACATTTCTAGGTGAACAGAAGCTGAGGAATTTGTTGCTATTAGACTTTTGTTGAATTTTTAAAGAAGATCCTGAAGGCTAAAATAAAATGACTTTAGAGAATACTTGAGGCCATATGAAGAAATAAAGATCATAGTAGAGACAAGTACACAGATAAATACCAAATCTGATATCATTTTAACAATGGTTTCTAAATCCACCTTTTGTTGTATATATGATTCAATAAACTAATATGTTAAAAAAATATGTTAGTTGAAAAGCTATTGTAATGTTTGCTAATGCCACATTTTCCTACATAATTTAACAGACTAATCTATTTAAAATTTAAAAAAAAGTTTATATTTGGGGGCATGCAATATACAAAGACTTAATTCTGTGATACTAAAAACTGAAAAAGGTGAGGACAGAGCTAAAAGGAACAGAGTTTTGTATGTTATTGAACTTGCTGCTGCTGCTGCTAAGTTGCTTCAGTCGTGTCTGAGTCTGTGTGACTCCACAGATGGCAGCCCACCAGGCTCCTCTGTCCACAGGATTCTCTAGGCAAGAATATTAGAGTGGGTTGCCATTTCCTTCTCCAGTTATTGAACTTAATCTAGTTAAATTCTATAAATTCAAGTTAGAGTGTTAAAACTTTAAGACTTTAAATGTAAACTCGATGGCAATCACAGTGAAAACAACTTTTGAATGTGCACAAAGGGAAATGAGAAAGATATTTAAACATTTCATGAAAAAAAAAATTCAACTAAACATAAGTAAAACAGTAATGCAAGAAAAGTACAAAAAAGCTGTGAGACAAATGGGAAACAAATACAAGGCATATCAAAAATACTAGAAGTACATCCATCCTTATCAGTAATTACTTTAAATGTAAACTGATTAAATCAAATCAAAAGACAGAGATTAACAAAACATGTGAAAAACCATGATCTGACTGTCTGTTGTCTAGTAGAGATTCTCTTTAGATCCAAAGACACAAAGGGGTTTGTGATGAAAAATGCCATTTGCTATATCAGCAAACAAACAATGTGTGGCCATCAAGCCATCAGCCAGTACCTCCCCGAATCCCACCCGTCCCAAGAGTGAGCCCAAGAGATCTCAGGAAGGAAACTAATGTGCTGTACATTGCAAGTCCTTAGCCACTGCAGACACTCCCAGCGGTGTACCCTGGAGGAACTCAGGATGGAAATGAACAGGATACTGGCCCTAGAGAGCTAAGGTACACATCAAAGGGATGATTTCAATAAGCCCAGACTCTTGCGTCTTCCCATACACTGAAAAGTGCTAATAAATTCGTTAGCTTAAAATATCTGGTTTTCTTTAATTAGCAATACTTTTTGATAGCCTGACTACTTGGTCTTTGTTTCAATGCCTATATATCCCAGCTGTTCCATTACCTCTTAAGAGCAGTCCCTCAGCACTATCTGAAAGACTGCCTTCAAGGCTTGAGGTTCATAAAATGAATAAAACAAAATTTTCAACTTTTCTGCATTTTTTTTTCAGTAAACAGATTGAAACTGAAAGGATGGAAAGATATTCCATGCACACAGCAACTCAAAAAGAGCATGAGTGGCTAAACTTTTATTTAAAAAAAAACAACTTTAAATCAAATAACTATAAGAGATAAAAACTACACTGTATGTTAACAAGAGGTTCAAATCAGTAAGAATATATAATGATAATAAACATTTAATAAAATATCTTTCATAGGCAGGAGATGGGAGGGAGATTCAAAAGGGAAGGAATATACATAAACATTTGGTTAATTCATGTTGATGTATGACAGAAATCAAACCAATACTATAATAGAAATTATCAATTAAAATTAAATATCTAAAAAATTACTTTAGGGGAAAAATGATAATTTAAATATATGAAGAAAAACTGACAGCATTAAAGAGAGAAGGTTCCACAATAATAGTTACAAACTTCAATATTCCACTATCAATAATGGATAAAATACCAAGCTAGAAGATAAGTAAGGAAACAGAGGATTTGAATACCATAATAAACCAACTAGAACTTAGAGACAAATACAGAGCATTCTACCCAAAAAGAACAGAATGCAAATCTTCTCAAGGTCCCATGAAACATTTTTCAGGATATATAATACATTAGGTAACAAATTAAGTCTTCACAGATTTAAAATGTAAACAGCATACAAAGCATGTTCTCTGACTACAATGGGATGAAGTTAGAAATTAATAAATCAATGAAAACTTGAAAAACAATATAGAAATCAGACAATGCCTTCCTAAAAAACTTATAGATCAAGGAAGAAATCACAGAGAGAATTTCAAAATACAGACAAAAAATGCAAACAAAATATCAAAATTTATAGGACATAGAGAAAGTAGTGATAATGAGAAAATGTGTAGCTATAAATACTTATATTAAAGAAAAAGTTTAAATTAGCAATCTAACTTTATAAATAAAGAACTAGAATAATAAGAACAAATCAAATTCAAATCCATCAGAAGGAAAGAAATAAGATTAGGGCAGAAACAAAGAAGTAAGAAATAGAAAATCAAGAGAGAAAAATCAATAAAATTTAAAGTTATTTCTTTGAAAAGATCAACAAAGTTGAGACATCTTTTAACTAGATAGAATAAGGGAAAAAAAGGACTAAATTAATAAAACCAGAAATAAAAATGGGAGCACTGTTACTGATTCTACAAAAATAAAATAATTTTATGAGAATGCTATACAAATTGTATACCAACAAACTGGATAATGTAGACGAAAGGGACAAATTCCTACAAAAACAAAACCTAGTAAGGTTAAGTCCATAGAAACAGAAAGTCAGAACAGACTTAAACTTAGTAGGGAGACTGAATCAATAAAAAAAAAAAAAAAAGCCCTGGACCTGATGGCTTCATTGGTGAATTCTACCTAGCATTTTAAGAGAACTAACACTAACACTTATCAAATTTTCAAAAACAAACAGGAGAGAACACTTACCTAATAATTTTGAGAAGCCAAAATTACACTGATATCGAAGTCAGAAAGAGACATCACAAGGAAAGAACACTAAAAATTAATATACTTCATGAACATTGATACAAAAGTTTAAAAAGAAATTAGCAAACCAAATTCAACAGCATATGAAAAGAATTATACCACACACCCAAGTAGGATGTATTTCTGGAATGAAAATATGATGAAACATATAAAAATGGCCAATGAAATATACCATATTAGCAGAACTATTTTTTTAATCCCATTATCATTCAATTGATACAGAAAAAGCAAAAGCATCTGACAAAATTCAACACCTTTTCTTAGTAAAAAAAAAAAAAAATCAGCAAAATAGAAATAGAAGAAAATTGCCTCAAAATGTCATGCATGAGCAGAGTTCTAAAGATGGATGGTGCTAATAGTATCACAACAACAGTATGAATTTGTTTAATACCTCTTAACTGTATAGTTAAAAATGGTTAAGATTATACATTTTATGTTAAATTTTTCCACAATAAAATTTTTCATCATGGAGATAATTATCCATTTTTTCTACAATGAAAAATTAAAAATATAATAATAAAGTTCAATTTTATATAATGGAAAAATAACATAATTTGAAGGTTTTTTTTTAAAATAAATAATATAGGACATTGCATATTTGAGAAGGAAGGTCTTAATTGTTCTAACATTTCAAATTTCATGTGTAGGTACCACATTTTCAGTATGGATATGGGGTCACTTATCCTATGTTGCAGTGGGGTTTTTGATGTTTGTCTCAATTGTTATAGCTAGCTTATACTGCGGTAAAAAATAGCCTCATATCTACAGAGCTTAAAACAATTATAGTTTGTTTCCATTTGTGCTACAAGTTCACACTGGTTTTGCGGGTAGTTCTCTTCCAATATGTCTCTACTCTGAGACATTGGATAAAACAGCTTTCATGAAAATAGTTCTCAAACTTTAATGTGCATACAAATCACTTGCTAAAATGCATATATTGACTTAACTCTGGAGAAGTATCTGACATTCTATATTTCTAGAAAGTTCATCAGTTCAGTTCAGTCAGTCAGTCAGTCGAGTCCGAATCTTTGCGACCCCATGAGTCGCAGCATGCCAGGCCTCCCTGTCCATCACCAACTCCCTGAGTTCACTCAGACTCACGTCCAGCGAGTCATTGATGCCATCCAGCCATCTCATCCTCTGTCGTCCCCTTCTTCTCCTGCCCCCAATCCCCCCAGCATCAACGTCTTTTCCAATGAGTCAACTCTTCGCATGAGGTGGCCAGAAAGTTCATAGACAATGTTTATGTTGTTGGCTTGTAAGCTTCACTGATTAGAAAGATTCTAAAGCAGAAACTCTTCATGCAGGAGGAAGAGAATCTAGCAAATTGCTCCTTGGCTGTTAATGAATTCCAAAAGGAAGTAAAATGTGTCAGTTCCATTCACATTCCATTTACAGAAACAAGTCAGACAGCCATTTTCAACTTGAAGAACACAGGGAAACACAGCTGCACTGTATTTCCAGAAATGGGAGAACTAAACACTAGGTAACGACTTTGGTAACTATCATAGAAAACAAAATGTCTTCAATGCATAGAGATGTTATTATAAAGGAACAGCTGCATCAATGATGGCTATTTCTGAGCAACACAGACTAAAGCAGCTGAGCGTGGTCCAGAAACAGGTTGTGCCAGTGCAGGTGGGCCCCGTTGATAGAGTTTTGACTTTTAAAGCCAGGGAATACAAATAAACATGTAGCATCTCATGTCTTATAAGACATCATATGAAGAGGGAAAAAAAATGTTTAATCCTAAAAAAAAGTTCTTATCTAAGATCAATTATCATCCTGCCCCACAAAAATTAGCTGAAGCAACAGAGAGATGATTCTATGCAGATACTGTTAAGAATCCAGGGAAGCTCAGAGCTCAGATTGTCCAGTTATACCAGAAGACCATTTGTATGGATTAAAGAGAGATCCTAATGTTCTCCAGGATCCTAAATGTTCCTCCATCTACTTAATAATTTACCATGAGCAAGTCATAACATGACTCTAGGGATCCTGAGTAGCCATTCATCTGAAACAATAACCACTGATGATAACTTGGAAGAGTAAAAGAAGAGTATATTTTAAGATAATTAACCGGAGAAGATAAGGCTATGGTCAAGTCTGCATTTGAGTTTCAAGAAAGAATGGAACTGATAAATATAGTCATAGGAACCTTATCACTTAAGAAATATTTCAAAATATAACATGTTTCTCAAAAGGTTGAAATACTCAGTTCTATAAACAAATTCTAGTTTTATTTTATTACTCAATAAAATGGCTTATTGCTCTACTTTTTATATCCCTTTTTCTACAATTCTGAGCAATATATCTCCTCTTTTAAACCAGTTCCTCAATCTTCATTGGATTTGGAGAACTGGTAGCTATGGGGTCAGGAAAAAAGGATGTCTGTCATGACATCATAGAAACAATATTTAGCCTTATGATTTTATCCTGAGGTAAAGTTATTATATTCAGTCTCAATAAGAACTAAGGAATGACCAGAGTCAGTTAAAAATTAACACTTATATCTCAGGAAGGTCAGTACAGGATTTATAAAATTGGGATGTAGTTACATAGACATGATATTTCAAAAGATATAAGAGTATAAAGACAGATTTTGTCCAGAGAACAAAGGGTCATGGACATATTCATTGGGTAACACCTGCATTTGACTAAATAAAGGACGGATAAAGTGTAGCAGTAAAGAAACTAAAAAAAAAAAAAGAAAAAGAAAAAACAGGTAGCGTATTAGGAAGGAAACAGAAAACCTGCAATATCAGATATCAAGGAAGTATAAAAATGAATTAACATGGAAGTTAATAGTGATGAATCATACAGAAAATTCAAGATAACAACTAAATAATTCTGTGAGAACTTATTTGAAATTCGGTTTCTAGTAAGAAGCAGCTTGGTAGAATATAAGCTCTGGAAATAGAAAACCTGAAATTAATCCCATGTTTTGCCACTTTCTAGCTCTTTTGTACCCTTGGGTGATTTGCTAAGTTTCCTAACTTCCAATTTGTTATCTATGCGTGGGTTAAAGTATCATCCATGTGAAGGCTCTAGGTTCTGTTGGAAATAAAAAACCTTCAATAAATTTTAGCCTAAGAATAATGATTTGATTATATTTATAACAGCAGTTGTGAAGAGTGATGAGAATCAAGCTTAACTCCAAAGGATTTATGATTTGGGCATTAATTATAATACATAAGCAGTAAACACTAATTTGTCCATAATTATTGCAGTAGACAGGTTAAGTGTATCAACTTTGATGGGTACAAGATTTGAGGTTATAAATTTTTATTTTTTCCTGTTACTAATTTTTAGAATGAAGTTCTTTTGAACATATTTTTAGTGGAAGGGAAAGAGACACTGAAGAGACAGATTTGAAAAGAGAGAAAAGTCACAAAGGATAAGAAGAAAGAATCATAGCCTCAGTAGGCAGGTTAGCTCTGGTAAACAAGACTGAAAGGTATTCTGAACCCAGAGGGGAGTAGAAAAGGAACAGGCATGTTGAGATTAGAAGGTGGAAGTTTTTTTCAAGTAGCCTCAGTCTAAAAATACATTGCGAAAGGTCAGTTGGAAAGTGACAGTAGCAGAGGTGGGGTTTCATATTGAGAAAGCAGAAAGTTTGGGCTAAGACCAAATAGAATATTACATAGTGTCCAGTCTTAAATGACTAAAATATTTCCCAGAGTTAGGAAGATAATAAAGATAGGGTAGGGATCTTTGTTATACCTTAACCCAAAAGTATAGAATCTGGATGTAAATCTTTGCAAGCATTGAACACCAAACAAAAATAAAGTTAATCACATAAATACTGTAATTTGGAATAATAATCTCAGAAATCCATTGAAAATAGAAGGGGAGAATAATCTTATAATAAGAAAGATTTATCAATAGCCATCTTTATAAAATAACTCAGTGTGCAAAACAATTAAACTGAAAATGGGAGGAGGGAGTATGATAGGGATGGCTGATACAAGATTTTTCAGTTCAATTGATCAGTTTACATTTATAAAACAGTACACGGACAAGAAGGAGAAGGCAATGGCACCCCACTCCAGTACTCTTGCCTGGAAAATCCCATGGACGAAGGAGCCTGGTGGGCTGCAGTCCATGGGGCCACGAAGAGTCAGACATGACTGAGTGACTTCACTTTCAGTTTTCAGTTTCATGCATTGGAGAAGGAAATGGCAACCCACTTCAATATTCTTGCCTAGAGAATCCCAGGGATGGGGTAGCCTGGTGGGCGCCGTCTATGGGGTTGCACAGAGTCGGACACGACTGAAGCGACTTAGCAGCAGCAGCAGCACACGGACAAGACTGTGGTTATCTGTTATTTTCTACTTTCCCAACACAGATCCCATTATAAAATATGTAATTTATTTGAAACTTAATCTTCAAATAAAACTGAAGGAGTATTGCTAAGTTTTATTTATCCAAGTAATTGACCCTTGACTGTGTGAAAAACAGTGGACTGAAAAAAAAAATTAATTAGCATGATTTGAGACTATGGAATCAGCAATCTGTATTATTTCATGACGGCTGTAGTCTATTAAGTTTTCATATTAAAGCAACTTAACTGTTAAATTTTCTCTAATACAAAAGTTAAAGAAAAGGCTCTTATGTAACTTGGTGCTTATAAAATTCTCATGAACAGATCACTTTCTTTGTTCTTTTAATCTCGGTAAACTTCTGCTTGCTTTTAAGTTTAGGGCTACTCTTTGGAATCAAAGCAAACTTACAAGACCAATATGGTCATTGGAAGTTTTCTCTAAAAATGAATGAAATTAAAGTACTGTTTGTAGAGGAAAACCATGTTTTGTTTACATAGGGAGGAAAGGCAGCATACAGTTCTTCTCCAGGGAAAGACATTCTCTGTTGATTTACGTCTGTGACAGGAGAATAACATAACAGATATATTGCCTGGAATAAAGTATATACTGACACAAATTTAAATCATATACAACTTGTATTTTATAGAACGGCTGTGAATTATGCTTTTTTGGTTCCATGTGTAATTAGAGAATATAATAAATATGAACATTAACTTTAATATTCCCATTACAAAGCAAAAAAGATGTATGCTGCCCAGGGAAAGGAGGAATTTTCTCTTGGTGTAAGATTTTTTCCTTTAGAAAGGTACAAGAGATGGGAAGTGTACTTTAGGCCTCACTATCTGGAAACCTACACAGTAAGAAGTCATAAAAGATGTCAACACTAATTTATGACTCATACTTTGTGTTACACACAAAGAGAATTTGGAGTCCTCTCTGAGAGATTTAGAGAGTAAAGTACTGGTAAAACTAATGCATTATTGTCCAAGATATTCTTACTTTTGGATGGCTTATTGTGTCCACCTGCTCTTTCAAAAATGTCTTTGCTCCTCCTCCCACTTCCAAAAATGGGATTAGAGTACAAGACAAGCTAATAGGCGGCATTTGCTCTTTCCTACTGTGGCTATTTTGGCTGGAACTATCTCCAAGAGTGTGGCGCCCTGTAGGTTGGCTGTCTGTCATGCGAGAAAAAGTAGATGAAATAAATTAACCCATGGTAACAAGGCTACAGAGTACACTGTGGTAATAATTGTCAACTTTATGTTTGCATCACACAGTATAAAACAGGCCTGTGTGATTTTGCTGTCATTAATTTAATTTGTACCCACTAAATTTTATGTTTTCAATTTGAATTGGGATGCAAAAGCAGGACTGATGATCTGCCAGACTCACCCTAAGGTATTGAGCAATACTCTGTACTAGATGAAGAAATTGTCAACTATTTTGTAATATTTTGCACAAGATAAATTTGTCTTAATCTTTCTGAAAGCAGGATTTAGGCAAGCACTGTGTCAGGGCCAAATTCTATCTATACATACCATGTTTGATCTTTTGGATTTAATCTCATTACCAAAAAGTAATTCCAGAAAGAAAATCTCCTAAAAGGACTCCACATTCTGAAGACTAAAAGACAGGAATAGGAAAGCACTTGATTCACAGCAGTTCCTAAGAAAACAAGTATTTAGTATTAATTAAATATCTGAAAGGAAGTCTTTGAAATGTTTCTAATTATAGCCAGAATGTTTAATAATTTTTGAATTTAAAGGCTTCTTAATAATTATCATAAGACCAGTAATGAAATCTTATAAATATACATGACAGTGGTATTGATTCCATAAGAAGTAAACTGGTCATTAGTTTTATAGTGATTAAACAAACTATAATCTTTCTGAAAGCAGGATTTAGGCAAGCACTGTGTCAGGGCCAAATTCTATCTATACATACCATGTTTGATCTTTTGGATTTAATCTCATTACCAAAAAGTAATTCCAGAAAGAAAATCTCCTAAAAGGACTCCACATTCTGAAGACTAAAAGACAGGAATAGGAAAGCACTTGATTCACAGCAGTTCCTAAGAAAACAAGTATTTAGTATTAATTAAATATCTGAAAGGAAGTCTTTGAAATGTTTCTAATTATAGCCAGAATGTTTAATAATTTTTGAATTTAAAGGCTTCTTAATAATTATCATAAGACCAGTAATGAAATCTTATAAATATACATGACAGTGGTATTGATTCCATAAGAAGTAAACTGGTCATTAGTTTTATAGTGATTAAACAAACTATTTTCATAATATTTCACTCAATTTAATCAGACTGCCAGGATGAACATACAATTTGTATTTTTATATACTTTTTGATACTATTAACAAAAGGTATTTTCAAAGACATCAGTGATTGTCAAAATCCATGAAATTCACAATAGAATATCATTTTCTCATCTGTATAATATAGATGGCAATACCAATTTCACCAATCATTGTGGAATCAATAAAATGTTGTGTTAAATGAGACCAACAAGGTTGCTTTGAGAAGGGGTAGATATCTAGATTTGAACCCTCACCACAAAACTTTCTTCTACACCCTGATATTTACTTTGTGTTTCAAATTCATGTCTCAGCAAAGGAACTACTATTATTTGTAGTAAATGGAAAAAATCATTAAATCTACAAACGTTTAAATTCATTATCAAAGATTTAACCTCAACTCTGCCCTCAGTTCTAATTGACCAGTTTTTCTAAAGGTAAAGAAGGTTGTCCAAAATCTGCTATAAATATCTCTGATTCTATCAGCAATGTGAATCACAATTTTATTGTTATTTGTTCTATACTCTTGGACCTAAATAACCTTCATTTTTTACATTTGTTGTTTGATTTTCAATTACCAGAGTGTATATTATATGAAGACAAAATTAGATAAGTACAGGTGCAGTTTCTTATTTAAAGCTCTGTGGGTTTTTTTCCTTAGTGAAACCATAGCAAATCCTAATAGTTTCAAATAGATGTTATTTGCTAACCTGCAAGAGAACAAAGTGAGTTTTAACAGCAGGTGATGGCCACAGTATTCCAAGGAGGACTACATGAGATATGGATGAGGGATTGAGCCTGGATAATCTCACCTTTGTGATGCTGTCCAATTCTGTAAATTACTTCCTCACTTCATTCCACCCCCTCCATCCAGCCATTGGCCAGCCTATTCTATTTAAATTACTCTGTCTCAGCTTCTGGTTTAATCAGAATGGTAGTCAGTGCTGCTCAACTTATTGCTCCTGCAGTGTTTAGCTCCACAGGAGCCAGAACATAATGGACCTACATAATGGATGACTGAATTGGAAATAAAAATAAGCTATTTGTTTGAAATTTACCTCCCATTTATTATATACTTACATAGGAGGTCTCTTAAGAATTTCTAGGAGAGCCTTGTCTGGAAAAGTTATGTAATAAATGTTTATGCGCTGAGAGTAGAATACACATGTAATTACCATTGTGTTTCATTGCACTGTTTTTGTTTTTGTTTTTTTTTTTAGTAATATAGCCTTGAGGAAATTGAAATGCAAGTCCTGTCACCAAACACATGCCTAAATAACATACTTGTTATAAGAGAGTCATGCAGATACATCTACAAAGACACAAATCATAGGTAACAGAAGTTCTGATCATTAGGGAGTTTGAAATCTTCTTCAGTTGTACAGTGTGCCTAAGATGATCTTAGCGAAATAAAAGTGATCTCTCCATGCATACCATGAGTTCTGTCAAGACTGAGAGCCTATCATCTAACGATCTAGAATTAAACATTATAAAGATCTATTCTGTATACTCTCAAAGAGCTATTACTTCAAGTACAAGTGCTATTATTGGTAGAAGGAAGTTTACTCATATTTCACCCTATGTATTATTATTGAAAACACACTTCTATGCATCTTGCATTATTATTATTACCTGATGGCCATTCAGCATGCAGACATCAAAGTGCAATCTATCTGGCTCTCCAGCTGAACACCAGAAAGCAATGAGTTAGTATAATTTGCCAGCTCTAGAGAGGAGTGTCACTTGAGGTTTATGACTTCTTAAGTGAAAATTAAGGATGATAAACAAAAGCTTATAGGAACAGCTGTCTCTATGGGAAAAGGGTTAACACTGGTAATCTAACAGGTTTCAGATATTTCCTTAAAGTCTCTTAAAACAAAATCCTCATTGTTGAAGCCTCTACATAGTAACTTGTGAATGCATCTAAACCATGGCATTGTTTTGTATAAACCTTAAACAAAAGAAAGCCTTTATTTGTTCCAGGGGTTGCAGATATTAGTGTAAATCATCTTCACACATACTGGAAGATACTTTAGGTTATTGTACAACTTAAAAAAAAAAAAAGACAATTAAATGTGTGTGGAAAAAGACTGGGTTAGGAAATTCCACTGCTTCTAACTATGCACAGCAAAACATAAAGATAGAATGACTAATTCATCTCAGTTTTTCCTGGGACTTCTATCCTACTTTTAAAACTGAGTCCTATACCCTGAGAACACCCCAGTACTGGACAAACTAGAATAGTTGGTCTCCCTAGATTAGAAAGTGACAACAGTTCTTTATTAGATACTTTTTTTTAAATCAAACAATAGAAGGTATAGAGCTCATGTGACTTGGCTCCATATCACAGACACTTAGATATATATAAATACATACACATAAAGATGTCTAGGTAAGATCAACAAAGAGGATCTGCGAATCAGAAACTAGCAAATGAATGACAAACCAACAAATGGCAAAGGCAAAACTAGCTGGTGTTTTCATCAAAAGATAAACATCTTTAGCACACACAGTTGGTTAAGAGCATAATCTTTGGAGTTGGATTACTTATAAAGCACAGATGATACATACAGATATAATGACATATTATATATTATTTAATAAATATAAATATACACATATATTTAATACATATAAAACACCAAATGTAATAAATGTTGGTATCATCCTTTTATTTTATGGTTGTCATTTGATATAAGAAATAGTACACTTGTTCTCTTTACTAATATAACACGTGACTCTTGGAACTGGGATGGCACTGAGCAATAGGAAATTAAAAAATGAGGTGATAGAGATTCTGATGCTGATATTTTGGTATTGCTTCACTTTTAGACTACTCTGAGGTACATATGATCAGATTCCCTGTAGAGAGTTCACTTTGAGTTGGCAGTTATATAAATGAGTCATTCCTCTAGTGAGCACAAATTCAACACTGCTGCTACTGCTGCTGCTGCTGCTGCTAAGTCACTTCAGTTGTGTCTGACTCTGTGCGGCTCCATAGACGGCAGCCCACCAGGCTCCCCCGTCCCTGGGATTCTCCAGGCAAGAACACTGGAGTGGGTTGCCATTTCCTTCTCCAACGCATGAAGGTGAAAAGAGAAAGTAAAGTCGCTCGGTCATGTCTGACTCTCAGAGACTGCAGCCTACCAGGCTCCTCCATCGATGGGATTTTCCAGGCAAGAATACTGGAGTGGGGTGCCATTGCCTTCTCCAAATTTCAACACTAACAGCGTTTTTTTTGTTTTTTTGTTTTTTTTTTGTAATACATGATTACATTATTTATAAATATTTGAAAGTTTCATTTTTCCACTTATTGCATAAATCACCTAAAGTATCATATTAAGATAGAGAAAAGGGGCAAGGAAAAACTAAATGAACAAATTGGTTGAATTTTAACTGCAGCTTTGGCAAGTTTCTTATGTAAAAAAAAAAAACTGTTGAATAAAACTCATGAAAATATAGTAAAAGTTGGTGTTTATTATTTAAATTTATAGATAACATGAAAGATAGAAATAGTATAAAATTATGAATAAATAGGTCCCGGTTTGAACGTACTAATAATGTGTATGTGCCATATGCTCAGTCGTGTCTGACTCTTTGCAATCCCATGGACTGTCACCTGCCAGGTTCCTCTGTCCATGGAATTTTACAGGCAAGAATACTGGAGCAGGTTGCCATTTCCTTCTTCAGGGAATCTTCCTAACCCAGGGATCAAAAGCATGTCTCTTGTGTCTCCTGCATTGGCAGGCGTGTCTTTACCAGCTGAGCACTACTAAGCTGGAATGCATTTGTATATTTTGTATTTCTTCCTGTTTAATTGATGCAAAATAGTGAATAAAACGTTTAGGAGTCAAGATTAACTCATTATATCAAATAGAATAAAGATGTAAATTATATAGTAGCTCTCAGTTTCTGAGATAACCCCATGGTTTAGAGCTGCTCTCAACTTCTGACACAGAATGCATATTCTGCTACAGAATGTAATCTCTCTCTCAGTCAACATGCTTTCATTTAAAAAAAAAACACATATATATATACAAAAGTCATAAGCTGCAAATATATGAGGACCCACTGTATTTACTTTTTGTAATTTCTATCATTTCAGCCAATACTATAGTTTATAAAGAAAAGGAAAATAGCTTGGATTTATAGATATAATTAATATTAAAATTGATTAGATATCTATTTGAAGAGAAAACTGTGTTTTCCTTTCTACCTCTTTAGGTATTTACAAGAATCTATTCTGATTTCTCAGGAAATGCTTTACAGGTTAATTAAATGGAGTAGGATTTAAAAAAAAAATCATAGGCTATTATTGGTGTATAATTCAGCTGATGTTATGCTTCTATTCATAGGTTACTGCAAACTTTTACAGACACATATGTATGTACACATTTAATTAGGATAATGTTAATTATTAATGTCTTAAAAGATGGTGGTCTCTTGAATTAATTTACAAGCTACAGTAAACAACATTTGAAGTAAAGCCTGCTAATACTTTAAAAGATACACATTTTATATAGCTAAAGGCAATATCTCTTCCATATGTTTCCTAAAATGTCAGTCTACAAAAGATACTGATAAAGAGAGCATCCTGAAATTAAATTTTGAGTGTAACTCTCATTTCCTGGGGAGATAGTGAGTTGGCATTGACTGATGTTTTTTCCCATCATATTTTACTCTGTAGAAACTATGGAAGAGATAGCTTAAGCCTGAACCTCGAGACTACAAATAACTGTGAGAACTACCTGTAAAGACTAAGGTTCTTTGAAATGATATAAAGGGAGAGGTATGTGCCAGTAGTCAGGGATGTTTGGTGATAGACTTACCAGAAGTAGAATATTTTGGAAAAATTAAGTTGTTCTTGGAAAGAACTTCCTTACTTTCACTGTAAGATGGAAATAAGCAGCAATACCACATATATGGGGAATAAGATACTTATTATCAAACTTTGCTAAAGTCCTCCTGGGGAAAACAGTTGATGAAAACAGGTTTGGGCAATCAATTTGTCCACTCGTCTCTGTTCTTCCAAATATTCAAATGTTGAGGATTATAAGCTAGGAAGTGTAACTATTTTTCAGTAATATCCATTTCAAAAATTTTGAGTGAGATTCTCTGATTAAAACTTTGCATGAGAATATAGTAGCAAACTTTGTTGGTCAATCATTGATCTGTGATACTTAAAATGATGTACCCACAGTACTTACCATATTCATAACATCACCAGATATCCATCTCTTACTCTGCTACCCTTCTAGAGAGAGTATAACTAAAACTTCTGTGGAACTTGAGCTTACAGGTCAAAAATAACTTGACATTTCAAATAACACATGACCACAGTAAAAACAGTAAAAAAAAAAAAAAAAAAACCACAGTACTTACCATATTCATAACATCACCAGATATCCATCTCTTACTCTGCTACCCTTCTAGAGAGAGTATAACTAAAACTTCTGTGGAACTTGAGCTTACAGGTCAAAAATAACTTGACATTTCAAATAACACATGACCACAGTAAAAACAGTAAAAAAAAAAAAAAAAAGTAATATATCACAAAAAAAATTGGAACAACAATATCAAGGGTAACATATAGGCTATTATATAATTACATACATAAATTATACACACACACAAATACACATACATGCCTCAGGGGAAAATATTCATTTTTATTCAATAATTAAATATTTATTTAATTATAATTTAAATTTAATTATAATTAAATGGATATAAAACATTCATTTTATGAAATAAATGAAATTATGTTCAAAATTGGGAGGAGGATATATAGGATGAATGGAGACAAAAGAAAATTTAAATTCATAATCTGAAAGAACACATTGAATAACTCTTCCAAAAGATACCATTAGGTTAAAAAGACATAAAATATAAGGAAACCAGTTATAATAATATAAAATATATCATCATATAAATAACAGTTTCAATGGTATGGGGAAAAAAACAAGGACAGAAAATGAAGAAATAATGAAAAGAATTTTCCAAAATCAAATCAAGATGAAGATAGAAGATTAAAAATTCTCAATGACTGCCAAAAGGATAGAAAATGAAAGCATATATAAAGATGTATTATAGTGAAATTTGAAAAATTAAGATAGATAAATAATTCTAAAGACTTCAGAGAGAAAATAAAAATCATCACAAGCAACAAAAACTAAGAATGGTAACAGTAGCCTGCCCAGCTATATATGGAAAATATAAACAATAACACAATCCTGGGTCTAATGTAAAAATAATGTCTTCCAATTACAAAAAGAAATGACATCTGAATACCCATCCTGTAAAATTGTGAATTATATGAGGAAATGCAATTGAAATATTTTTTAGGCATATAAGGCTTCAGAAATGAGTGCCAGAGGGGGCCATGAGAAAACACTCTTAAAGAAAGAACTGAAACAAGAATACAAGCAAATTCCCCCAAATGAAGGGGAGCACTACCTGAAGCTATGTATCAATTATATCAATGTGACTCACTAAAACTGGAAAATGAGATATTATTCCCTGTAATAATACACAATAGTAGGTAATTATGAAATATACTACTTAAGGCAAAATTAACTTGACTCTAACCAACAAAAATAAAACACAAATTCCTGGGAAATATGAGGAATATGAAGGTAAGTTAAATTACATCCTGGGAAGCTCAAATGGTAAAGGATCTGCTTGCAGTGTGGGAGATTTTGGTTCAATACTTGGGTCAGGAAGATCCCAAGGAGAAAGGCATGGCAACCAACTTCAGTATTCTTCCCTGGAGAATTCCAGAGGAGCCTGGTGGCCTACCGTCCACTGTGTGGCAAACAGTTGGACACGACTGAGCAACTGTTACTAAATTAAATCATTAAGAAGCAATCATCCTTTTCACTTTGTTTATAGTGTCCTTTGTTGTGCAGAAGCTTTTAATTTTAATTAGATCCCATTTGTTTATTTTTGCTTTTATTTCCAGTATTCTGGGAGGTGGATCATAGAGGATCCTGCTGTGATTTATGTCAGAGAGTGTTTTACCTATGTTCTCCTCTAAGAGTTTTATAGTTGCATGCCTTACGTTTAGATCTTTAATCCATTTTGAGTTTATTTTTGTGTATGGTGTTAGAAAGTGATCTAATTTCATTCTTTTACAAGTGGTTGACCAGTTTTCCCAGCACCACTTGTTAAAAAGATTGTCTTTAATCCACTGTATATTCTTGCCTCCTTTGTCGAA
>SJXQ01006218.1:92096-165258 GCA_006408695.1 Aepyceros melampus
TGGGAATTCATGTACACTCATGGCTGATTCATGTCGATGTATAGCAAAACGAATACAGTATTGTAAAGCAAAACAAACTAAAAAATAAAAATTAATTAAAAAAAAGAAGCAATCATCCTGCATAATATGGCCATTTTAGAGCACAGATAACATGGTTTTTACTATAAAGCAATAGTTAACAGTGGTTGAAATTAAAATGATGGGAAAAAAAGCTAAGTATGAATATAAGCAAAAACAAGAATAAAAGAGTGCAGCATATTTAATATTTGATAAAATAGAATTCAGCTAAAATAGATAGTTTTATACTTCTAAAAGAATACTTAAGAATGTTTATTTTCAAAATATATGTGTAAAAAAAGGAATGACATGAGTCAAAATGAATCAACATATTAGTAAGTACTGTATTTTCAGAAACTTATAATTGAATATGGGCTTCCCACGTGGCTCAGTGGTAAAGAAACCAGCCTGCTAATGCAGGTGCCACAGGAAATGCAGGTTCAGTCCCTGGAATGGAAAGATTCTCTGGAAAAGGAAACCGCAAACCACTTCAATATTCTTGCAGGGATAATCCCATGGACAGAGGGGCCTGGCAGTCTATAGTCCATAAATAGTTGGACATGAATGAGCACGTATGCAAGAGCAAATAATTGAATATATTGATTTCTGATTAAAATTAAATAAAATTATAAAAATCAATATCAACATTTTCTGTCACAATTCTACAAACTTTCTTTAAAAGAAAACCATTGGATATAATATTATATTTAGGACTGAATGAAAATTCTACTTTTCTTATCAACATTTTTGAAGGTATAAATAAATTGATTAGAAAATAGAAAAAAACATATAAAATACTCAATTTGAGAATTTAGGATAAAAGATTATGAGAGTAATCTCTCATAATCTTTTATTATCTCATAATCTTTTATCTCAAAGTGAGATAATAAAGATAGATATCAATAAAATAAAGAACAGTAATAATAAGTAGAAAACATTTGGTTATTTGGAAATGCTATCTATATTGATTTTCAAAAATTGGTAAGTGAAAAGAATAGAGATAAAAGTTAACAAAGCTCAAGATTAAAATGGGGAAATCTTTAGAGAAATGACTATTAGATACAATAATTTGAAAAGATGCACTACATCAACACTTTTATTATCTCATAATCTTTTATCTCAAAGTGAGATAATAAAGATAGATATCAATAAAATAAAGAACAGTAATAATAAGTAGAAAACATTTGGTTATTTGGAAATGCTATCTATATTGATTTTCAAAAATTGGTAAGTGAAAAGAATAGAGATAAAAGTTAACAAAGCTCAAGATTAAAATGGGGAAATCTTTAGAGAAATGACTATTAGATACAATAATTTGAAAAGATGCACTACATCAACACTGGTAATTATCCAGAGAATTTAGATATTTCAAAGAATGTTAAAGAAGTAGAAATGGCATCACCTTCCAAAAAGAAAGGAGAAGTTCCAGGCATTTTATCAAATAAGGTCTTTTGAACTTCGAAGGAACAGATTATTCTTTTAACTTTATGGAAAATATAAACAATAACAGTATTTTATTTTAAAATCAAGTAAAACTTTGAGACTGGAAAAGATGCAGTGAGGAGCCTATTTCAGGTTATAATTAGATGTGAAAACCCTAACTAAAATATTGGCTAACTGAATCCAATGATGTGTTAAAATGATCCTCTCAGTTCAGTTCAGTTCAGTCGCTCAGTCGTGTCCAACTCTTTGCGACCCCATGAATCGCAGCACGCCAGGCCTCCCTGTCCATCACAAACTCCCGGAGTTCACTCAGACTCACGTCCATTGAATCCGTGATGCCATCCAGCCATCTCATCCTCGGTCGTCCCTTTCTCCTCCTGCCCCCAATCCCTCCCAGTATCAGGGTCTTTTCCAATGAGTCAACTCTTCACATGAGGTGGCCAAAGTACTGGAGCTTCAGTTTTAGCATCATTCCTTCCAAAGAAATCCCAGGGTTATACAGCCTTGATGTAATCAATGATCTTCTATGTTTAACTAAACTAATAGGCTAATGGAAAAAAACTTACATGAATTAACTCAATAGAGGAAGTATTAATAACTTCAATTATGACTTTTAAAATTCTTGGCAAATTAAAAATTGAAAGGAAATTATTTAAGACCAACAGAATTTTAGAAAACCTATAGCAAATATTATCCTTAATGGAGAAACTTCACAAATATCCCCTTTAAATATCAAGAACATAACCAGGAAAAGCAAAACAAATAATATATGAATACATATAATAAGGAAGTGCATATTCTATTATTTAGAGATGATATAAATATTTATGTAAAAAACAGAATATGAAATCAGTACAAATGATTTCATCATTTTAAATACAAAATCAACTTCAACATATCAAGTACAAGTCATTAACATTCCTTCAAAAGAACAGCAAAGAGAATATAATTCAAAGTAATAGACCAATATGAAGAGCAACAAAAACTAAAAACAGTATTTTCTAACCAAGCTTAAAATATGCAGCTTAAATTGCAGCTAAAAATGACTATAGCGAAATTTAATTCATATTAAACAACATACATACACTTTTAATAATAAAACAGTCCATGCTCTTGGATAAGAGAATTTAAAGTTACAAAGATCAGTAAGTTTTCCATAAATTCATTACAATTCTAATATATACTGAAACAATATTTATTATTCTAAACTGGAAAAAAAAAAAACAGTGAAAATACGTGCTGTCTAAAAACAGTATTTTCTAACCAAGCTTAAAATATGCAGCTTAAATTGCAGCTAAAAATGACTATAGCGAAATTTAATTCATATTAAACAACATACATACACTTTTAATAATAAAACAGTCCATGCTCTTGGATAAGAGAATTTAAAGTTACAAAGATCAGTAAGTTTTCCATAAATTCATTACAATTCTAATATATACTGAAACAATATTTATTATTCTAAACTGAAAAAAAAAAAAACAGTGAAAATACGTGCTGTGCTTTGTTGCTCAATTGTGTCCGACTCTTTGTAACCTCATGAACTGTAGTCCGTCAGGCTTCTCTATTCATGGGGATACTCCAGGCAAGAATACTGGATTGGGTTGCCATGCCCTCCTCCAGGGGATCTTCCCAACCCAGGGATCGAACCCAGGTCTCCTGCTTTACAGGCAAATTCTTTACTGTCTGAGCCACCAAAAAAGCTCAGTGAAAATAATAACAGCTATAAAACAGGCAAAATATGGCTTAGTATAAAATATGCAAAACAATAATTGAATAAAAAATATACAAAGTTAATAGAGAAAATGAGTGAAGGACCTATACTAGAAATTTCTTAGAAACACTTTTTTTCTTAAATAAAAATGTCTTTTTCCTACTAAAATCTATACAATTATTAGTAAAATAATGATCTTTGACTTTTTTCTACTAAAAAGTACTTAATGAAAACTGTAAGACAAGTGCTTAGTGGGGAGCTGCTTGAATAAAAAGGCATTATCATATCCTGGAAACAGGAAAGTAGTTTATATAATCTATTCAGTTAATAAACATGCCTAATTCTGACAAAGAAATATGGAGTGATATTAAGTAACTGGGTTCCCAGGTGGTTCAGTGGTATAAAAAAAAAAAAAAACCTGCATGATAATGCAGGAGCCACAGGAAACATTGGTTCCATCCCTGGGTTGGGAAGATCCCCTGGAGGAGTAAATGGCAACCCATTCCAGTATTCTTACCTGGAAAATCCCATGGACAGAGAAACCCCAGAGGGCTATGTTCCATAGTACTGCAGAATTGAACATGACTGAGCAACTGAGCATTCATTAACTAATTTTCTGTAGGATGTGTTTGGAGATGTCTTTTCTTTTCCATTTGTTGATTACATGATATATTTGTATTTTTTTAAAAATCACACAGAATTTTCTTTCCATTGTTCCCCAAGTTTCTTTCATGATATGTGCTCTTAACATATTCATTGGTCAAACATATTTCTTTTCTTAGATGAATAACAGTGTGAGCATCCCTGTTTGAGAAACCTGTATAAGAAACCTGTGATTATACAAAAGCTCCTTTTCTACTTGACTGATACTCAAGAACACAGCAAAAATGTGATTATTTTTTCTAAGGCTCATCATCCTCTCTCTTTTACATTGCAAACATCAGAAAAACACAATTTATCCATATATACCATATTCACTAAATACCTAAGAGATTCAAAAGGCTCAATTGAAAAAAATAAATTTTGGCATATTTGAAATCTATGAAATACATGTATGGATGTGAGAGTTGAACTATAAAGAAAGCTGAGAGCTGAAGAATTGATGCTTTTGAACTGTGGTGTTGGAGAAGACTCTTGAGAGTCCCTTGGATGGCAAGGAGATCCAATCCATCCTAAAGGAAATCAGTCCTGAATATTCACTGGAAGGACTGATACTGAAGCTTAAATTCCAATATTTTGATCACCTGATGGGAAGAGCTGACTCATTTGAAAAGACCCCAAAGCTGGGGAAGATTGAAGGCAGGAGAAGGGGATGACAGAGGATGAGATGGTTGTATTGCATCACCAACTCAATGGACGTGAGTTTGAACACACTCCGAGAGTTGGTGATGGACAGAGAAGCCTGGCATGCTGCAGTCCATGGGGTCCCAAAGAGTCGGACAGTAAGTGACTGAACTGAACTGATCAAATACTTGAGTAACTATTATGTTTTCTAGCCCTCAACAGACAGCATAAAACAAATGGATGTTTTATCTTCATGACTTTAAATGTTATGTGTATTCTATCTTATTTTTACAAGAGGCAAAATCATAATATAATTTAAAAAGCAGACTTTTAAAAATGTTGTGATTTCTTGAATTTTTCTCCTCTTAGAAATGCTATTTTCTGAATCACCTATATCAAATAAATGTCATAATTTTAAGCTTTGCCCAATTCTAGAACATTAGTTAAATGACCTATAGCTGGTATGAGGCAAATATAAAGATTTCTAATCATCTAACACTACTGACTAGGACTTGTGACTGCTTCCTAAGGGCACTGCACATTGTATTTCTTTTGGTCATTTGAATTTCTCTTTGAGCATTTCTATCTTAATCTACCTGGAGGTAACTTCTCATATAACATTGACACAAACAGCTTTGGACGCAGTGTGCTGGAGTTCAGTATTGGCTCTACCACTTAATAGTTCTGTGACCTCAGACAAGTCATTTTACTTTTTTGCAGAGTATTTTAATGTGTAAAATAAAGATGATGTCAGTTCAACACTACAGTAATATTTCTCTCCCCATGCCTATCTCCACACATAGTCTATAAATTCCTGTCCTCCAAAGAGCAGAGATCCCTTCTCATTCACCACAGTACACCTCATCCTGGCATTCTTCCTGATCACAGGTGCTCAGTGGATGAAGACAGAATGTGTGAGGCCAGTGCTTACCTCTTATACTCACTTATTCTCTTCTAAGCAGAGTTGGAGTTGTACTTTGAGATGGCTGAGTGAGTTTCACTTCAAGGAAGCACAGTCAAGGAGGAGAGGCCAGAAGTGCTGAGCAGAGGGCTATATCTAGACAACTGGGGTCTTTGTCTAGGATCTTCAACCAGTTCCCTACATGTCCTTTGACAAGTCACTGCACATGCCCTCTGGAGCTTTCTGGAATATTCCCCTTGAACTGTTTCCATGTATAATCTAGGAGTAGTTTGGACCAGAAGTTTTTCACTTTAGCAGTCTACCTTTTCCTCTAGAGAACCCAGGGTTGATTTCCTTTAGAATTTACTGGTTTGATCTTGCAGCCCAAGGGACTCTCAAGAGTCTTCTCCAGTATCACAATTCAAAAGCATCAATTCTCTGGCACTTACTCTTCTTTATGGTTCAACTCATATCCATATATGAGTACTAGAAAACCATAGCTTTGACTATACAGACCTTTGTTGACAAAAGTGTGTCTCTGCTTTTTAATATGTTCTCTAGGTTTGTCATAGCTTTCCTTCCAAGGAGCAAGTGTCTTTTAATTTCATGGCTGCAGTCACCATCCACGGTGATTTTGGAGCCTTAGAAAATAAAGACGGTCACTCTTTCCATTATTTCTCCATCTATTTGCCATGAAGTGATGGGACCAGATTGCTTCCCTGATGACTCAAATGGTAAAGAATTTGCCTGCATTACAGGAATCATGGGTTCAATCCCTGGGTTGGGAAGATTCTCTGGAGGAGGACATGGCAAGCTACTCCAGTATTCTTGCCTGGAGACTCCCCATGGACAGAGGAGCCTGATGGGCCACAGTCCATGCGGTCACTAAGACTTGGACACGACTGAACACAACACAGCCATAATCTTAGTTTTCTTGAACGTTGAGTTTTAAGATAGTTTTTTCATTCTTCTCTCACTTTCATCAAGAAGCTCTTTAGTTCTTCTTCACTTTCTGCCATTAGAGTGGTATAATCTGCATATCTTTTGGGCTCCAAGTTTTTGGGTTCCAAAAATCACTGCAGATGATGACTGCAGCCATGAAATTAAAAGATGCTTGCTCCTTGGAAGGGAAGTTATGACCAACCTAGATAGCATATTCAAAAGCAGAGACATTACTTTGCCAACAAAGGTCCGTCTAGTCAAGGCTAGGGTTTTTCCAGTGGTCATGTATGGATGTGAGAGTTGAACTGTGAAGAAAGCTATCACCAAAGAATTGATGCTTTTGAACTCTGGTGTTAGAGAAGCCTCTTCAGAGTCCCTTGGACTGCAAGAAGATCCAACTAGTCCATTCTAAAACAGGCTTGGGTGATCTTTGGAAGGACTGATGCTAAAGCTGAAACTCCAATACTTTTTCCACCTCACGTGAAGAGTTGACTCATTGGAAAAGACCCTGATGCCGGGAGGGATTGGAGGCAGGAGAAGAAGGGGACAACAGAGGATGGGATGGCTGGATGGATCACCAACTCGATGGACATGAGTTTCAGTAAACTCCGGGAGTTGGTGATGGACAGGGAAGCCTAGTATGCTGCAATTCATGGTGTCACAAAGAGTCGGACACGACTGAGTGATTGAACAGACTGAACTGAATCTGCATATCTGAGGCTATTGATATTTCTCCTGGCAATCTTGATTCTATGTTATACTTCATCCAGCCTGACATTTCGCATCATGTACTCTGCATGTAAGTTAAATATTCAGGCTGACAATATACAGCATTGACATACTCCTTTCCCCAATTTAGAACCAGTCTGTTGTTTCATGTCAAGTTCTAACTGTTGTTTTTGACCTGCATACAAATTTCTCAGGAGACAGGAAAGGCGTTCTGGTATTCCCATCTCTTTAAGAATTTTCCTCATTTTTTGTGATCCACACAGTTAAAGGCTTTCATGTTGTCATGAAGCAGAACTCTTCAGTAAATAGCATCAAAAGGGAGTTTGCACGTTAAGACTCTTTGATTCCCTTGCCTTAAAACCCATCCTTTGTTGTTGTGTACCAATCCTAAACTATTAAAAAGGTTAAACTATTAAATATTTTTCTGGTTATAATTGTATACATGTCTGTGTGCAAACAGTATACTCTATAATCTGGATACAGTGTTTTCATTTATTCATATTATTTTCTTTGAATTTGTTGAGAGTATCCATGCTATCTATACTTATAATGAAAAATAAGCATTCTTGCATGTAGGGTCATCATTACTGTCTTTCTGAATTCCATATATATGCATTAATATACTGTATTAATGTTTCTTTTTCTGGCTTACTTCACTCTGTATAATAGGCTCCAATTTCATCCACCTCATTAGAACTGACTCAAATGCATTCTTTTTTTTTTAATGCATTCTTTTTATAGCAGAGTAATATTCCATTACATAAATGTACAGTAAGAGACACAAATGTAAAGAACAGATTTTTGGACTATGTGGGAGAAGGCAAGGGTGGAATGATACAACAGAATAGCATTGAAACATATATACTATATATGTGAAACAGATGACCAGTGCAAATTTGATGCTTGAAACAGGGCACCCAACGCTAGCGCGCTGGGACAACCCAGAGGGATGGGGTGGGAAGGGAGGTGGGTGAGGGGTTCAGGATGGTGGGACACATGCATACCCATGGCTAAGTCATGTCAATGTATGGCAAAAGCCACTACAATGTTATAAAATAATTATTGTAAAGTAAAAAAATAATAATAATATAATAATTAGCCTCCAATTAAAATAATAATTTAAAAAAAGAAAAGTAAGCATTCTTGAAGTGATTAACTTAGTTATGGAGAGTCCTACATAAAAGTGGTGTAGGCTAATATCTTTATTCTCAGTTACTTCTACAAATCTCTTTCATAAAGTTGGAGAGAGAACTGAGACAGTAACTAAAGACACACAGAATGAATTTTGTCTTTATCTTTTAAGAGAAAATGACTCCAGATTGTTGTTCTCCTTAGCAATTTCAGCCTGTAAAACACTGACAAAATCTCCTTAAATAGAACTTTAAAGCCTCCCATTACTAGAGGAAAAAAAAAAAAGAAAGAAAAAGAAAAACTCATAGAGGTAACACTCCTGCAAACTATAGCAATTTTTGCCTAAGAAGTAAAACAACACATTTCAACTCAGAAAACATTTTTTTTAATTTCTGTTTAATACCATAATGCCCTGAAAAGTATATCTTAACTATAAATTAACTATAGAATATTTGGGTTTTATGTAAGAAACAATGGAGAGATTTGTTTGATTTATATGGAAGAAATTCAAAGAAGTTTTTCTTTTCAGATTTTTTAATTTATTTTTACTGGCGAATTCAAAGGAGTTTTAAACTGCATGTTTTCAGAGACATATGCCCTTTATTTTTAGGGAAAATTAACATTTTATTTGAATACTGCAAATGTTAGGGGTAGAAAACCTCAGTTTACAGAATATTTATGCCTAAGATAAAGGTAGTGACCTCAAAGAAAGCTTGACATCTTCATTCATCCACATTCCTTCTGTTAGAGTGGGCTTATTCAAGCAGTGGCAAAAGGGATATTTGAATTGCCACCTTATAATAGCAGCTGAGGGCATCTGTGGCACCCTTAAGACAATATGATGAGTATCAATGTTGGAAGCTGTAGCTACATCCCTGTGGACATCAAGCCAATGAAATGTAGTAGACAAAGACACCAATATAATACTTAACATTCTCAGGAGAGCTTTTGGAAGCCAGCAAACATTAAAGCAAAAGCAAACCCCAAAGAGCCTATATTATCCTATTCTTGTAGAAAACCTTAGTGCATCTGTACCTTGAATACTGCAAGCACTTCTGGTCATCACATTTTAAGAATGATACTGGAGAAGGTCCAGAGAGGAAAAAGTAAATGGTGAAAGGATATGAATGACAACTGAACATAATGCTACCCTGATGATGAGAAAAAACAAACAAACAAAAAGGAGTAAGGCACAATTAAAATGGAATAATTTAAGAAAAGTTAAAAATAATTTGAGTCAAATATAAAAGAGTTAAGGATGTATATTAATAAGAGCAGATGTACATTACATAAGGTATAACAAATATATGGAATTTCTTATTTTATAATCTACAAAAATGTGCAGTTTTAAGACAGACTTTGGAAAATTCATGGATACTGAACAATAAGAGAATTCATGATGGCTAAGTAAGATGACCATACAATTTATTATCCAAATACAGGTGATGCTGAGAATAAAAGAATAGTTAGAAAAAAGTATATAAATACAAGTATAAACCAGGAGAGTCAAACTGGCAAGTATGCTCACATTATAATTAGGAAATATTTTCTTTGACTTTTAAATTAATGTAAGGAACAAAATATATTTCCTTCTACAGCACAGAATAATGTCCTTGCTGTTACTGTTAAACTTTGATTAAATGCTTACATTAGAGATTGTTACCTGAGAAATTTATTTTAAGATGAAACAGCACCAAGTCATACATCATCCCACTTAGATAACACAGATTTTTAAATTCTATCCTTTCATTCTTTGAAAAAGAGAAAAAAAATTCTCTTTCCACTTAATTTCAAAAGCAAATATTATTTGTACTATTTGTATTCCCAGATAACATTAAATAAATACCATATTATATGATTATAATGTTTAGGTATGTTTTTATTTCTGTAGGAAGAACCTGGAGAAAAGAAAATGTCACACTCTAATGAAGTTGTAGAATATGAATTTGAAGTATTGTGTTGAAATAGATGAGACTAATAGACATGACCTAATTCCAGGAGAAAGTTAAAACTGCAGGCAATTTTTGGGAGTTGTGTTAATTCAGTTTAAAACATGCTTTGAAAGATACAGTATGTTAAGTTGCTAAATCATAATTGAAATGATAAACATATATGTAAATATAACAACATATCCTAAGCTGGATTTATAAAATAAGCTATCAATTAAATAAAATTCAAGGCAGTAAAATGCCCACCTTATATATCCCATACATCTAAGAGGTAACTTGACATTTAAACTCAGAAATGTGAAAGGCACTGAGGAATCACATGTCAAAAATTCACTTAGCCTCCCAAGTCAGATACCTGGAAAGAAAAATTCCAGAATCTGAGAAAGCTATACCCTTGACAAAACTCCTTCACTAATAACTATGCCTAAAAATTCACCAAGTTCTGTTGATTTTACTTAAAAAAAAAAAAAAATTCTCATCTGTGAGCCCGTATCCATCTCCATCTTTAACTACCAGACAGAGCTACCAGCATCTCTTTTCTGAATTACTGAAATATTGATTTAAATATTCTCCAAATATACAGCTGTTTCTCCCAATTCATCTTGTACTATGCAGCCAGTGTAAACTTTAAACAGAAATATATCAGTTCTTAACACTAAGAGCCCATGACTGAATATAAGAAAAAAACTAAAATCTTACTATGGCTTTCAAGACCCAGAACTACCTGTTCTAACTTGCCTCTTGTATCTCATTTCAAACCACTCTCTAATTCATGCAGTTCAGTAGCACAACTAGTCAAACTGAATGCTGAACTATTATTATACCAGTATTTGCACATGCTACCTCTGTCTGAATCCCACATACTCAACTACTTCACCTTGTCACTTGTATTTAACCTTCATTAGCAGTCCATAAATTATTCTTTGATTCCCCCAAATTAAATTATGCTCCCTTTATTATAGATGCACAGGGCTCCCTAAAGTTTTTAATCACTAACATAATTTAGAACAATATTTTGAAGAGATATTTTGACTTAACATTTGTATTCATTATTTGATATAGCACAGCGACATAAGGGATTCCCTGATAGCTCAGATGGTAAAGAATCTGACTACAATGCAGGAGAGTTGTGTTAGGTCCGTGGGTTGTGAAAATCCCTTGGAGAAGGAAATGGCAATCCACTCAAGTAATCTTGCCTGGGAAATCCCACGGACACAGGAGTCTGACAGGGTATATGGGGTTGCAAGAGTCGGACACTACTTAGCAACTAAAAATCACCAATGACATGGATATATTTGTTTGACATATTAAAGATCTAAATAGATATTTTGAATAAAATATGCCCTCAGTACTGTATCACCAATGCTTTTTTTTTTTTGCCTAATATGGTAAATATGGAATAAGTATTTCTGAACAAAAGATAGCCACTAAATAAGGTTAGTTTCAATTCCTCCTTTGTCATACATTCATTTTGACTTCCATTAAGCAGTAGAATGCAACCCAAATGAAGTTATGTATCTTCCAAATCTAAGCTGAAAGACGACTGGTAGCTTTCATCTCTCATTTTGTTGTAAAATCATTCACATAATTTTATACGCTATAAGCAAATTCAAACTGTTATGAAAGGGAGAGAGGAGGGGAAGAAGGGGGAGGAGAAAAGGGGGAAAGAGGAGGAGGAGGATTCTCATTCCAGTCTTTTCTCTTCTCCCTAAATTGATCAGTTTTTTAAATTAGATATCTTTGGTCCCCAGTCATGTTCCTTTACCAGGTAACCAGTCAAACCTCCTTCTTTGTAAACTTGTCTTTAAACAGAAATTTGATATAGAGTTTTCTTAGATATACATTCTCTTTTCAAATTTAGATTACAGAAGTAATCACCCTCTGAAGCTTCAAGTCTCCTTTAAGGTATGTCCTTCTGCTCTTTTATTTCTGGAGATTTGCTGCTCAGGGCCACTCGAGCACTCTGTGCTGTGCTTAGTTGCTCAGTCATGTCTGACTCGTTGTGAACCCATGGACTGTAGCCCACCAGACTCCTCTGTCCATGGGCATTCTCCACGTAATACTGAAGTGGGTTGCCATGCCCTCTGAAACTATTTCCTGAGCTCCTATCCTTTATTTAAATATCATGCAATTTTTCTATATTTTTCTCTACTTCCTTGCATCATGCTTTATTACTAACTCACCTCAGAAGTATTCTGTAAATATCTTCACCTTAAGATTCTTACAAAGTCATCTGGCTTTCTCTATTTCTTTCCAGTAGATATTCTATCTCTGACCTGGTAGCATCACCTGTTGCCTTTTATTTCTGAGTGTAAAGCCATAATGCTGATCTCAGATATTCATAAGTATAATGAGCATAGGGTGTATGAAGAAGGCCTTGGGATGATGCCAACTAAGACAAGCCACAGAATTTCTGCAACACTGCCTGGAAATCAGATAAAGGTCAAAGCTGACAGTTCCAAGACTACAATTTCCTCATGACAAGGACCTCACAGGAAAGGAAGAAAAATAAAAAGACATCTGTTCAATTCAGTCACTCAGTTATGTCCAACTCTTTGCAATCTCATGGACTGTAGCACACCAGGCTTCCCTGTCCATCACTAACACCCAGAGTGTGCTGAAACTCATGTCCATTGAGTCAGTGATGTCATCCAACTATTTCATCCTCTGTCACCTCATTCTCCTCCTGCCTTCTGTCTTTCCCAGCATCACAGTCTTTTTCAATGAGTCGGCTCTTCACATAAGGTAGCCAAAGTATTGAAGCTTCTTCAGCTTTAGCATCAGTCCTTTCAGTGAATAGTCAGGGTTGATTTCCTTTAGGATGGACTGGTTTGATCTCCTTGCAGTCTAAGGGACTCTCAAGACTCTTCTCCAACATCACAGTTCAATACCATCATTCTTTGGTGCTCAGGCTCCTTTATGGCCCAACTCTCACATCCATACATGAATAATGGAAAATATATATATATATATATATATATATATATATATATATAGCTTTGACAATATAGACTTTTGTCAGCAAAGTAAAGTATCTACTTTTTAATATGCTGTCTAGCTTTGTCACAGCCTTTCTTCTAAGGAGTCTGTGTCTTTTAACTTCATGGCTGCAGTCACTGTCCCCAGTAATACTGGAGCCCAATAAAATAAAATCTGTTTCCATTGTTTCCCCAAGTATATGCCATGAATGATGGGGCCAGATACCATGATCTTAGCGTCTGAATGTTGAGTTTTAAGCAAACTTTTTTCCACTCTTTTCTTTCACTTTCATCAAGAGGCTCTTTAGTTCCTCTTTCTTTCCTTCCATGAGGCTGTTGATACTTCCCCCTGGCAATCATGATTGCAGCTTGTGCTTCATCCAGCTAAGCATTTTGCATTATGTATTCTGCATATAAATTATATAAGCAGGGTGACAATATAGAGCCTTGACACACTCCTTTCCCAATTTTGAACCAGTCTGTTGTTCCTTGTTCAGATCTAACACTTGCTTCTTCGACTGAATACAGATTTCTCAGGAAGCAGGTAAGGTGGTCTGGTATTCCCATCTTTTGAAGAATTTTCCACATTTCATTGTGATCCACACAGTAAAAGACTTTAGCATTGTCAATGAAGCAGAAGTTTTTCAGGAATTCTCTCTTTTTTTTTTTTCCTATGATACAACAAATGTTGGCAACTTGATCTCTGATTCCTCTGGCTTTACTAAATTCAGCTTGAACATCCAGAAGTTCTCAGTTCATGTATGGTTGAAGCCTAGCTTGAAGGATTTTGAGCATTACCTTGCTAGCATGTGAGATGAGTACAATTGTGTGGTAGTGCCATCATTTTTTGGCATTGCCCTTCTTTGGGATTGGAATGAAAATTGAACTTTTCCAGTACTGTGGACACTGCTGAGTTTTCCAAATTTGCTGGCATACTGAGGCAGTACTTTAACGGCATCATCTTTTAGGACTGGAAACAGTTCAGCTGGTATTACATCACCTCTACCAGCTTTGTTCATAGTGATGCTTCCTAAGGCCCACCTGACTTCACAATCCAGAATATCTGGCTCTAGGTGAGTGATCACACCATCGTGGTTATCTGGGTCATTAAGATCTTTTTTATAGTTCTTCTGTGTATTCTTGCCACCTTTTCTTAATATCTTCTGCTTCTGTTAGGTCCATACAATATTTGTCCTTTATTGTGCCAATCTTTGCATGTGAAGAATTTACTCATTGGAAAAGACTCTGATGCTGGGAGGGATTGGGAGCAGGAGGAAAAGGGGACAACAGAGGATGAGATGGCTGGATGGCATCACCGACTCGATGGACATGAGTTTGAGTGAACTCTGGGAGATGATGATGGACAGGGAGGCCTGGCGTGCTGCAATTCATGGGGTCACAAAGAGTCAGACACAACTGAGCGACTGAACTGAACTGAATTGCATGAAGTATTCCGTTGGTATCTCTAATTTTTTTGAAGAGATCTCTCATCTTTCCCATTGTATTGTTTTCCTTTTGGTCTCAGAAAAGCTTTCCTGTCTCTTCTTGCTATTCTTTGGAACTCTGCATCTGGATGGGTATATCTTTCCTTTTCTCCTTTGCCTTTTGCTTCTCTTTTTGCATCTATTTGTAAGGTCTCCTCAGACAACTATTTTTACTTTTTGCATTTCCTCTTATTGGGGATAGTTTTGATCACCACCGCCTGTGCAATGTTGTGAATCTCCATCCATTGTTATTCAGGCATTCTATCAGATCTAATCCCTTGAATCTGTTTGTCACTTCCACTATATAATCATAAGGGATTTATTATAGGTTATCCCTGATTTTCCTACTTTCTTCAATAAGTCTGAATTTTACAATGAGTTCATGATCTGAGCCACAGTTAGCTCCCGGTGTTGTTTTTTTCTCACTGCTTCTCCATCTTCAGTTGCAAATATAATTAATTGATTTCAGTATTGTCAGCTGATGATGTCCATGTGTAGTCATCTCTTGTGTTGTTGGAAGAGAGTGTTTGCTATGACCACTGTGTTCTCTTGTCAAAACTGTTAGCCTTTGCCCTGCTTCATTTTGTACTCCAAGGCCAAACTTTTCTGTTACTCTATGTATCTCCTGACTTTCAACTTTTGCATTCCAGTTACTTGTGATGAAACATCTTTTTTTGGTTTTAGTTTTAGATGGTCTTGTGGGCTTCATAGAATAGTTCAACTTCAGCTTCTTTGGCATTAATGTTTGGAGCATAGACTTGGATTACTGTGATATTGAATGGTTTGCCTCGGAAACAAACCAAGATCATTCTGTCGCTTTTGAGACTGTACACAAATACTGCATTTTGGACTCTTATGTTCACTATGAGGACTACTTAATTTCTTCTAAGGGATTCTTGCCTACTGTAGTAGATATAATGTGATAAAAGTCCATAAACAATTAACTTTAAGTAAGTTAGATTATACTAGATAATCTGAATGGGCCTGATTCAATGAATTCAAAGTCTTTATAAGTAGACTGAAGGTTTCCTGAGGAAAAAGAAATACTACCTAAAAATATAGGCTTTAGCTCATGTCTAAAAGTTTCATCTTGCCTTTCCTGATGGCCTGCCCTATGAGTTTCAAACTTGTCTTTTCCTCCATAACCAGGTACACCAATCCCTTGCAATTAGCATATATATAAAATCTACCATTGATGCTTTTGAACTGTGGTGTTGGAGAAGACTCTTGAGAGTCCCTTGGACTGCAAGGAGATCCAACCAGTCCATTCTGAAGGACATCAACCCTGGGATTTCTTTGGAAGGAATGATGCTAAAGCTGAAGCTCCAGTACTTTGGCCACCTCATGCGAAGAGTTGACTCATTGGAAAAGACCCTGATGCTGGGAGGGATTGGGGGCAGGAGGAGAAGGGGACGACCGAGGATGAGATGGCTGGATGGCATCACAGACTCAATGGATGTGAGTCTGAGTGAACTCCAGGAGTTTGTGATGGACAGGGAGCCTGGCATGCTTCGATTCATGGGGTCGCAAAGAGTCGGATACGACTGAGTGACTGAACTGAACTGAACTGAACCATTGTTTGTTTCCCTGGTTGTTATTTTAGTCACTAAGTTGTGCTTGATTCTTTGCAACCCCATAGACTATAGCTTGCCAGGTTCCTCTGTCCATGGGATTTCCCAGGCAAAAATACTGGAGTGGATTGTCTTTTCTTTCATCAGGGAATTTTCAATCCAAGGATTGAAACCACGTCTCTTGCATTGTAGGCAGATTCTTTATTGCTTAGCCATCTGGGAAGTTCTCAGTAAGTTAGATTTTTAAAGACACTTGGTATAATTATAGTACCATCTTTTACATAATATTATAGCTCAATATAAATACATGCCATAATATCACAGAAAATTTATATTTAAAAACTTTCTAGGGTGTTTTACAACCAGGTTCAAAACAAAATACAAGCAGAGAATGATAACCCTGTATTTGTGTACTGTACCCTTCTCTCTTACTGCTATGAACAGAGTAACCAATCCAAGAGATTTTGCACCTCAAATCCTGAATGGTCCCCTCAAGAGATGAAAAATTCTCTATCTCAGCAAAATTGTGATCTGGCTTGCAGTCCTAACTTGGTGAATCAAAACAATATGGTGTAAGCACAACATTCTTTTGTGGATTTACTTAATTAGAAACAGTCTTAAAAGTAAGAATGAATAGATGACATAATCTTCAGACAATTATCAATAGTTATTTCAACAAAGTTGTGATAAGTACTTCATTAAAAAAATAATAAAGAAAAGAAAGATACAGATAAGGAATTAAAGCACAGCAAATCTATGATAGTTATGAAGTAATGCACAATACATAGAAAAATAGAGACATATAATTTTAGAATGCATTATAAGGATATGTTTTTGTCTTCTTCAGTACAAAAACAGATTATTCATTAAGAACTAAAGATTTATATCATAGCCATAATAACCTAATTCCCAACTTGAAATAACAGTCTTATACTGTTTAATTTTGAGAAAATAAATTCCAGTAAACCAATTAAGATTACTCAGGGCAAAGCATATTACTACACAGCAGAATGAGGTGTTTTACATTTATTTCTTTAGTTGTTTTATATAAGATTATAGCTATGAGTCAGTTAAAATATCATGAGACTGCTACTGAAAATTATGATTTTAGACTTAGTATAGTAAAACTGTCATTTTACAAGATACTGAAATATAAAACCAGTTGATATGGGGGGGGGGGGCATACGGATTCTGTTGTACAGCCTACAAAAAAGTTAGTGATAAAAAAAGAATATACTGGATGCTGAAGATTCTAGCCATAATGCAGAGAGAGAAACTATAAGAACTTGAGTTTTTACATAGAAAAAGGAGCCTAAGAAAATCAATTTTTTTCATATATAGGTGACTGCAAGAATGATGATGTGCTAGGAGAAACAGTAAAAAGGAAGAAAACTAGTCTATGTAGAATGGGGAAGAGAAAAGGATAGGTTCTCAAGTGTATAGTACTTGTTGAACCTCAAGGTGGAGACCTTAAGCAAAGAACAAGAATCAAGGTCCACTTTCAAGGACAGTTTCTACAAATGCAGATTCTGGGATTTCATAGATGTGTTACTTAATTGTAGACTAAATCTGGTTGAAAGGAATTAGAAGAAGCTGGAGATGGATGGACAGCATCAAGATATAATACAAAAGTTAAGGAGACCACAGGAGAAATAACTGCATCTTGTCATCTTGGAAAATAGAAGCAAAACCAGTAAGACGAAAACTACAAGTGGCCCAAAATTCTGAGAGGAAGTCTACCTCACAAAAGGAAACTGATGTAATCCATTTAAGCATACTCTGATAACTTTCTGCTGCTAAGTCGCTTCAGTCGTGTCCGACTCTATGCAACCCCATAGACCGCAGCCCACCAGGCTCCCCCGTCCCTGGGATTCTCCAGGCAAGAACACTGGAGTGGGTTGCCATTTCCTTCTTCAATGCGTGAAAATGAAAAGTGAAAGTGAAGTCACTCAGTCATGTCCAACTCTTAGCGACCCACAGACTGCAGCCCACCAGACTCCTCTGTCCGTGGGATTTTCCAGGCAAGAGTACTGGAGTTGGGTGCCATTGCCCTCTCCTATGTTTCTAGACTATGGCAAATTCAGTTCAGGGCTTCCCTGTTGGCTCAGACAGTAAAGAATCCGCCCGTAATGTGGAAGACCTGGGTTCCATCCTTGGGTTGGGAAGATCCCCTAGAGGAGGGTATGGCAACCCACATCAGTATACTTCCATGGAAAAACCCTATGGACAGAGGAGCCTAGTGGGCTACAGTCCCTGGGATTGCAAAGAGTCAGACATGACTGAGCAATTAAACACAGCACAACACAGCAGCTTTTACTGTTTATGTTAGTTGCTCAGGCATATCTGATTCTTTGCAACCCCATGGACAGTAGCCCAACAAGCTCCTCCGTCCCTGGCATTTTCCAGGCAAGAATACTGGAGCCAGTTGTCATTCCCTTCTCCAAGTGATCCTCCCGACCCAGGGACAGAACTCAGTTCTACATTGAAAGCAAATTCTTTATCATCTGAACCACCTTTTATATTCAACCTAAATTCCTCAACTTTCTTCATTAAAAATACATTCAATAAAGATGATTAAACAAAACACACACACACACAAAACTACAAACAGCTGAGGATTATAATTCTAACTGGTCATAAGAAATTTATATATTGTGAGTGCACTGTGAACATTTTATAATATTGATTTGGATCTTTAGAAAAGTTGATCAAGTTCAAAACAGAGAGACTGGAATGAAATGACTTACAATTCATGTTAAGACTGTTCACACTGATGTATAATGAATGGTCATTTATATAAGTTAATACAGTATGTTTATATATCCATCATTCATTCATTCTATAAATATTTATTGAACACAAAATATCTCTCAGGCACTGAAATGCAAGAAAAAAAGAAATGACCCTTACTCTCAGAAATTTATAAAGAAAAGACACAAATTAGTACTTATTACCAAAATCATAATGCCAGAAATGGGTAAATATAAAAAAGAGTTCTCTGAGTAGTTTATAGCTGAGCTGAAACATAAAGATTTAATAGCAATTAAGAATATAATGTTTTGGTAGGGTAGGCATTCTAGATACATCTCAAAAGCAAACAGAAGAAGGTGAGAAATAACTAGGACTGTGCCATGACTAAAGCATTTTTTAAATTCCCAGAGCATAAAATTAAAGCCTTAGAGATAGGTCTGAAGAAGCAAAAGGGGCTAGAATGACATGTTAAGAAACTTGATATTTATCCTGGGGTCCATTTGGAAAAGTAGATTTGCAAGGTGTTAATAGATATTATAAATGAATAAAAGGAGTTCACTCGAGTAAACTTGAAAAATACCAATTAAATAAGAGTAATCAAGCATTCTTTAAGTTGTTTGATACATCTATATGTTTCTTTCACTACCAAATGTAAGTGACTCATAAAATCATATTTTCAAGGTAATTTTTTTTAAAGAAATATCTTACAGGTGTAGGATATCATCAAAAATTCTCATAGAAAGTATAGGAATCATGGAAGATTTCAAAAATGGAAGTAACAGGATCAGATTCACAATTTAGAAATACTTCTCTGAGGAATTTTGTAGGGGCTTGGTTAAAGGTTAAATGGATATAAGAAAGCTAGTTAATTGGTTAGATCAAGCAATAAACAATGAAGTAGCACAAGAACAGTTTAGCAAGAGAACAGCTGAACTATGTTAAGGAATTAGAATCTGTGAAGATTTGTCTCTGGATGAATGGGTAAGGGGAGAAAAAGAAATCAGTTACCTCTTGGTTTCCAGATTTCAAGTGACTGTGAAAGTGATGGACAGCCAAACGAAATAAAATTATAGAATACCCATTAATTTTCTGAGAGAGAAATAATGAGTTAGGATTTGAAAACACAGAATATGAGGTGCATCTGTAAACAGCTCTGGAAAAGTTCAACAAGCCATATTTACATAAACTCTGAAGTACCTGGGAAAATATCATAAGGAGGGATTTCTGACATCAGTAGCTTGGTTTTACAGAAGTTCTTCAAACCCAAATGTCATCTGTAATCTCCATTTTGGTTTTCCCATTCACACAATGGTGTCATTCAATTTGCTCACTCACAGTTCTTTAGATCACATTACTTATGTCTGTTCAGCACACACACACACACACATGCACACACAAACCTTCTATGTGTACCACTGGCAAATGTTCCACCAAGAAACTGGTATTGCTGTTACTCAGAATAAAATAAGT
Source organism: Aepyceros melampus (assembly GCA_006408695.1). Taxonomy (NCBI): domain Eukaryota; kingdom Metazoa; phylum Chordata; class Mammalia; order Artiodactyla; family Bovidae; genus Aepyceros; species Aepyceros melampus. The sequence goes on from SJXQ01006218.1 coordinate 112,501, forward strand.
TATCCTTGAGTCCTTCAGTAACAATACAAAAATAAGTGACTTACAACAACAAAGATAAATTTTTCACTGTAGTCTGGGCAATTCTCTAAGAGAATGACCTTCCAGTGACTTCTCATTCAAAAACACTGTAAGTTTTTGGATATCCTTATCGATATATGTTTCGATTACCATGGTGTCCTAAGAAAAAGAATGTGGAAAATCACCAATTGGCTCTTAGGTGACAAATGTTTCAACATGAAGTTAAAAGAAATTAAATTATCCTTAAAACACAATTCACTACACCTCCTATGAAGGAGCCTGGTGGATTACAGTCCATGGGGTCACAAGAGTCAGACATGACTTAGCAACTAAACCACCACCACATCTCCTATAATCTCAAGGAGATGAAAACATGCAAAAAAAAAAAAAAAATCAGACATGTTGGTGATCATCATTAATACTCTATTTTAAAACAATTAACCAAGCAACAAATTTTTATTTAGGCTCTAGCACTGTCATAGCACTGTGTCTATCTAATAAAAGAGAAGTTTAGTTAATATAAAATTATTCCTAAATTATTATTCTCCAAAATTCCAAATCAGTTGAGGTCAGTTGTGTCCAACTCCTTGTTATCCCATGGACTGCAGCACGCCAACTTCCCTGTACATCAACAACTCCCAGAGCTTACTCAAACTCATGTCCATCAAGTTGGTGTTGCTATTCAACCATTTCATCCTCTGTAGCCCTCTTCTCTTCCCTCCTTCAATCTTACACAGAAAGGGTATCTTCCAGTGAGTTGGTTTTTTGAATCAGGTGGCCAAAGTAATGAAGTTTTACCTCAGTATCAGTCCTTCCAGTGAATATTCAGGACTGATTTCCTTTAGGATGGACTGGATGGATCTCCTTGCAGTCCAAGTGACTCTCAAGAGTCTTCTCCAACACCACAGTTCAAAAGTATCAATTTTTCAGGGCTCAGCTTTCTTTATAGTTGAACTCTCACATCCATACATGACTACTGAAGAAAAAAAAAAAAGCTTTGACCAGATGGACCTCTGTTGGCAAAGTAACGTCTCTGCTTTTTAATATGCTATTTAGGTTGATATAGGAAACACAAACTGGAATCAACATTGCCAGGAGAAATATCAATAACCTCAGATATGCAGATGACACCACCCTTACGGCAGAAAGTGAAGAACTAAAGAGCCTCTTGATGAAAGGGAAAGAAGAGAGTGGAAAAGTTGGATTAAAGCTCAACATTCAGAAAACTAAGATCTTGGCATCCAGTTCCATCACTTCATGGCAAATAGAGGGGGAAACAGTGCAAATAGTGGATGACTTTATTTTTCTGGGCTCCAAAATCACTGCAGATGGTGATTGCAGCCATTAAATTAAAAGACGCTTACTCCTTGGAAGGAAAGTTAAGACCAACCTAGACAGCATACTGAAAAGCAGAAACATTATTCTCTCAACAAAAGTTTGTCTAGTTAAGGCTATGGTTGTTCCAATGGTCATGTATGGACATGAGAGTTGGACTATAAAGAAAGGTGAGTGCAGAAGAATTGACGCTTTTGAATTGTGGTGTTGGAAAAGACTCTTGAGAGTCCCTTGGACTGCAAGGAGATTCAACCAGTCCATCCTAAAGGCAATCAGTTCTGGGTGTTCACTGGAAGGACTGATGCTAAAGCTGAAACTCCAGTTCTTTGGATACCTCATGCAAAGAGTTGACTCATTGGAAAAGACTGATGCTGGGAGGGATTGGGGGCAGGAGGAGAAAGGGACGACAGAGGATGAGATGGCTGGATGGCATCACTGACTCGCTGGACGTGAGTCTGAGTGAACTCTGGGAGTTGATGATGGACAGGAGGCCTGGCGTGCTGCAGTTCATGGGTTCACAAAGAGTTGGACACGACTGAATGACTGGACTGAATTGAACTGAACTAGGTTGGTCAAAACTTGTCTTCCAAGGAGAAAGCATATTTTAATTTCATAGCAGCAGTCACCATCTGCAGTGATTTGGGAGCCCCAAAATATAGTCTTTCCCTGTTTCCATTGTTTCCCCATCTATTTACCTTGAATTGATGGGATGAGATGCCATGATCTTAGTTTTCTGAATGCTAAGCTTTAAACCAACATTTTCACTCTCCTCTTTCATTTTCATCAAAGGGTTCTTTATTTCTTATTCACTTTCTGCCATAAGTGTCATGTTATCTGCATATTTGAGGTTATTGATATTTCTCCCGGCAATCTTGATTCCAGCTTGTGCTTCATCCAGTCCAACATTTCTCATGATGTACTCTGAACAGGAGGTAACTAAGCAGGGTAACTTTCAGGAACTTTCCCGACTTTTACTTCCTGACTTGCATACAGATTTCTCAGGAGGCAGGTCAGATCATCTGGTATTCACATCTCTTTAAGAATTTTACAGTGTGTTGTGATCCACACAGTCAAAGACTTTGACATAGTCAATAGAGCAGAAGTAGATGTTTTTTTTTGGAATTCTCTTGCTTTTTCCATGGTCCAGCGGATGTTGGCAATTTGATCTCTGGTTCCTCCGCCTTTTCTAAAACCAGCTTGAACATTTGGAAGTTCATGGGTAATGTACTTTTGAAGCCTGGCTTTGAGAAGTTTGAGCATTACTTTGCTAGCATGTGAGATGAGTGCAATTGTGCAGTAGTTTATACATTCTTTGGCATTGCCTCTTTTGGGATTGGAATGAAAATTGACATTCTCCAGTCCTGTGGCCATTGCTGAGTTTTTCAAATTTGCTGGCATATTGAGTGCAGCAATTTAATGGCATCATCTTTTAGGATTTGAAAGAGCTCAACTGGAATTCCATCACTTCCTCTAGCTTTGTTCGTGGGATGCTTCCTAAGGCCTACTTGATTCACTTTCCAGGATGTCTTGCTCTAGGTGAGTGATCACACCACTGATTATCTGGGTGATGAGGATCTATTTTTTGTGTGTGTGTGTGCAGTTCTTCTGTGTATTCTTGCCACTGCTTCTTAATATCTTCTGCTTCTGCTAGGTCCATACCATTTCTGTCCTTTATTGTGCTCATCTTTGCATGAAATGTTCCCTTGGTATCTCTAATGTTCTTGAAGAAATCTCTAGTCTTTCCCATTCTACTCTCTTCCTCTATTTCTTTGCATTGATCACTGAGGAAGGCTTTATTTTTCTCCTTGCTTTCTTTGGAACTCTGCATTCAAATGGATATGTCTTTCTTTTTCTCCATCTATTTGTAAGGCCTCCTTAGACAAACATTTTGCTATTTTGTATTTCTTTTTCTTGGGGATGGTCTTGATCCCTGCCTCCTATACAATGTCACGAATCTCTGTCTGTAGTTCTTCAGGCACTCTGTCTATTAGATCTAATCCCTTGAATCTATTTTTCACTTCCACTGTATATAATTACAAGTTATTTGATTTAGGTCATATCTGAAAAGGTCTAGAGTTTTCCCTACATTCTTCAATTTAAGTCTGAATTTAGCAATAAGGTGTTCATGATCTGAGCCACAGTCAGCTCCTGGTCTTCTTCTTTTTTTTTTTTTTTTTCCTGACTATATAGAGATTCTCCATCTTTGGTTGCAAAGAATAAAATAAATCTGATTTCAGTATTGAGCATCTGGTGATGTCCATGTGTAGTCTTCTCTTGTGTTGTTGGAAGAGGGTGTTTGCTATGATCAACGCATTCTCTTGGCAAGACTCTATTAGCCATCACCCTGCTTAATTCTGTACTCCAAGGCCAAATTTGTCTGTTACTAAAGGTATTTCTTGACTTCCTACTTTTGCACTGCCATCCCCTATAATGAAAAGGACATACTTTTGAGGAGATATCCCACATCCAAGGGCAGAGAAGCTCCAGCAAAACGATAGGTACTGCAGCAGCAGCTTCACAGTGCTGGAGTGATTTGAGGAGATAACTCATGTCCAAGGGCAAAGGAGAAGCCCCAGCAAGACAGCAAGATTATGTTTAAAATAAAACTCCATACCTGACAGAGATGCTCAGAGGGCTCCAACAAACCTTGTGCAAACCAAGACCCAGAGACCCCACAGAGACTGAGACAGAACTCTGAGTGTCTCCTGTGGAGGTGTGGGTCAGCAGTGGACTGCTGCAGGGGCTCTGGGTGAAGTAGACCTGGGTATGGCATAAGCCCTCTTGGAGGAAGTCGCCATTAATCCCACCATAGAGTTGCCAGAGCTTACACAAGACGGGAAAAACAGACTCTTGTGTGCACCAGCACACAGTGGAAGGGGGCAGTAACCCCACAAGAAACTGACATAGACTTGCCCGAGAGTGTCTAGTGGAGGCGTGGGTTGGTGGTGGCCTACTGCAGGGCTGGGAGCACTGTGTGCAACAGTGCCTGCATGGGACCTTTTGAAGGAGGTAACCATTATCTTCATTACCTTCACTATAGTTTGGCCTCAGGTCAAATAACAGGGAGGGAACACAGCCCCACCCATCAACAAAAAAATTGTATTAAAGATTACTGAGCATGGCCCTGCACATCAGAAAAGTCCCAGTCTCCCCCTCAGTCAGTCTCTCTCATTAAGAATCTTCCTTAAGCCTCTTATCCTTCTCCATCAGAGGGCAGACAGAATGAAAACCACAATCACAGAAAACTGAAATCAAAATCAAACTGATCACATGGACCACAGCCTTGTCTAACTCAATGTTATGAGTCATGTCATGTAGGGCCACCCAAGACGTATGGGTCATGGCGGAGAATTCTGACAAAACGTGATCCACTGGGAGAAGGAAATGGCAAATCAATTAAGCATTCTTGCACTGAGAACCCCATAAACAGTATGAAAAGGAAAATGATTGGACACTGAAAGATGAACTCCCCAGGTCAGCAGGTGCCCAATATGCTACTGGAGATCAGTGGAGAAATAACTCAAGAATGAATGAAGAGATGGAGCCAAAGAGAAACACCACCCAGTTGTGGATGTGACTAGTAATGGAAGCAAGGTCCAATGCTGTAAAGAGCAATATTGCATAGGAACCTGGAATGTTATGTCCAGAAATCAAGGCAAACTGGAAGTGGTCAAACAGGAGATGGCAAAGATGAACAGCGGCATTTTAGGAATCAGAGAACTAAAATGTACTGGAATGGATAAATTTAACTCAGATGACCATTATAGCTACCACTGTGGGCAAGAATTCCTTAGAAGAAATGGAGTAGCCACCATAGTGAAGAAAAGAGTCTGAAACGCAGTACTTGGATGCAATCTCAGTAACAACAGAATGATCTCTGTTTGTTTCCAAGGCAAAACATTCAATATGACAGTAATCCAAGTCTATGCCCCGATCAGTAACACTGAATAAGCTGAAGTTGAATGCTTCTATGAAGACCTACAAGACCTTCTAGAATGAACATCCCAAAATGTCCTTTTCATTACAGTGGCCTGGAATGCAAAAGACATAAATAATGAATAATAAAAGGTAACCTCTGGAATTTGTTTTGGAGAATATAATGCCTATGCTTCCACCTCATCTCTGACTACTTGGGAAGAATCTTAGTGAAAGGGGAAAACTGTAAGATCATCTTGAGTACTACTTGGAATGTGACTGTAGGCAAAAATATGTTCAAAAAAAAGTGATCATCCATGAGATGTTCTAAGCTGTATTAGGAAAATCACAAATGATATAATAAATTCATAAATATTATAATAAATAAAATACATATCTGCCATAATAATAATACCATTTTCATTTCCATATATTTTATCAACCATTCATAATTGTCTCAACCTAGGCTCTAAAATGGAGAAGGCAATGGCACCCCACTCTAGTACTCTTGCCTGGAAAATCCCATGGACAGAGGAGCCTGGAAGGCTGCAGTCCATGGGGGTCACTGAGGGTCAGACACGACTGAGCAACTTCACTTTCACTTTTCACTTTCATGCATTGGAGAAGGAAATGGCAACCCACTCCAGTGTTCTTGCCTGGGAATCCCAAGGACGGGGAAGCCTGGAGGGTTGCCGTCTACGGGGCTGCACAGAGTTGGACACGACTGAAGCAACTTAGCAGCAGCAGAAGGCTCTAGAAGACAGATAGATTTTTGTTGACATCATTAACAATGAAACCAGACATTCCATATGGCTGGTAAGTAACTTTTCAAATGTGGTATAGTTAATAAACTGTATACAGTAATATTTTAAATTTGGAGGAAAAAAACATCAAAATATACATATAAAACTTTTTTTTTTTTTTTCCCTCGTATGTTCTGCAACTGCAACAGAGAAGCCAACAGAATCACACTGACTGTTTTTAGGGAAGATTAAGAATTTGGCATCAAGTGAATTCTTCTTGGGCCATGGCTTCTATATTTCACAGAATCATTTCTTTGGGGAAAATTTATATTATAAAGTATAATGTGTCCTCATGAGATTTAGCAAACAAATGAGAGAGTTTCTAAGATATCACTTTGTAATAATAAAAATATATTCATGGACTTGAATTATTATACTGTTTATAACTATTCTCTTGGTGTGAATTACTTTGTAACAATTCAAAGCCTGCTCATTTGGCTTAATTAAAGTGTTCTCATTCTTACAAAGTGCTTAAGTGAAGCAGAATTATTTTAAAATATGTCATTTTGGGGGAAAGAGTCTAATTAGTATTTGATTTAGTTGCACAGAGAAATGAGTTTAGCTATGGGCAGCAGAGCTCTGAGAACCAATGAAATTGTTGGGGAAGGTGAAATTATGAAGACCTAAAAAGAAAATTTTTTGACTTTAAGCATGCTTCCCAAATTATTGGAGATAGAATAACACTGTCTCCCAGGCTTTCGTTGTTTTATTTGCTTTTCACACAGGAAACAAGTCATGGTGATGGTCAATGCAGCATCCTCAACATGCAAACAACATATTGAAAATGATACCATATATTTAAAAATCTTAGTAAGTTTAATATGCCACTGTAGAACATTCTAAGTAGTAATACTTAATCTATATTTGATAAAAAATCATAACATATGATCACTAGGAAATAACAGAGAAAAATTATCCTTTTTTTTCTAGAGCTCTTCCTTGGATAAGAATGGGAAAACCTTAATATCACATTGTGTGTGTTAGTCGCTCAGTCGTGTCCAACTTTTTGTGACTCCATGTAAAGCTCTAACTGTTATTTCTTGAACCTGCCTATAGGTTTCTCAGGAGGCAGGTAAGGTGGTCTAGCATTCCAATTTCTTTAAGAATTTTTCACAGGTCATTGTGATCCACAGAGTCAAAGGCTTTGGCGTAGTCAATAAAGCAGAAGTAGATTTTTTTTTTTTCTGGAATTCCCTTGCTTCTCTATGATCCAAAAATATTGACAATTTGATCTCTTGTTCCTCTGCTTTTTCTAAATCCAGCTTAAACACCTAGATATCCAATTCCTATTATCCACACATCATTTCAAAAAAGCAATGCTTACATGTTTCATTGTTTTGTTGAAGAACAGACTTCTATCCTAATTATAAATATAGATTTTGAGAAACATATTTAAGACTAGCAGCAGATCATTTTTTAAAAGGAGGCATGGACCAGAGTAACTATTTATTTCATGTAATTTATGGCACTTCTTCATCTACATGACTGTCTTTCAGTTCAGCACAATCTTTAAAAATAAAAATAATAAATAATTTTCCTACAAATCAAGTATCTTTTTTCTCTCTATTATACTATACATTCACTTTGAAAATACATCATTTTCCAGATATGTGAAAATGAGCTAAATTTTTTAAGCATCATAATATGTATGCTGTAATGAGCACTTTGCTGTTTTATCATGAGTTCAATATGATCAAATGCTGGGTATACATCTGAGATTTCTGAAATAGAACTGAGAGGATCACAGGATTAAAGGCATATGAAATGTGAAATCCTTAATCATTTTTCACACATTTTTATGGCAAGTCTATCCTTTCTCACAACTCAATGAGGTTGAGATGATGACTAGTGGAAAATAGTCAACTAATTAAATTTTAGATTTTCAAAAAGGTCAAAATAGTCAGTATATTACTATACTTCACAGAATAAATGGAGCATGCAAATGCCAATACTTCATTCTGGTGACAAAACTAGGGAAAAAGTGAACGGAAATTGAGCAAAACTGTCTCACTTCTTTAGATGGGGAAGTCAAAATTTAGCTAGAATTTTAAGTTCATTGTGAGCTACTTGCTATAAGTAGCAAACGTTGCTTGTGTTCTTGCAACTATTTCTTTAAAGTTACCTTTAGGTTGTACTTCATGAATATATCTTAAACAACTATATAGGTTACAAACTGTATACAAATATGTAATAGATGGCAATTTATAATCTATATTTCTAAAATTATAAATATGAGACAAAATCTCCCTTGGCCACATATCTGAGAACTTTCTTTTAAAGGTTCTTAAAGAAACCTTCTTTCTTTAAGTGTGCTGAAGTTCCATATATTGTCCATTAATGAATAACTATAGCTTAGCAATATGTTCAGATGCGACAAATCAGCCAACACAAATACATCAAAAAACAATGCTGATGTTATAAATCTTGCATAAGTGTACAGACACTGTGCATCATATACAAAACATAATTCTTAGTGTTTCGTATATTTTTGATGGTAAACTACTAAGCAAAAATGCTCTTTTTGAGCTTCTTGCTGCTTTCCTTCTATTCTCAAGTAACCAAAATACTATTCCTCACCTCTTATTCTAGGCTCGGTATTTGTTCCAATTTCACCTTTTTAAAAAACTGTTCTAATGATTGATGTTTTCCTTTCTTTATGATGTTCCCTTATAGTGGATCTTTGAAAAATTATTTAAGTAGCAATTAAGATCATGCCTGTAAGGCACACTTCACAGGACTTGACACAGAAAAGATGTTTTAAGAAACACGGCCTTATTTGGACACAGCTTTGAAAGTTGCCCCACACTATCTGTAAACTGAAACCTCACGCCTTCATAACTATTTTTTCTTCAGAACATTATTCAACCTCTTCAACTAAACATCAGTTTCTACATGTAGAGAATTAACAAAATGATACTTATCTATAAGGTTATTAATGTGGCTATGTATGATAATATTTTAAGATGCTAAACACAATATTTAGTACTCAGCAAAGATTCATTTCTACTTTACCATTTTAGTATAACTCTGCTTTGAATTGAATCATTTCAACTGACTGAACTTTCTCAAGCTTCTCTATGCATATACAGTTAAGGCAAAATCCAGTGCATTAATTTCTATTTCTGCTGTAACAAAGTACCACAGCTTTGTCACTTGAAACAACATGACTCTATTATGTTACACTTATATATACCAGAAATCTAACACAGGACTCATTGGACTAAGATCGAAATGTCAGGTTGCTGTATTCCTTATAGGGAGCTCGCGGGTTGAATCTGCTCTCAGATTTAGTTAATATTGTTCCTTATAACTGTAGAAGCAAAGGTTCTGTTACTTACTGTCTATTAACTGTGGGTCAATTCCAATTCTTTTTTAAATTTTTATTGGAGTATATATGATTTACCATGCTGTAAATCACCTCATTCCTTGGTTTGTACATCCTTTTCATCATTCTTTAAAGCCAGCAGTTTCAGGTCAAATCCTTTTCATTTCTCATCTTCTTATATTTTAAGGACCCATATGATTAGATTAGGCCAACATGGACAAACTCATCTCAAGATTTATAACCTTAATCACATATCCACATTCCCTTTTGTAATGTTCAGTAATATTTTCATAGTTCCCAGGGCTAAAGAGCTTGGACATCTTCAAGGAGCCATCACTGTGTCATCTACATCCTGTGTGGGAACATGTCATGAGACTAGTCTTTTGAACACATTAAATTCACAAAAGCACACAATTTCTACTATTTCAGGCCTGATTATTAGAAGTAACCCTATCTAATAATTTTCCAGAAGGGCTACCAACAGAGGGACATATTTTTCCATCCAAATAACGAGTTAAGTAACAATGCTGATTCACAGCATTGGTCTCAAATGCCTTTCCTTCCCTACATCACGTACAATTCACTTCTGTCTGAAGATGCTTTGTACCTTATTACTTATGTTTACTACCTTATCTTAACCTCACTTATTTCTGGTCACAATGTGGTAAAACTTAAATATATTTATTACATTCTAAACTTAACTATCAGCCTAATTGCTACATATTTCTTATTAGACTCAATTTAAAGGATTCTCAGGTTTTTCTTTACCTCTAACTGGTGTTACTGGTATTACTGGTATTAATATTACTGAAAAAATATTAAGTGACATTTCTATATTCTGCTCATCCTATTGGTATTTTGAGAACACCACCATAGGTGCAATTTTAATTTTCCTTATTGAAATTTGAGATCAGAAATGAATTTATCTGGAATGTTTCTTTCAATCCCCATTTCTCCAACTCCCTCTCTCTATTTCCAGAGCAGTCTCTCTGATATTATATAGTGAAATTTTAGTCCTACTGTTACTCGTTCTCACCACACTGACCTATTCAATTTGGTTAACTCTTTCCTGATCCTTTTGATTTCTCTTCACTTTTCTGTTCCTTATGTTTACAATTCCATTGGGAAGTATGCTCCTCTACTATGCCTATGATTATTTTCTCACATATGTGTTTATGCAATCTTGCAGCTGTCCTAGAGTTCCCCACAACTGCTACATTGGCTGGGTATCCAGTGGCTATTTATGTGGATATGTGTTAAAATTGTCTCAGATTTTTAACTTCATACTGAGTTATTTACTATAAAATAGCACTGTAAACTCATGATTTTAATATACAAATCTGTGTGTGTTTATATATACAGAACACAGTGTAATCAGCACACACAGTGTTCCATTTTGCCTTCTAAACACCATTCCCTAATAAAAGGAGCTGTGACTATTTAGAGAAGTGAGTGACTTTAGGACAGAGGAAATACAAGAGCTGGAACATTTTATATTCTCAGAAAATAAAAAAGTACTCAAAAAAAAAAAAAAATGAGGGCTTGTTGAAAGAATACAGAAGCCAATCAAACTGAAGAATCTCCTAACGGCAAAAGCCGGTAAATACATTTGAACAGCAAAATAAATGACAGTATTAGACTTAACTATATAATAAAATATTAATAAATTCATATTGTTAAAATAGTCTATTAATTAATATATGGGGAATGACAGGCTACTTATACTACTATTAAAACTTATACTACTTATAAAACTTTTATACTACTATTAAAACTCACAAAGGCGGCAAGAAGAAAAAAAAAATTACCATTAGGAAAACACCACAGTAGTAAATTTTAAAGACAAAATCCTCTGATGGATGCTAAAAAGTATGAAGAGAGTCAGGATTTCATAATTTCAAACTACCTTTCCAATATATTGGTAAAGTACAAAGGAAAAGATAGTAACTTTATTATGGAGAACCATGGAAGAAGCCACTTTGACTATATTATCAAGTTTAATAACATCTCTTATTATGAACCCCTTGATATAATTCACTAAAAATGATTAAGCATTATTTCTATGGTGTCCTTCCAAAAAATGCATAACATCATTTCTATGATGAGAAATCATCAGACAAACCCAAATTCAGAGACATTCAACAAAACTATTGATCATTGCTCTTCAAGTGTCAACATGATGAAAGACAAAGAAAGCCTGAGAAAATCTTATAGGCTTGGAAGATATCAAGGAGACAAAATTATAAGTAATATGGATCCTGGATAGAATCCTAAAACAGAAAAGGACATTAGTGGACAATCTGATGAAATTTCTTTAGGCCTGTAAATTGGTTCATAGTATAGTATCAACACTAATTTTATGATTTTTGTCTATTACACTACAGCTACATAAATTGCTGACACAGGGAAAGCAGAATAAAATAATAAGGAAACACTTCATAAGATTTTGACAACTTTTAGGTGTATCTTAATTAAAAAACAGTTATCTAGTAAATGTTAGAACTCTGCATAGTCACAAACTAATAAACTGAAAGTAAAGTTGCTCAGTCATGTCGGACTCTTTACGACCCCATGGACTGTAGCCTACCAGGCTTCTCTGTCCATGGGATTTTCCAGGCAAGAGTACTGGAGTGGGTTGCCACTTCCTTCTCCAGGGGATCTTCCGACCCAGGGATCGAACCCGGGTCTCCCACATTGCAGGAGATACTTTACCCTCTAATCCACCACAGAATATACTGAAGAAGGTAACAATAATGGTAATATTATCAGCCACATACTATTTAGCTATCTAATTTTGGTGTTTTTATGATTTAATCCTGGTAATACTCAGTGTCATAGTGTTCTATAAGAAATATTGTAACCAACTACATTTTATATTTGAGGAAACTGAGGCAAAGAGAGGGTGAATACTTTATTGTTGTTATTCAGTCACTTAGTCATGTCTGACTCCTTGCAACCCCATGGACTCTAGCAGGCCAGGTGTCCCTGTCCTTCACTACTTCTCAGAATTTTCTACCCAATAGTTTACATTGAATCTGGGTGAAACCTATGTTTTGTCTACTATGCTGCAAAGCCTATCCTCTGAAGCAATGTGTGCAAACTCAATTAAGGTTTTATTAAGCTGTATGTGGATTGAAAAGTGTACAATTAAATTATTAAACTTTGAGAAAAGGAGTTTAAAAATAAGTAAGCACAATTTCAGAGTAAACAACACATGCTGTAACTCAAAAATATATGTTAAATAATGAAAAATAAAAATGAAGACATTAATCAGAATGTGTTCATATTGGCTTCAATTTTGTCCTTATTTGTTCAACTTTTATTTCCCTGTGCTTTTTAAAACATGGAATTAGTAACATTTTCTTTTGGTTCATATTCCTACCTTCCAAATTTATATTATGGCCCTCCATACCTTTTGTCTACATTTCCTTTTCTCTTTTCCTTCTTTTCTTTAAAATACCACAGATCTCTGCACTTGCTCCACCTCCTTCAATCTCTCTATCCTTTCTATACTTTATGTAACTTGCTCCAGCTGAGAGGATAATGTGCCTCAGCACTGTACATTTCCTCATATCACAGGAGCTAACAGAATAAGCATTAATTTTCAGGTTAAGTATCAATATAAATCTCCCTTTAATATAATTCTGAAATGTTCCAGTAAAATCCTTATTCTTCCAGCAGGTCTCTTCATAAGCTCATATCCAAGATGAGTTTAGGCAGTGACAGCAAACTATCGAGCTGTTCAGTAGCTCTGACTCCCTCCCATTTCCTTCATTTATCAACCTCTCAGGAATAAAAAATGACAAAATCCACTGTTGATTATCTTGTAAAATTTATATTGTACTTTCAAATACAGATAATAGTTCTTGTGGATAGGGAAAAGAAAAAGTAAAAACTAGCTTTTACTTCACTATTTCAGAGACCATAAGTATTTCACTTTGTTGAGCTGTCACACCAAAGGAACAGAGTGTTGTTACCAGCCTGAAAATCAAAATTGTTAGTCCTGTTACAAAATGACACATAAGACTACACACCTTATGAATCCACAGAACTGTTCTTCACCTCTTTACTCAAGTGCTTTTGTGTGAATGACACAGATTTCCCTTGACTGAAAGCAAGACCAATTTCTCTCCATTTCCATGTTTCTGGGATCAATAAGTATCTTTTACTTTTTCCAGATTTATTGTGGTATCACTGACAAATAAAAATTCCATAATTTAAGGTATACAATTTGATATTTTGATACATATATATATACACTGTGAAGAAATCGCAAAAATCAAGCTACTTCACCTATCCATCATCTCACATAGTTACCATATTTTGCTTTGTGAGTGAGAACACTTTAGCTCCATCCTCTTGGCAAATTTCAAATATAAAATACAGTATTACTAAATAAAGTCACTATGTTGTACATTAGATGTTCAGAACTTATTCATCCTGAATAACAGAAAATGTGTATATTTTTACCAACTTCTCCTATCTTCCTTTGCCCTAGTTCCTTGCCCTATTTCTACTCTCTGTTTCTATAAGTATGATTATTTTCTACATATCAATCAGTGAAGGCATGAGGTACTGATCTTTGTGTTTGGTTTATTTTACTAAGCATGTCCTCAAAGTTCATCACTGTTACCACAAATGGCAAGATTACATTTTTCTTTAAGACTGAATAAAATTTCATTTTCAATGAGCATCTTAAACTCAATACGGTGCTCATTATGAGTTAACCACTTTTGCTCCATCAGTATCAAGGGTATCCCCACAGCAGTCCACCATCCCTCATGGTCTTTCCCTTGGCCAAATATCTGTATATAGGCTTCTCACTGAAACTTTCCTCATTTGTCACTCTTCACTCTGCCATATTAATTTTACTGAGTCCTTACCCAATATGATGAACAATTTTATTTTATAAAATACTAATAACTTTAAATCAAATCCCTTACACAGTGGAAGCAGGGAGTAGATTTAAGGGACTAGATCTGACAGAGTGCCTGATGAACTATGGACAGAGATTTGTGACATTATACAGTACACAGGGAGCAAGTCCATCCCCAAGAAAAAGATGCAAAAAAGCAAAATAACTCTCTGAAGAGGCCTTGCAAATAGCTGAAAAGAATAGAAGTGAAAAACAAAGGGGAAAAGGAAAGATACAGCCATTTAAATGAAGAGTTCTAAAGAACGGCAAGGAGACATTAGAAAGCCTTCCTCAGTGATCAGTGCAAAGAAACAGTGGAAAACAATAGACTGAGAAAAACCAGAGATCTCTTCAAGAAAATTAGAGCTACCAAGGGAACACTTATGCAAAGAGGGGCTCAATAAAGGACAGAAATGGTAGGGACCTAACAGATGCAGAAGATATTAAGAAGATGTGGCAAGAATACACAAAAGAACTGTATAAAAAAGATCTTCACGACCCAGATAATTATGATCGTGTGATCACTCACCTAGAGCCAGACATCCTGGAATGTGAAGTCCAGTGGGCCTTAGGAGGCATCACTACAAACAAAGCTAGTGGTGGTGATGGAAATCCAGTTGAGCTATTTCAAATCCTGAAAGATGATGCCATTAAATTGCTGCACTCAATATGTCAGCAAATTTGGAAACCTCAGGAGTGGTCACAGGACTGGAAAAGATCAGTTTTCATTCCAATCCCAAAGAAAGGCAATGCCAAAGAATGCTCAAACTACCACACAATTGTACTCATCTCAAATGCTAGTAAAGTAACACTCAAATTCTCCAAGCCAGGCTTCAACAATACGCGAACTGTGAACTTCCAGATGTTCAAACTGTTTTTAGAAAAGGCAGAGGAACCAGAGATCAAGTCGCCAACATCTGCTGGATCATTGAAAAAGCAAGAGTCCAGAAAAACATCTACTTCTGCTTTAATGACTATGCCAAAGCCTTTGAGTGTGTGGATCACAACATATGGAAAATTCTTCAAGAGATGGGAATACCAGACCATCTGACCTGCCTCTTTAAGAAACCTGTATGCAGGTCAGGAAGCAACAGTTAGAAATGGACATGGAACAACAGACTGCTGCCAAATATAAAAGGAGTACATCAAGGCTGTATATTGTCACCCTGCTTATTTAACTTCTATGCAGAGTACATCATGAGAAACACTGGGCTGGATGAAGCACAAGCTGTAATCAAGATTGCCCGGAGAAATATCAATAACTTCAGACATCCAGATGACACCACCCTTATGGCAGAAAGTGAAGAACTAAAGAGCTTCTTGATGAAATTGAAAGAGGAAAGTGAAAAAGTTGGCTTAAAGGTCAACATTCAGAAAACGAAGATCATGGCATCCGGTCCCATCACTTCATGGCAAATAGATGGGGAAACAGTGGAAAAGTGGCAGATTTTATCTTGCGGGGGGGGCTCCAGAATCATGGCAGATGGTGAGTGCAACCATGAAATTAAAAGAAAATTACTCCTTGGAAGGAAAGTTATGACCAACCTAGACAGCATATTAAAAAGCAGAGACATTACTTTGCCAACAAAGGTCTGTCTAGTCAAGGCTATGAATTTTATTGTAGTCATGTATGGATGTGAGCATTAGACTATAAAGAAAGCTGAGGACTGAAGAATTGATGCTTTTGAACTGTGGTGTTGAAGAAGACTGTTAAGAGTCCCTTGGACAGCAAAGAGATACAACCAGTCTATCCTAAAGAGATCAGTCCTGAGTGTTCATTGGAAGCACTGATGTTGAAGCTGAATCTCCAGTACTTTGGCCACCTGATGCAAAGAACGACTCATTTTAAAATACCCTGATACTGGGAAAAATTGCAGGTGGGAGGAGAAGGGGAAGACAGAGGATGAGATGATTGGATGGCATCACCGATTCAATGGACATGAGTTTGGGTAAACTCCGGGAGTTGGTGGTGGACAAGGCCTGGCGTGCTTCATTCCTTGGAGTTGCAAAGGGACAAACACGAATAAATGACTGAACTGAACTGTCCTGAATAACTTTAAAAATAAATTTTGAGCCAAAAAAAAAAGAAAAAAAAGTTTTCATAGCTTAATTCACACCACAGAAAAGTTCAATTATTATTGTATGCTAACATTTTCTTTTGATATTTATTTAACAGCTTTTATTTAAGGGTCTATGAACAATAAAGAGAAAACAAGATATATGTTGCTTATGATATGCTCAATTCTCGGAAGACTAATAATGTATCACAGAGACTAAAATATATATTTGTAATTTACCTGCTCTAGGGAGGAGGGTCTTTTTGTATGAGACCAGTAAAGTTATGTAATGCTTGTATGTGTGTGTTTTTGTGTGTGTATCTCCTTTGCTATTTAAGGTTTATATAAGGAGTAGCTGACCTAGTTGTACTAGAGTTTGATGTTCATCCCTTTACCTAGCAAGGTGGAAACAAGAAGAATGCAGGGTCCTTCTAGCTTTCAGTGTTCTCTTGATGGAATAATGAACATTTTTTCTAGAGCGGGAACCTTCAGTTCAGTCGCTCAGTCGTGTCCGACTCTTTGCGACCCCATGTACCGCAGCATGCCAGGCTTCCCTGTCCATCACCATTTCCCAGAGTTCACTCAGACTCACGTCCATCGAGTCCGTGATGCCATCCAGCCATCTCATCCTTGATTGTCCCCTTCTCCTCCTGCCCCTAATCCCTCCCAGCATCAGAGTCTTTTCCAATGAGTCAACTCTTCGCATGACCTTAGGACATATGAAAATTGGCAAGTGTCCTATTAGAAGTTGCAGGTGGGAGGAGAAGGGGAAGACAGAGGATGAGATGATTGGATGGCATCACCGATTCAATGGACATGAGTTTGGGTAAACTCCGGGAGTTGGTGGTGGACAAGGCCTGGCGTGCTTCATTCCTTGGAGTTGCAAAGGGACAAACACGAATAAATGACTGAACTGAACTGTCCTGAATAACTTTAAAAATAAATTTTGAGCCAAAAAAAAAAGAAAAAAAAGTTTTCATAGCTTAATTCACACCACAGAAAAGTTCAATTATTATTGTATGCTAACATTTTCTTTTGATATTTATTTAACAGCTTTTATTTAAGGGTCTATGAACAATAAAGAGAAAACAAGATATATGTTGCTTATGATATGCTCAATTCTTGGAAGACTAATAATGTATCACAGAGACTAAAATATATATTTGTAATTTACCTGCTCTAGGGAGGAGGGTCTTTTTGTATGAGACCAGTAAAGTTATGTAATGCTTGTATGTGTGTGTTTTTGTGTGTGTATCTCCTTTGCTATTTAAGGTTTATATAAGGAGTAGCTGACCTAGTTGTACTAGAGTTTGATGTTCATCCCTTTACCTAGCAAGGTGGAAACAAGAAGAATGCAGGGTCCTTCTAGCTTTCAGTGTTCTCTTGATGGAATAATGAACATTTTTTCTAGAGCGGGAACCTTCAGTTCAGTCGCTCAGTCGTGTCCGACTCTTTGCGACCCCATGTACCGCAGCATGCCAGGCTTCCCTGTCCATCACCATTTCCCAGAGTTCACTCAGACTCACGTCCATCGAGTCCGTGATGCCATCCAGCCATCTCATCCTTGATTGTCCCCTTCTCCTCCTGCCCCTAATCCCTCCCAGCATCAGAGTCTTTTCCAATGAGTCAACTCTTCGCATGACCTTAGGACATATGAAAATTGGCAAGTGTCCTATTAGAAGCAAATTGAAAACACAAGGAATATCTACACTAAATGGGAAAAAAAAAAAAAAAAACATCTTGGAAAGTTGATATCAGAGGGTAAAAATGTTCTCTTTATTGAATAAAAGTGAGATATTTGTGAAATCATAGTTTCTCTCCCTCTGGTTGCTGGCTTTGGAAAAATTTGTTGGTACATAATCCACAAGGGCAGGGTAAAATTCCAACTGGTTGTAACAGTACACACCGCTGCTGAGTAATTAACAACAGAGTACAAATTGCTAATCTGGCTTCAACACTTACTAGCTGATCTTAAATTACATATCTTCTTTAATGATATGATTTAAAACATGTAAAGAACATAGGACAATGTCCAGTGCATAGTAAGTTCTATGTAAGTATTTGCTACTATTATTTCCATTAAAAATTGGTGATTTAAAATACGTCAAGATCTCATGGCTTGAAGATCATTCAGCAATGCTTCCTGTCAATCTTACAGTAATCCTTCAGTAAATTCCTCTTTTTCACAATTGCTACTTCTAAAGTTTTCTAACATCCTACAAGTTTCTATCTTTCCACCAAAACTTTCCCATTTTTTATAAGATGAGCTTACCATCTAAATCATAGGTTACATATAAACCATTCAACTGGAACTTCTTCAATGCTGTTTGTTCATTTTTCTCCAATTTCTTTTTAAAAGAGGAAGTATTTCTTATCAAAGATCAGTATTTTCATCTAAGTTTTGGGTTTCATACCTTTCACCCTCTTAGGAATATCAGATTATCAACTATCTATTTTTAACCTATTTCCTCTCAATAATATTCACCATTTAAACATAATTTTCTCTATTAGGGGGAAAAAATGCCTGAACTCAATAGCTCTCTTAGGCTGTCTTTTTTCTATAGTCAGTCTCTTTAATAGTATCACAGAATATCATCATTCTTCATCTCTGCATTTCCACTCAGTGCAATCTATCTTCTGTCTCTCTCCTTCCATAAACACACAAACAAACTGTAGCTAAAGACATTAACAGCAACCATATTGTTAAACCCAATGTACACTTCCAGTGGTTAGATTATTTCATCTCTCCCCAAACTGATCAGGTATAACTGTTCGCTCTTAGATAGAATCCTCTTCTACTTCATGATATTATCTTCTGATACTTTCCTTACATTTCCAATAATGCATTTTCATCTTATTTATTAGTTTGTTTTTAAACAATATGATCCTTTAGCTAGCCACTAAAAGTTGGGTTTTCTCAAGTCTAGATTGTAGACTGAATCAAATGCTTTGATTTGTAGTCAATCTCTCCCCCACCTACAGGAAATTAAAGCTTATATTCAAACAATTCTAAATTTATATATTTCAGTCATGACATTTTTAGTTCTATATCTGGTGTAGATCTTAATATCTGACTATTAGCTATATCTAATTGTGTATCTAAATGCCCACTTCAGATTCAAAATATTCCTAAACCATGTTTATGACTTTCTCTTTCCTTCACTCCACATCTGGTATTCTCCTAAAATTTACAACATCAGTGAACTACAACATCAACCTTTCTTCCTATTTTCAGAAACTTTAAACCTTCAAGGTATTTGATTTCTATTTTTCTCTTACTCTCAAATTCAGTTTTTCATTCACTGAGCATTTCTTGAGTGTCTACTCCTGGCCAATACTAATTTATATTTTAGGGACATAACAGGAAAAAATAAGTCTGTATCAACATGCTGAATCATTTCAATGAGAGGGTGCAGGAAGTAGAAAAAAAAAGTCAAGAAATAATATGAGAAAATCTATCAGTTCATGATAGCTATGAAGAAAAACAGAGCAGGTTATATTTAATAGTGAATTATGATTGGCTATTTTATATATTAGGTAATCAATGACAGCCATTCTGATAATAGGACTTTTGAACAGCTTTTGAAATTCTGTATGTTGAATTTCTCTCAAATCCATTAATTATCTTCATTTCCACTGTTGTCACCCTTATCCAAAGTACAATTCCTCTCTTGAGGTCTAGTATTAGTTGATAGATTTCTCCTCATTTGCTTTGGACCTCTCTTATCCTACATTTCAGACAGAAGTGAAGGCTATCACTTTATAAACAAAGAAAATAAAAATCTAGGCAAGTCTTTGGATGTTCATACACAACAATCTCTGCCAGAAATACCTTAAAATTTTTCAACTCAGATATTTAGCTTTCAAGTTTTCTTCATATTAAAACTCAAACGACACTTTCTATACTCCTTTATAATCATTAACAAATTTGAAAATTTACATTTTAATAATTTGAATAACTTTTGACTTTTTAATCAGAATAGAACTTCAAGATAGTAAAACACACTTAGATCGCCACAGTGAGATTTCCATTCCATAATGCAATAATTATTACATATTAGTCTTACAACTGATGTTTGTGATGAAATGGCATCCATATATTTGAAAAGGGACAGAATTTTTTAACTTCTGTTTAAACAAAGATCAACAATAATACTTACTGCAATCTACCTCAACAAGATTTCATTAAATTTACTATAAACTATTTAACTATTTTAAATCTGTAATGTTTATTAAGAGCTTAACACATGTATACCCTATACTATTTGCTAGAGAAACATGAAGAACAAGGCAGACAAGGTCCACACCACATGCTATATTGGCGTAGGGAAACATCCAGAGCAAATATTTAAAATACATATAATATTTATGCATAAATGTATAATATAATTGCAGCTGCTGCTGCTAAGTCGCTTCAGTCGTGTCCGACTCTGTGCAACCCCATAAATGGCAGTTGTAGAAACATAGGCGTGTGTTATATATAAACATACAACATAAAATATTTATATTGTATATAATGTATAAAATGTTATATGTAAATTATAACAATGTACCACAATGTGTATGTGCACGTGGAATCAGACATATATGTATATATATATACATATGCATGTATATGTTATTAATACTTAATATGATTCTATGATATATAAAAATGAAGGAAGTGCACTCTGGACAGGATAATCAGGGATTACCTCTTAGAGATGACATTTAAAAGGGACTATCATTAATAGGAATGATCCAGTAAAAGAACTATCAGGAAATGAGTCAGTTCTTGAGGTAGAAAATGGTTTGGTATATTTCAGGGACTGACAATGTGCTACTAGAACTAAGTGAACAAAGAAGAACTGAGAATAACCTGAGTCAAGAGAAGTCCCTGGATAGACTTACCATGGGGAGAAGCTTGGAGATTGTCATATATTTAATTGAAAAGTTTACATTATGATTTACACTATTTTCAATACTCATTTTGCTTTATCCAACATAATAGGAATAAGGAAAGGGAAAGATGGCAAGTAGAAATAATAGTTACAAGAAAATGGTCAAGAGCATAAGAATTAAAAGGAGAGAGCAAATTCAAGATATATTTTGAAGTGAAAATAGGTTGAATAGGAGGAAATAAGGAATAAAAGTCTAAAGTCAGATTCCAAACCTTAATATGATGCATGTATTTAATATTTAGTAGGCGTTCTGATGTCTACAAATGAAGCAGAAAATGCTGAGGCAATAATAATACTCTGAGAGGAAGTCTACAATTCTCTTTTTTAACTGTTGAGTTTGAAAATTATTATGAAATTTCCTAGTGAAGAAGATAAAGAAGTCACTGCATATAAACAGTTGAAAGTCAGTGGATAAGTCTGGCTGGATAAACACATTTGGGAAACATTAGTAGATGTTTAAGCTGTGGAATAAGATGATATATACCTTGTTTTTAAATAAAAATATTTTGTCCAGCTTGAAACTTGAAAAGTGTTGCTATTATAAACTTTAGTCGAGAAGGTATAGTGTGCAGAAGAGTGTGTGTGGGAGCATCCAGTAGGCCAGGAGGGAAGCCTAACTGTGAGTAGTAGTTCCGTATTATGAAATTTCCTAGTGAAGAAGATAAAGAAGTCACTGCATATAAACAGCTGAAAGTCAGTGGATAAGTCTGGCTGGATAAACACATTTGGGAAACATTAGTAGATGTTTAAGATGTGGAATAAGATGATATATACCTTGTTTTTAAATAAAAATATTTTGTCCAGCTTGAAACTTGAAAAGTGTTGCTATTATAAACTTTAGTCGAGAAGGTATAGTGTGCAGAAGAGTGTGTGTGGGAGCATCCAGTAGGCCAGGAGGGAAGCCTAACTGTGAGTATTAGTTCCAGGAATAAAACATGAAATTAGAACACTGTCAATAAACCAAAGTTAAGACGATTATTAACCAAAAATTTGCAGACGACAGAATTCCCTCACTGACCCAGATAAATCTGCATGGCTGGCCTTGTGCCTGGTTGGTTTCTCTTACTTTGTGTTCGCCTTCAGCGGTGCGGGATGGGAAGGGAGGAAGGGAAAGACGCCTGGAAGGCGCCCCGCCCCGGGCGGTCGGGTCCGGTGGCCTCCCTGGTGCTCCGGGAGGAGGAGCCGCGCGAGAGGGTGGAGGGCGCCGTGCCGAGCAGGGGTCCGGTGGGAAAGGCGGCTCTCGTCTGCCTTCCCATCCGCCCCGCCCCGCCCCGCCGGCCCCTCTGCGCCTCCGTCCCCGGCGGGGTCGCCCGCCACCCTGCCCCGCGCTCGGTGGCGTCGTCCCCGGTGTCCCTCTTCCTGCCTAATCGTTGGCGGAAACCTGCGGGCGGCGGTCGACAGGCGCACAGCGGAGCCCCCATGCGTCACGGCAGCGCCGAGGCCGGCGGGCGGCCGCAGGCGTGGACGCGGTGGTTGGTGGTCGACGTCGGGGCGGTGGCCTGTGGGGCGCGCGGAGCCCCTCGCCCGCCTCCCCGTTTCCAGGTACCTAGCGCGTTCCGGCACGGAGGTTTAAAGACCCCTGTTTTAACCTTCCCTGTGTGGCTCAGACGGTAAAGCATCTGCCTACAATGCCGGAAAACCGGGTTCAGTCCCTGGATCAGGAAGATCTGGAGAAGGAAATGGCAACCCACTCCAGTATTTTGCCTGGGAAATCCTATGGACGGAGGAACCTGGTAGGCTAAAGTCCATGTGATCACAAAGAGTCGGACACGACTGAGGGACTTCACTTCCCTTAAGAACTATAGAGATCAGTCTATAACATCATTTGATTATTTAAGACTCATTCCAAACCAATGACAGTCAGCTCTATAGAGAAGCTCATCTTTGCTCTCTGTGGTCCGTGGCTCACTATTAAGAGACATATAATTCATGTTCCTAATGTTGCAGTAGATTTTTTTTGTTTGTTTTAAATTAGAAGGCTAACACTAGCAAAGAATCATAGATTCACGAACACCAGAATGATGTCTTCTAGGACAACACTTAAAATTGCAAGACAGCATAGAAATTATGTATGCCTTTCTTTTTTACATAAATTTCTAGAAGCCTCACTGATAATCTATTTTTCATAAAATTTCTATTACTCTTTGTGAATAAAACTTACTTTTTTTCACTACAAAGACCAAGTTCTGGGAAGATTAAATGAAAACTGTTCATTTGCAATTTTTTCCCATAGATATATTTGTCTACGATTATACTTTTTCTCATAGATTATTTTAAGGAGAGGTGCTTCAGCCTCTATTCTCTCGTTTTTTTCTGATATATTTATCTTTTCTGAATGTATGTGAAGTCAAGGAAACGGTATCATAGAAACAAGTGAAATCTGAAATTGCTTTATGGGTTCAGTATAACATCAGTGCATCCAAACCTTTATTTTGTAAAATGCCATTTGATTTTTCGGTGGATTAAACCTGTCAAGCAAACTAACCACTATACCTCACATAGATGTTGTCACAATCAACAGGAAAAAGTTTCCCTACGAGAAAAAGTGCTATGCACTCTGTAAAACCAAATGAATAGCTCCCAGATGAGGGAAATTCCAAAGAATATTTAAAATTAAACAAGCAGAGTTAAAGGTCAACATTGCTACAACAATGGGATTTCAAGGTGGTTCAGTGGTAAACAATCTGGCTACCAATGAAGGAGATGCAGGAGACACAGGTTCCATTCCTCCATTGGGAAGATCCCCTGGAGGAGGAAATGGTAATCCACTCCAGCATCCTTGCCTGGAAAATCCCATGGATAGAAGAGTCTGGTGGGCTACAAACGGGGTCGCAAAGAGTCAGACAGTTTGTCAGACTTAAACCCAAACTACAGCAATGCTTACTAAATGAGAATTTGTGAAGTGAGAAAAGTTTTCAAATCTCAATTAGTGTTGCACTTTACAAAGCAACTAAATATATGTTATAAAATAAAGAATAATAGACATTAGTGTTTATTAAATTAGAAATTAGTCTTTAAGATCCTTCGTTTTGCATCAAAAATTTAACACTACGTCTGTTATTTTAATATACCTCATGTGTTATCACAGAGAAGGCAATGGCAACCCACTCCAGTACTCTTGCCTGGAAAATCCCATGGATGGAGGAGACTGGTAGGCTGTAGTCCATGAGGTCACTAAGAGTGGAACACGACTGAGCAACTTCACTTTCACTTTTCACTTTCATGTATTGGAGAAGGAAATGGCAACCCACTCCAGTGTTCTTGCCTGGAGAATCCCAGGGACGTGGAGCCTGGTGGACTGCCAGCTCTGGGGTCGCACAGAGTCGGACACGACTGAAGCGACTTAGCAGCAGCAGCAGCAGCATATGTTATCAAATGCCTATATATAACTAAATTAAAGATCTGAAAAATAATTAATAGATCATAACAATATATTTATTAGCAAAGGGACTGATTTTAATTACATATATCTTTCATCAGAAATTTCATAACCACAGGCACAAATAATGCAATTGCATAGTAAAATTTTACTGCCTGATATGCAGGTGGTGTATACATGGTTTATAATGTAAAATAAATATTAAAAGCAAAAAAAAAATAAGAAAAAAGAACAACATGTATTTCAGACTGAAAAACAGAATTGGGACATGAGTGAAACAGGGCTAAAGACAGAGCAGGCTATGAGAAACATATATGGAATTTTAATTATGAGCCATACACTATGCTATTTCAGTGTGTATTCTCTCATTCACAATTTAGTAGAGGAAACGTATTCAGCAAAATTCAAAGGAGGAAGAGTGGGAGGGCTGACAAGATGGGCACAAACAGTTGTTTCCAGACAGCAGCCTTTAGGCTCTAAAAGAATCTGATGAAACTGAAGGAGGCCTCCTCTTCTCAAGTGCCTCTATTCCACAAATGATTACCAACTAGTTTCTACATCCCAGGCTGATTGCTAAGTTCTGGGATATATAGGTAAGAGGGACCTGGTTCCTTTTCCTATAAATCATGTGGGAGAAAAACACAAACGTGACAGGACACTTTATGAACTGGGAAACTGGTCAGAATAAATTATAGTTCTTGCAGTATGTCAGCTTATATACTCTGATGGTCCCCAATAAAATAACTGAAATGGTATACACAAACAGATGCAGATAATTTTGTAAACAGTGCCAAAGCACACTGGAAGAAAGCCACTAGTGAAGTAAGAATGAAACCCCTGTTTTGTTTTGTTTTGTTTTTAAGTGAGAGTTGAAGTGGCTTTCACCCTGCTGTTGTTAACTGCACACAGGGACTAAAGGCTTCTGAGTTGACATTTGAACACAGGGAAGCAGAGACAAGGCAGAAAATCTAAAGAAACCTGTTATAAAACTTCACATTCAAAAACAGTACGCCTTCAAGGTTGAAAGGTTCTACGAAGACCTAAAAGAAATTCTAAACTAACATGAAAAAAAGATGTCCTATTCATTATAGGGGACTGGAATGCAAAAGCAGGAAGCAAGAGATACCTGGAGTGAGAGGCAAATTTGGCCTTGGAGTACAAAATGAAGTAGGGCAAAGGCTAACAGAATTTTGCCAAGAGAACTCACTGGCCATAGCAATCACCCTCTTCCAACAACACAAGAGAAAACTCTGCACATGACTTCACCAGATGGTCAATAATGAAATCAGATTGATTATATTTTTTGCAGCCAAAGATTGAGAAGCCCTATTCAGTCAGCAAAAACAAGACCAGGAGACAACAGTGGATCAGATCACAAACTCTTTATTGCCAAATTCAGACTTAAATTGAAGAAAGTAGGGAAAACCACTAGACCACTCATGTATGACATAAATCAAATCCGTTAAGATTATACAGTGGAAGTGACAAATAGATTCAGGAGATTAGATCTGATACACAGAATGCCTGAAGAACTATGCACAGAGGTTTGTGACACAGTACAGGAGGCAGTGATCAAGACCATAATCAAGAATAAGAAATGCAATAAGGCAAAATGGCTGTCCAAAGAGGCCTTGAAAATAGCTCAGAAAAGAAAATAAGCTGAAGGCAAAAGAAAAAAGGAAAGATATATGCATTTGAATGCAGACTTCAAAGAATAGCAAGGAGAGATAAGAAAGCCTTCCTCAGTGATCAATACAAAGAAATAGAGGAAGACAGTAGGCCAGGAAAGCCTAAAGATCTCTTCAAGAACATTAGAGATATCAAGAAATATTTCATGCAAAGATGGGCACAACAAAGGACAGAAATGGTATGGACCTAACAGAAGCAGAAGATATTACAAAGAGGTGGCAAGGATACACAGCAAAACTATACAAAAAAGATCTTCACGACCCAGAGAACCACAATGGTGTGATCACTCACCTAGAGCAAGACATCCTAGAATGCTAAGTCAAGTAGGCCTTAGGAAATATCACTATGAACAAAGCTAGTGGAAGTGATGGAATTCAAGTTGAGCCATTCAAGTCCTAAAAGATGATGCTGTGAAAGTACTGCACTCAATATGCCAGCCAATTCGGAAAACCCAGCAGTGGCCACAGGACTGGAAAAGGTCAGTTTTCATTCCAATCCCAAAGAAAGGAAATGTCAAAGAACAGTCAAACTGCCTCTTAATTGCACTCATCTCACACACTAGCAAAGTAATGCTCAGAATTCTCCAAGCCAGGCATCATCAGTAAGTGAATTGTGAACTTCCAGATGTTCAAGCTGATTTTAGAAAAGGCAGAGGAACCAGAGATCAAATTACCAACATCTGTTGGATCATTGAAAAAGCAAGAGGATACCAGAAAAACATCTACTTCTGCTTTATTAGCTATACCAAAGTCTTTGTGTGGATCACAACAAACTGTGGAACATTCTTCAAGGGATGGGAATACCAGACCACCTGACCTGATTCCTGAGAAATCTGTATGCAGGTCAAGAAGCAACAGTTAGAACTGGACATGGAACAACAGACTGGCTCCAAGTAGGGAAAAGAGTACATCAAGGCTGTATTGTCACTCTTGCTTATTTAACTTATATGCAGAATGCATCATAAGAAATACTCGACTGGATAAAGCACAAGTTGGAATCAAGATTGCCCAGAGAAATATCAATAACCTCAAATATGCAGATGGCACCACCCTTATGGCAGAAAGTGAAGAACTAAAGATCCTCTTGATGAAATTGAAAGAGGAGAGTGAAACTTGGCTTAAAACTCAACCTTCAGAGAACTTAGATCATGGCATTGGGCCCCATCACTTCATGTTAAATAGATGGGGAAACAATGGAAATAGTGAGAGATTTGATTTTTTTTTTTTTTTTTTGGTCTCTAAAATCACTACTGATAGTGATGGCAGTCATGATATTAAAAGATGCTTATTCCTTGGAAGAAAAGCTATGCCCAAACTAGACAGCATATTAAAAAGCAGATACATTACCTTACCTTCTAGTCAAAGCTATGATTTTTCCCGTAATCATGTATGGATGTGAGAGTTGGACTATAAGAAAGCTGAGCATGAAATAACTGATGCTTTTGAACTGTGGTGTTGGAGAAGACTCTTGAGAGTCCCTTGGACTGCAAGAAGATCCAACTAGTCCATCTTAAAGGGAATCAGTCCTGAATATTCATTGGAAGGACTGATGTTGAAGCTGAAACTCCAATACTTTGGCCACCTGATGCAAATAACTGACTCATTTGAAAAGACCCTGATACTGGGAAAGATTGAAGGCAGGAACAGAAGGGCACAACAGAGGATGAGATGGTTGGATGGCATCACTGACTCAATGGACATGAGTTTGAGTAAGCTCTGGGAGTTGTTGATGGACAGGGAAGCTTGGCATGTTGTAGTCCATGGGGTTGCAAAGAATTGTGCATGACTGAATGACTGAACTGAACTGAATAACTTCAAGGTAAAATTCAACAACAAATCAGCTACACTGAGGTGGATACAGAAGTGAAGTTTGACTACCTCAACTTTGGCAGAATAAATAAAAATCTTTTTTGAAAATCTGAAATCCTAAAATGGCTCTAGCACTAATTCTTCATCCCAACATGCTACTTGTGTTCTCTGAAAAACATCAAATAACAAAGAGGTGTTTAAAGTGGCCCTGGTTATTAGTGGCCCTAGATTGAGGACAGTAGCAAATGAAAATTCTTTCTGGAAAAACTGAAGTCAAGCTATGCTTAAAAATGATCAGAGATTAACATGCATTAAAAACTTCAAGCAGTTTGCAGACAAAATAATGCAAATAATCAAGTCACTAGTGATAACCAGCATAACTATAGATAGCATATAGAGCCCAAAAGTGTTTTACACTTTGGAATTATCAGACACAAATTTAAAAATTGGACATAAAATTTATTAATCATGCTTAATAAGTTAAAAGGATTAAAAAATAAAATCTTGAATAAATTAATCAGGAACAGAAGTATGAAAAATGTCTAAGGAGATCAAAAATCAAATAAAGTTTCTAGAAATAGTAATTGATATAATAACTAAATGATATCACAGTAATTAAAGTCAGCATTCAATGTATAGGTTTAAAGATCAAGAAAGATCACAAAAGCCAGTAAAGCAAGAGGTATTATATCTGAAAGATAATTTAAGACACATGCATGATACTGTCTCTTCATGAGATTATGAAGATCTGATAGTCTCTTCATGATTGCTACAGGGGAGAGAGAATGGGTCAGAGGTAAAGATAACTGGGAAAATTCTGTAAAGTTACAAAGGATAAGCAGCAAAAGATTCAAGGAAAACAACAAATATAAATCAGATTAAATTAAATAGAAATCAGCATATATATCATGGAGAATGCCAGATCTTTACATCAGCCCAAAATAATAGAGGTTCCAAGGTAAAAATTTTATATTTATAACAAAAAAATTCTCAATCACAATAAGAAACTTAAAATTACATAGGGATAACTCTGTAAATAGGTTGAAAGAGTATTAATCTGTCACTTTATGTGTTAGCCAGGATAGACTAGGCCATGTTGTCAAGATTTAAACAAAAGTTATCTGCACTCCTATCCCCTCCACTTAGATGTAATGTAAAATAGCCTAACAGGAAAAACAAATAGTCCCATTCAGAAAGAGGAATAATGGAATACAAGCAGAGCCACAATTGTTACTGATTCCAAGCTTTATAGGCATAACAGGCCTATAAATCCAAGAGACAAGGTGTCGAGAAAATGATGGACTAATGCCTCAACATAACCATCTTATTGGGGTCTGGACACCAGGTTCTTTTACAGAACAGAGATTGGATGGGGGGAAGAGGTGAGGAAACAAAGTAAAAAGGCAATTAATCTTGCAAATATCTCCTATAATAGCAAGTCTCAGGCAGAGGATGTGTTCATTTCTTCCTTTCTACCATCCACGATTAGACAGGGTCCTGAACAAGGCACTTTAGTTTAAGTCAGGCAGAGGAGCAGCATTTTCTGAGGCAGGCTATTATGTATGATTATAATAACTAACATATGTGTGTACTCCATCGTACTCTATGGGGTGCAGCCTGCCAGGATCCTGTGTCCATGGAATTTTCAGGCAAACATATTGGAGTGGGTTGCCATTTCCTCCTCCAGGGGATCTTCCCAACCCAGGGATCAAACCTGTGTCTCTGGCATCTCCTAAACTGGCAGGCAGAGTTTTTACCACTTAGCCACCTGGGAAGTTATTATAATAACAAAAAGCAACAAAAAGCAAGTCAAAGAAACAGTTCCAACATGGAGTCAGAATTGGTGCTTCCCTTCAAAACAATAGATCTATTCTAGAATCAATAGATCTATTCTAGAATCCCCTTGCACAGTCATGGTCTTGTAATATTAATTATTACTAGGTCATGCTTTTACTCTTTAGGAAGCAACTCCTTGCACACATTTTCCTAGGACCCCGTCTCAACATCTAGAGTAGAAGTTAGCAAACTGCTATCTTAAGGTCTTATCCTTGGCCAAATTTATTTTTATATAGTTTTACTGGGACAAAGCCACCATCACTGTAAATATCATTTATAGCTGCTTCTGCAGCAGCATTAAGTAGCTGCAACAGAAACCATATCCTTCACAAAGCCTAAGATACTTATATCAGGCCCTTTATGCAAAAAGTTTACTGTACCCTGCTCTAAGAGAATCTCACTATCCTTGCTTTAGCAAAACTGAATATTTGATACTATCCCTTCTTCCTTGGAAGGTACATAGTCTTCTCAGCCCATTTCCTGCTAATAGGAGAAGGGAAAGCAACAGTTATTTGAAGACTTAGTCACAGAATTTTTCAATCTATACTCAGGGGATCTTTAACAGAACAAGTTTTTGTTTTTGTTTTTGAAAAAACTTTAGTATCTGGTAGAAGTAGGTCACAGGGAATCTGACAACTAGAAAAGCAAGATACAGCAACTAGAAAAGGAAGATATAGCACAACTAGACAATTATTTTACCACTTAAATCTGGGCTGGGTTTGTAATTTATCTGACTAATGGAATGCTATGGACATTGTGCTTTGTCTGTTCCAAGCCTAAGACTTGAGAAGCCTCACAAATTTTGCTCTTGCCCTCTTGGAATGCTGTCACCTGTGAGAAGCCTGAACTTCCCATCTTCGGATGTGAGACCATGTGAAGGGAAAGGCTCAGCCATGTAAGCTAAGACCTGAGATATAGGACAGATCTTATAAGATAGTTGTTCTCAGCTAATCCCAGTCAAAATTTCTGACCCAAGGAACAATGAGTAAATTAAAAAAAAAAAAAAAAACAGTTTTTTAAAGAAGGAAAGTTATGACCAACCTGGACAACATATTAAAAAGCAGAGACATTACTTTGTCAACAAAGGTCCATCTAGTCAAGGTTATGGTTTTTCCAGTAGTCATATATGGATGTGAGAGTTGGACTATAAAGAAAGTTAGGCACCAAAGAATTGACTGTTTTGAACTGTGGTGTTGGAGGAGACTCTTGAGAGTCCCTTGGACTGCAAAGACATCCAACCAGTTCATCCTAAATGAAATCGGTCCTGCGTGTTCAGTCGAAGGACTGATGTTGAAGCTGAAACTCCAATATTTTGGCCACCTGATATGAAGAGCTGGCTCATTTGAAAAGACCCTGATGTTGGGAAAGTTTGGAGGCAGGAGGAGAAGGGGATGACAGAGGATGAGATGGTTAGATGGCATCATAAACTCAATGGACATGAGCTTGGGTAAACTCCAGGAGTTGGTGATGGATAGAGAGGCCTGGTGTGCTATGGTTCATGGGGTCACAAAGAGTTGGACATGACTGAGCAACTGAACTGAACTGAAAAAATTTGTTTTTTAAAAATCAAGTTATGGAGTAATTTGTTTCTTGGCAGATAGATGGTTATATGTTTATAGCAACACTGTTCATAATATAGGAAAACTAAGAAAAATCTCATATATTCAGTAGAAAACTGATGATCCAGAGAAAATGGATTGCTACTGAATAGTATGGGTGCAATGGCCTGAATGTTTTGTGTCTGTTCCAAAATTTATATGTTGACATTCTAATGCCCAAAGTGATGGTATTAAGAGGTGAGGCTTTTAGGAGATGCTTAAATCATGAGGGTAGAACACTCTTAAATGTGGCCAGTCTTATAAAGGGGATGCCATGATAGATGGTTATATGTTTATAGCAACACTTCATAATATAGGAAAACTAAGAAAAATCTCATATATTCAGTAGAAAACTGATGATCCAGAGAAAATGGATTGCTACTGAATAGTATGGGTGCAATGGCCTGAATGTTTTGTGTCTGTTCCAAAATTTATGTTGACATTCTAATGCCCAAAGTGATGGTATTAAGAGGTGAGGCTTTTAGGAGATGCTTAAATCATGAGGGTAGAACACTCTTAAATGTGGCCAGTTCTTATAAAGGGGATGCCAAAATTCCCTAGTCTCATCCACCAAGTGAAGACACAGAAGTCAACAGTCTGCAACTCAGAAGGACTTTAGCAAAAGCCAGACCATGCTAGCACCATGATCTTGCACTCCTAACCTCCATAATTAGGAAAAATAAATGTCTGTTGCTTATAAGCTACCCAGTCTATGGCATTTTGTTACAGCAGCCCTAATAAACTAAGATAGGTGTTAAGTAGTATCTCTGAAGTTCAGAAGATCCCCTTGGTACCTGCTAGTACTGTCCTGCCCTGTGACTAAGTAAAAATACAGCCCAATGTGTTTGGGCAAACCTGACAGTGGCACACACACTTTTCAGATGTTGTAAGGTTAACTTACTCCACAAGGAATGAAACAACCAAGATGTTTGCTGAGAATAAAGGGAATGCAGCATGAGTACTAGAAGTAGTTATCAATACTGGTTGTAATCATGTGACCAACTGCTGTACATATTTTTCTGAGTTTATATATATTTATATAAAACTTTTCAATCTTTGATATTTGTATATAGTACATAAATTATATTTATATGTTATTGTATTGTATAACCTGAATACATAATTGAGTTACATATGATTTTGATCAGTTTTGCACAAAAATAAATATGTGTTTAGGAAAGAGTGTAAAATATAGCAATGATTGCAAGCTACTGTGCAAAATAATCCATTCAAAAGAATATATACTATAATAAAATTTATGTAAATTTCACAAGCTGAAAGAAAAAATCAGTAAATCAGGGGAAAATAAAGAGATGATTAAGCTTTTAAAAGAATAAAAAATTTTTGAAAATGTAGGCAATAATATTAATAACAATAAAATATATCATAAATTAGTTACTTTAAGTTGAATGTTCTAAGGGGTTTTAAATGTTATAAATGTTATTTAGCCATCATCTTAATTCTATGAGTTAGGCTCTATAACACATACATAATTATTATCCACATTTTCCACATATCCATATCATCCACTCGGATTGCATTATTATTCACATTTATCACTCAGGGTTTCATTAAACAAATGGAAACTCTAGCAGTATCATGTGGAGTGCTTGATCAGCTCCAATAACTGAATAAGTTTAAATATGTATATCAAAGCTCTCATTTTATATATAAATGTAAGTAAAGTCACTCAGTCGTGTCTGACTCTTTGTGACCCCATGGACTGCAGCCCACCAGGCTCCTCAGTCCATGAGATTCTCCAAGCAAGAGTACTGGAGTGGGTTGCCATTTCCTTCTCCAGGGGATCTTCCCGACCCAGGGATCGAACCCGGGTCTCCCTCATTGGAGGCAGACACTTTAACCTCTGAGCCAATGAATAACATATAAATATATAACATGATATTAATACTTAAATGTATTCTAATTTATATACTCCATAAAATAAAAAGAAGTGTTATTTTATATAATAAGTTGGCCAAAAAATTCATTTTTCTTTTTTCTGTAAAATCTGTGGGAAAATCCCAAATGAATTTTTTTGGCCAACTCAATAATATATTTATATCAAAACTAGAAAGAAATAAGCATACTGGAAAAGGTCAGTTTTCATTCCAATTTCAAAGAAAGGCAATGCCAAAGAATGCTCAAACTACTGCACAATTGCACTGATCTCATGTGAACCATGAATTTCCTGATGTTTAAGCTGTTTTAGAAAAGGCAGAGGAACCAGAGATCAAATTGCCAACATTTGCTGGATCATGGAAAAAGCAAGAGAGTTCCAGAAAAAATCATCTATTTCTGCTTTATTGACTATGCCAAAGCCTTTGATTGTGTGGATCATAATAAACTTTAGAAAATTCTGAAAGAGATGGGAATACCAGACCACTCGACCTATCTCTTGAGAAACATGTATGCAGGTCAGGAAGCAACAGTTAGAACTGGACATGGAACAACAGACTGGTTCCAAGTCGGGAAAGGAGTACATCAAGCCTGTATATTGTTACCCTGCTTATTTAACTTATATGCAGAGTACATCATGAGAAATGCCAGGCAGGAAGAGCACAAGCTGGAATCAAGATTGCCGGGAGAAATATCAATAACTTCAGATAGGCAGATGACACCACCTTTATGGGAGAAAGTGAAGAAAAACTAAAGACCCTCTTGATGAAAGTGAAAGAGGAGAGTGAAAAAGTTGGCTTGAAGCTCAACATTCAGAAAACTAAGATCTTGGCATCCGGTCCCATCCCTTCATGGCAAATAGATGGGGAAACAGTGGAAACACTGGCTGACTTTATTGTTTGGGGCTCCAGAATCACTGCAGATGCTGATTGCAGCCATGAAATTAAAAGATGCTTACTCCTTGGAAGGAAAGTTATGACCAACCTAAACAGCATAATAAAAAGCAGAGACATTACTCTGTCAAAAATGGTCTGTTTACTCAAGGCTATGGTTTTTCCAGTAGTCATGCATGGATGTGAGAGTTAGACTATAAAGAAAGCTTGAGCACTAAAGAACTGATGTTTTCAAACTGTGATGTTGGAGAAGACCCTTGAGAGTCCCTTGGACTGTAAGGAGATCCAACCAGCCCATCCTAAAGGAGATCAGTCCTGGGTGTTCATGCAAAAGACTGATATTGAAGCTGAAAATCCAATACTTTGGCCACCTGATGCAAAGAGCTGACTCATTTGAAAAGACCATGAGTTTGGGAAAGATTGAAGGCAGGAGGAGAAGGGGATGGCAGAGGATGAGATGGTTAGATGGCATCACTGACTCAATGGACATGAGCTTGGGTAAACTCTGGGAGCTGGTGATGGACAGGGTGGCCTAGCGTGCTCTGGTTCATGGGGTAGCAAAGAGTCAGACATGACTGAGCGACTGAACTGAACTGATGGTTGCACAAGAATTTATAACTACTTTATCCCCCTATTCATTCTATATTTCCTTTATATTCAGCAAGCATTTTGGCTTGTTTGGTTCCTTGTGTGTTAGACTAATCCATAACTGTATCCCTGTAGGGTGTAAGCCACTATCAGATCTGCCTTTATTATAATTTTACTTTGTTAATCACATGGCAAGGTTTCTTGGTGGTTCAGTAGTAAAGAATCTGCCTGCAATGTAGGAGATTAGGCACAGGTTTTATCTTGGGTCAGAAAGATACCCTGGAAAAGGAAATGGCAACCCATTCCAGTATTCTTGCTTCAGAAATCCCATGGACAGAGGAGCCTAGTGGGCTACAGTCCATGGGGTTGCAAAAGAATCATACATGACTTAGCAACTAAATAACAATGTCAACAACAAATCACAGGGCAGAGCAGTACTAAAATGGGCCCAGGTTATCATCTGAGTGGTTTCTATAGTATAAAAATCATTCTGCTCCCAGAACTCCTTCAGGAGTTAGGTAAACTGGAATACATTTTGTGTAAATATTCTTTTTATTTGCTTTCAAAATGGAACTGCTATAATACCCACATTCAATAATTTTAAATATCTAAAAGACTTAATTTTCTTGAAATTCTATTTGAGATATAATCTAAATTCCTTATGCTGCAACTTGTGTTCACTTCTTCTAGGCAGTTTCAGAAGAATTAGAGAATACAGTATAACATTCTCTGTATAATGGTTTCTCATATTCTTAAGAGATAATTCTAACTTATCTCCTGGTTTCCCAGTCTTTGGGCTAAATAATTATATTCCCTTTAACCTTCTTTTAGAGGTCATATTCTTAATCCTTTAATCATTTAGGAACTCTCTTTTAATCCTCTGTAAATTCCCTTTTAAGTTACAGAGGCAAAACTAAATGTGGTACCCATGAAAGGTTTTTAAGCATGCCAAGTTGCTGAGTATAATGGGAGACTTATCTCATAGTATCAACACATTCTTCTTCTCACCATGAATCCCAGTATTGCACTGTTTTTATAACTAAGGAATGACATTGTGCACTCATGTTCATCTTGTTAGTTCATCTTGTTACCCACTGCTAATGAATAGTTCCCATTGGGATTATGAACCAGAGAACTAAAGATGTCACTTCATAGGATCAAATGTGAATTACACATTCACAATAAAAGAATAATCATGCAAATCCAGTGACCTTCCTCAACATGAAATGACTATCAATTATAGCTTACTCTGGATATATTATCTACCAGTGTGGGAGTTTGAGATTCATGTTATCTTCTATGACTATAATAAAAGATCTGGGCAGCCCAATGTGGAGCAGAAAGAGATGGGTGGATTAATTTTAAATTAAGCAGTATGCATCTAACATATGCCTGAAAGTAATCCTGCTACTCAAACACTCAAACTAAAAATCACATTTTTAAGATAACAGTTTTATAATATTTTTACCACCAAAAGGAGAAACATGTATGCAACCTTTTTATGAATTCTCTCAAAAGCTTCCTACACAGAGGTTCCCAAATGCCAGTCAGGACAGACTCAAGAGGCTACACAAAAATTACCTAAGAAGACCTTTTTTTATTTGTTTTAAAATTTTACTTCTTGAAAAAATCATAGTATCTCAAGAAGTTTTGGAAATATACTAAGTGTAATGCAGCCTTCACCCAACCTCACATAAACTTAATATCTAGCATCACTACAATATGGACTCCCCAGGGGGCACAGTGGAAAATAATCCACATGCCAGTGCAGGAGACACAGTTTCGATCCCTGGGTCAGGAAATCTCCTAGAGTGGGATATGGTCACCCACTGCAGTATTTTTGTCTGGAAAATTTCACAGACAGAGGAAACTGGCAGGCTACAGTCCATGGGGTTGCAAAGAGTTTGGCATGACTGAACAACTGAACATGCAGGGACACATCACTAGAGGATATCAAAACCAGGAAATTGAAATTGATACACTCCAGGTAGCTTAATCTTATTTAACCTGTTATACATGCCTTAGTGTGTATAAGGTGCATGTACACACACACATACACACACACACACACACACACACACACAAACCTTTTGCAATTTTTTCATCTGTGTAGCTTCTTATAATCTTTACCACAATCAAGATACTTAACTGCACCCAGGAAAAGACCTATTCATTCTATTCCTTCACAGCCACATTCTCTTCTACTGTCTGTTTCTAAACTTCAGCAATTACTATTTAGCAAACGTATTTGCTAAAATTATTAGTAGTTAGCAAATGCTAATCTATCCTCCATATCTTAAATATTCTACTTTATATATTGTATAAATTAAATCATAAAGTTATGACTTCACTTTCACTTTTCACTTTCCTGCATTGCAGAAGGAAATGGCAAACCACTCCAGTGTTCTTGCCTGGAGAATCCCAGGGATGGGGGAGCCTGGTGGGCTGCCGTCTGTGGGGTCGCAGAGTCAGACACGACTGAAGCGACTTAGCAGCAGCAGTAACATGCATATTTTTAAAAATAGGATTCCAGTGCCTCAGGACCAAGAGATTTTTGTTCAGTAGATCTGAAATGAAAGCATGGAATTCACATTTTTAAAAGTCATTAAAGGCTTTTAGCAGTCCACTTAGTATAGATACCTCTAGGATAACTGGCAAACGACAGAATTAAGGGTCTAATGAGTAAGACTCATTCATTATATTTTGGGTAGTTATATAATATTAAGTATCCAGAGAATATGTTGCAGATATCACTTCAGAAGCTGCTGGGAAAATTCTCAAATATTGGATTTTTATATGCAATATAATAAAATCATAATTTAATTCATAATTCACTCTAACACATTGAATGAACAAAATAATTTAAAATTTTTAGCCAATTCATTTGAAATTGTTTGTTGGGAACTACTAATGTGAATACTAAAGTTTAATCTTTACATATCCTTGAAGTTTAATGGAGAACCTTTATAGATCAACTCTCAAAACTTATAACAACACAGAGATACATAAATATTAACATATAGCTAAAGATAAAATACTTGCAGATGACATAATTGTCTATATAGAAAATTCAAAAACACCTGCAAATAATTAAGATCATCAAAGTGCAGAATATAATATCAATTGTATTTATAACATATATAAATAAAAGTTTAATATACATTACTACTCACTTAATTCAAAAACAAGAAAATACACAAAAATCTAACAAAACATATGCAGAAATACTATATACTGAAAATTTAAAAATAGTGTTGATGGAAGAAAGATGACCTAAGTAAACAGAAAGGTATATTGTCAATTGAAAGTCTCTGAAGAGTAAAGACATTAATTGTCCCCCATCAGTATTCAAGCAATATTATGTAAACATTGATAAGATTATTCTGAAAGTAATCATGAAAAGGAAGGGAACTAAAATTACTAAAACAAACAACAACAACAAAAAAAACAGTGGGAGGAATCACTATAATTTTAAGATTTGTACATAGTTGGAGTAATCAAAAATGTGTGGTACAGGTGGATGAATAGACACACAGATCTATGGAAAAAAACAAATAAGCCATAAGTATATACACACCGAGTATGGCTAACTTATTTTATACTATGGAACAAAAGCAGGTCAAAGGAAGAAGTCTTGTCTTTTCAACAAATGATGCTGAAATAAAAGGATACTCAGTTTCAGAACGGAGGGGAAAAAAAAAAACCCAAAACACTGAGAGTGGGAACATAGGGAAGAAAGAATAGAAAAGAAAAAAGAATTTCAACCTAACCCTTATACATTTGCAAAAATGAACTCAAAATGAATTGCAGATGTAAATGTAAAACTTAAATATACATAAATGTAATGAAAAATAGACTACAAAGACTTAAAGACCAGGGTTTGGTGAAAACTTCTTAGTGTTAACAGTCTATAACCAAATATACAATCAAAAAAAAAAAAAGTGATAAATTGGATTTCATTTAAAATATAATTTTCCCCAATGATTGTACTAAAAGAATGAAGATAAAATGTACATATTGGAAGAAAAAATATTCAAATCACATAATAAAAGATTTGAAGTCAGAATATACAAATGATTCTCAAAATGGATTTTTTTTAAAAAAACTCAAACAATTCTATTAGATTTTATTGGTAGAAATAATATTGAAAATAATAATAAAAAATTTGTAATCTTGCACTTCCCAAGAGCAACAGAGTACTCTTGCCTATTTCCAATAATTAATTAATTGACAATAAAGTTGATAAATCATATATTAATACTTGAATGGACAAAAAATGAATTTGTAGAGAGGAAAGCCAGAAACATAATCAATCAATATACTACATTAATAAGAAACTAAAATTTATTATGTTTAATATATGATACAAATATTGTAATGTTGATGATACATTTCTCATATATCACTATAGGTAAAATATGATGGAAGTTAAAAAGAGAGAGAGATTATAATCTACTGAATGTATCAGGGAAGGGTTGATATAGCAGGAGAAACTGGGAATGTGCTAAAGAAGATAGACTTGATATTAGAAAAATGAAAGCAAAGTTATAAACATAAGAAAAGATTGCGGGCAGAATTACAGGATTCATGAGAGTAAAATCAGAAACGTGAATTGGAATCTAATTGTTGAGTGCCCGAAAAACAAGTCAATTTCTTTTAGTCTTATGCTGCAGACAATGAGAGTTCAGTGGAGGTTTCCTACAATAAACTGTTTATAAAATCAGTTTTAGAAAAGATTCATTTAGTAACGGTGTGCATAAAAAATTGGAGGACATCAGTTCAGTTCAGTCGCTCAGTCCTGTCCAACTCTTTGTGACTCCATGAATTGCAGCATGCAAGGCCTCCCTGTCCATCGCCAACTCCCAGAGTTCACTCAGACTCATGTCCATCGAGTCAGTGATGCCATCCAGCNTATATCACTGAGAACTCTGTGCAATGTTATGTGGCACCCTTATTAGGAGTGGACTTTAGGGAAAATTTGGTCCCTTTATATGTATGGCTGAATAACTGTACTGTGCATCTGAAAATATCACAATTGTTAATTGACTATACTTCGATATAAACTGAAAAGTTCATTTCAAAAAGATCAATGTATAATGATAAAAATGGAAACAGCAAATCTGAACTGATCTTTCAAGAAGTTTTATGATTAAAAGAGAATGTACAGTTGAAGAGTTAACTAAAAGATTTTATCAGGATAGGAGAGACAAGTTAGAAAAGTAAACCAGAAAACTTCAGTGGAGACTGACTACCCACTCCAGTATTTTGGCCTGGAGAATCCCATGGACTATTTAGTCCATGGGGTTGAAAAAAGTTGGAAACGACTTTCATTTTTCACTTTCAATGGAAATGGAGAGGATGAAATGCCAAGAAGAAAGTGATGTAAAAAAGCAGAACTTTCAAGAAAGGAGCTAGTTTTGAAAACCCAGCAGAGTGACTTGTCTTGGGTAGAATAAATGATAAATATTCTACTGAGATGACAGAAAAGGTTATCGAGATCCCATAAACTTTGTGAGAAAGAATGATAAGTGAACTCCTACCAGACTATGTCAATATTATCAAATAAATGGGGAATTAATTTGACAAAATTGCAGGTGTGAAGTCAAAAGCTCAATGAAGTTAGAAAACATTTAAACAAAATCAATTTGTGTGTGTGTGGTGGGAGGGTGGTTAGGAAACTGCAGAGTATATTTCCATTAAAGTTACCCCCAACCCAGGTCCTGAATTTACTGAGATGACAGAAAAGGTTATCGAGATCCCATAAACTTTGTGAGAAAGAATGATAAGTGAACTCCTACCAGACTATGTCAATATTATCAAATAAATGGGGAATTAATTTGACAAAATTGCAGGTGTGAAGTCAAAAGCTCAATGAAGTTAGAAAACATTTAAACAAAATCAATTTGTGTGTGTGTGGTGGGAGGGTGGTTAGGAAACTGCAGAGTATATTTCCATTAAAGTTACCCCCAACCCAGGTCCTGAATTAAAGTGTAATCTGCTCAAGATAAAATATCATATACTGTAATATTTTCCATAATATTGAAAGCTTAACATATTGCAAAAAAATGATACAGTCAATATATAATAGCTAAAGTGGAGTTATATTTATATTTTTCTATCCCAACTCTTAAATACAAGTCAAAAGTGAAAGTCACACTGAAAAATATAGTTATAATACTAAATTTTTGCACTATACTTGAACCCATTCATGCAATACTGACACTTTCCATTAAATCTACCATTTAAAGATTTCATGAGACAGTGTCACTCTTGCTTAATTTCTGAGGGATCAGTGAAATTTTTTATCCTATGAAACTTTTCTTCATCTCAGTGTTCTGAGAAGTTCTAGGGAACTCTTTTGGTGGGAGTAGAAGCAAATTATTTCTAAGAGTTTTCCCACATATACTGAATTTGATTTCATATTGATTTCCCTATAGATCATCTGTAATTTAATATAAATGGATTTGCTTGAGCTAAATTATAGCTTCCAAATGAGTGTGCTATAGGAAAATTCATTTGTATATTGCTTCATTTTGGCTCAATCTCACAAGTAAATCTTCTTACTTTTTATTCTTGGCATCTCCCAATCGGAGAACAAGCCATAAAAGTACGTTGTCTTAGTTGTATTGCTTTGTCGTTTTTCTCAGATAT
The DNA here is from genome assembly GCA_006408695.1 of Aepyceros melampus. Lineage (NCBI taxonomy): Eukaryota > Metazoa > Chordata > Mammalia > Artiodactyla > Bovidae > Aepyceros > Aepyceros melampus. The sequence continues at coordinate 154,147 of SJXQ01006218.1, forward strand.
ACCCAAAGCTGCATTTCAGTTGATTTCGTTTATGAAAAGGTAAAAATGCCAAAGAAAGAACAGGCTGAAACAAAAGAACAAATATAACAATCAGATAAGTTGAGAAAATTAGTCAAATGAGTCATTTCCCATTCTTACATAGTCTTAACTGTAAGAATTTTGTCCATTTGTCTTAACTGTAAAAATGCCATCAGTCAGATACATGTCTTTTATTCAACACATTTTGTAAAGAGTAAGAAAAGCAAACATAAAAATTATGTTAAAAAGAGCAAAATCAGTAATGCATGCATGCTAAGTCGCATCAGTCGTGTCTGACTCTGCACGACCCTACAGACAGCAGCCCACCAGGCTCCAGGGCTGCTGTGTCCACAGGATTCTCCAGCCCACCAGGCTCTTCTGTCCAATGGAGTGGGTTGCCATTAATAGAGCCTACTAAAAGTTTATTGTGGTGTCTAGATATCTTAATCTTCCTGATACATCCTCCAAAGAGAAGACTGTTAGATATATTCCATGGTGNCACCAGGCTCCAGGGCTGCTGTGTCCACAGGATTCTCCAGCCCACCAGGCTCTTCCGTCCAATGGAGTGGGTTGCCATTAATAGAGCCTACTAAAAGTTTATTGTGGTGTCTAGATATCTTAATCTTCCTGATACATCCTCCAAAGAGAAGACTGTTAGATATATTCCATGGTGAACTTCCATATGTATCATAAAATATTTTTCTCATTTTTACATTAACCAAATAAATAATAAATTTAATAATGCTGTTCAGTTCAGTTCAGTTGTTCAGTCATGTCTGACTCTGCAACCTACGGACTGCAGCAGACCAGGCTTCCCTGTCCATTACCAACTGTCAGAGTTTAGTCAAACTCATGTCTATTGATATGAGTCCAACCATCCATCCAACCATCTCAACATCTGTTGTCCCCTTCTCCCGCCACGTTAATAATTCCCAGCATTAGAGACTTTTTCAATGAGTCAGTTTTTTGCACCAGATGGCCAAAGTATTGGAGTTTCAATTTCAGCATCAGTTCTTCCACTGAACATTCAGGACTGATTTCCTTTAGGATGGACTGGTTGGATCTCCTGGCAGTTCAAGGGACTCTCAAGAGTCTTCCAATGGCACACTTCAAAAGCATCAGTTTTTGGTGCTCATATTTCATTACAGTTGAACTCACATCCATACATGACCACTGGATAAACCATAGCCTTGACTAGATGGACTTTTGTTGGCAAAGTAATGTCTTTGCTTCTTAATATGCTGTCTAGCTTGGTCATAACTTTTCTTCCAAAGAGCAAGTATCTTTTAATTTCATGGCTGAAGTCAAGATCTGCAGTGATTTTGAGGCAAAAAAAAATTGTCACTGTTTCCATTGTTTCCCCATCTATTTGCCATGAAGTAATGGGACCAGATGCCATGATTTTAGTTTTCTGAATGTTGAGTTTTAAGCCAACATTTTCACTCTCCTCTTTCACATTCATCAAGAGGCTCTTTAGTTCTTCCCCACTTTCTGCCCTAAATATGGGTCATCTGCATATCTGAAGTTATTGATAATGTTTCCAGCAATCTTTATTCCAGCCTGTGCTTCATCCACTCTAGCATTTCTCAGGATGCACTTTGTATATAAGTTAAATCAGCAGGGTGTCAATATACAGCCTTGATGTACTCCTTTTCCTATTTGGAACCAGTCTGTTGTTCCATGTCCAGTTCTAACTGTTGCTTGTTAACCTGCATACACATTTCTCAGGAGGCAGGTCAGGTGGTCTTGTATTCCCATCTCTGGAAGAGTTTTCCAGTTTATTGTGAACAACACAGTCAAAGGCTTTGGTACAGTCAATAGTGCAGAAATAGATGTTTTCTGGAACGCTCTTGTTTTTGTTTTTGTTTTTTTTTGACAGATGTTGGAATTTGATCTCTGGTTCCTCTGCCTTTTCTAAAACCAGCTTGAATATCTGTAAGTTCACAGTTCATGTACTGTTGGAGCCTGGTTTGAAGAATTTTGAGCATTACTTTGCTTGTCTGTGAGATGTGCAACTGTGTGGTAGTTTGGCATTGTCTTTCTTTGGGGTTGGAATGAAAACTGACATTTTTGAGTCCTGCGGCCACTACTGAGTATTCCAAATTTGCTGGCATATTGAGTATATAACTTTCACAGCATCATCATTTAGGACTTGAAATAGCTCCACTAGCTTTGTTTGTAGTGATGCTTCCTAAGGCCCACTTGACTTCACATTCCAGGATGTCTGGCTCTAGGTGAGTCATCACATCATCATGGTTACCTGGGTCATGAAGATCTTTTTTGTATAGTTTTTTTTATAGTCTTCTATTTTACCTCTTCCAATTTGCCTTGATTTCTGGACACAACATTCCAGGTTCTTATGCAATATTGCTCTTTACAGCATCACATTTTATTTCCATCACCAGTCACATGCACAACTGGGTGTTGTTTTTGCTCTAGCTCTATCTCTTCATTTTTTTTCTGGAGTTATTTCTCCACTGATCTCCAGTAGTGTATTGGGTACATACTAACCTGGGGAGTTCATCTTTCATTGTCCTATCTTTTTGCCTTTTCTTACTGTTCATGGGGTTCTCAAGGCAAGAATCCTGAATTGCTTTACCATTCCCTTCTCCAGTGGACCATGTTTTGTCAGAACTCTCACCATGACCTGTCTGTCTATAGAGCCTGGCTCATAGTTTCACTGTTAGAGAAGGCTGTCATCCATGAGGTCATATGGTTAGTTTTCTGTCTTCTCAGTAGACACTCAAGGACAATTCTGTCTCAGTCTCCATGGCAATTTATAATATTTGGTTGTTTTTAAAATAACCATTTTAGACTCAGTTTACAATACCTATTCATTTTTATACATATAATCATGAAAATTTTCTGTAAAGTACCTTTCTTATAATTCTTGTTAAGTTTCAGTGTTGTGTTATAGTAGCCTCATAAAATGCAATGGGAATATTTCTTCATTTTATGTTCTCTGGGCAAATTTTTACAACATTGGCATTATTTCATAACTGTTGAATGTAATTCACTAGTGGTTCCATCCAGGCCTGAAGATACTCACTCTCTTTATAAGTACTTAAAAAAAAAAAAAGATTGCTTAAATGATTACAAGACAGTTTTGATCTTCTGAAAATTTTCACTGTTATTAAATTTAGTTCTATATTTTATAATATTTTGGTAGTAAACTTAAATATTAACATCTGTTACTTAAATTTTGGTACTGTGATTCCTATTATCTTGGAGAAGGAAATGGCAACCCACTCCAGTATTCTTGCCTGGAGAATCCCAGGGATGGGGGAGCCTGGTGGGCCACCATCTATGGGGTCGCACAGAGTTAGACATGACTGAAGCGACTTAGCAGCAGCAGCATTCCTATTATCTTCTCCTTTTTCAATAATTCAATGTTTCATTTAGCTTATTTCTTACCAAATTCTATACTTTCCATATGCAAAATTATAGAGTTTAAGTCATATACTTACAGATAATATTATTTTCCTCAGATAAATTTTCCTTTTTTAATTGGCTAGGCTTAAGGCCCTAGAAATACCAAATCTATTAATACTGTTTGCATTCAATAATTTAAAGAATTCATGTTTGGGCTACAATCCATGTAAGTTTATGCATTTCCTATCTTCCTTCCATCTCAAGATGTTTGTCTTTGGATCTGAACACCAAGCTAAGTGAATACAGAAACCTCTTTCTGGCAGATTGTAATCTTTAACATTTGATCCTTCAGCTCCCTGAGAAGGTTGAAAGTACTGTTCAACTTGTTAAAACCACTTTCAAAATCATCAGAACCTTAGGAGAAAAAAGAGCAGCATTTGAGCAGCATTTTTCAGACTCATCACTCTGGATTCTTCATTCCTTATAATTAGTTCCATATTTATTTGCTTGTTGATGACACATTCAAACTAACCTTTTTGGTTTTTTTTTTTTTGAGATTTTTTTTTCTAATTGTCAATAAAAATTTGTTCTGAAGCATCATATGAGTCCTATGCCAGAAATGATCTCTTTATTCTTATATAGAGTGTGTGAGAGAAGCCTAAACATGGAAGACAAAGAAGAAAACAAAGAGGAAGAAAAAAGCTAGTAGAAACAGAGATAAAACAGGATAACATTAAATAAACTATAAATACAACCACAGTGATGAGGAACATTTGCATCCAAGGGGAAGAAAAAAAAAAAAACTTACTATAAAACCATAAACACTTAGAAACCATAATAAAACTTCCTGAGAAGTAAAAAGTAAAATAGCAGTAACAAAATAATTAAAGACAGGTTGATAAAATCTCTCAAGATTTGAATAGGCAAAAATGGAAAAAGAAGAAAACAGAATTAAAAACTTTAAAAATGCATCATGTCTAACCAAAGCTTCCTATAGAACAGAACAAATTAATAAGTGGCATTACTTAGAAATAAGTGTAAAACAAGATAATTTTTCCATAATTAACCAAAAGAAAGAAAAGGTTTATTGAATTGAATACTCAGAACAATAATTTTTCAAAAAGGACCTTTAAATGTAATAACACCCTGCAATTAGGGAAAAATTATAAATATACTCTGAGATAAAGTAAAAAGATTGAGTATAAGAAGGTATCAGGTTCAAATTCAGACAAAGTACAAATGAAAATTTCAAGAGGATAAATAAATATATTTTCTGGAAACTGGTTGTTGAGCAGGCTTTATATGGAGCAGGAAGACAAAGATTTAGGAAAATAATATTTTCAAGAAAGCAGATAAAACAGATAGGTACCTCATTAAAAATTACAAATAATCAAAATTCATAAGAAATCTATGTCAATTGCTTATGATATCTATGTAAATTACTTATGATTAAAATCACAGATCCTAAAGCCACAAATATAAATAATCTCTATTAAGTGGTTTTCCATGCTATTTAAAACAAAGTACTGCAGATGGAAGGTACCAGTGGGGGAAGACACACAATTTTAGAGCTAGAATGAAAAGAGGAGAAAGGAAAATCATTGAAACCAAACATGAGCAGAAATTCAAACAGAAAGTCGGGGTAAATACTGATTCTCAGTGTCCAAGGTGAGAGTGTCAATAGTGATTGAAGGCTACAAGCAGTATCAAGATAGAAGTCCCCAGGGGGTAAAAACTCTGAAAAACAGATATTCAATAGACTAAAAAGGGCAGGGGATTAGGGAAGATATATTATAAATACTGTGAAGAAAATATAGTTTTATTTATGTGCACAAATTGTCTAAAAATTACTCCAGAAAAATAATTATTGAGCAGCAAGTGGCAGCTGCACAGTGCTAGAGCCACAAGCAGTTGAGAGGAGCTACCCCACATCCAAAGTCAGGGGTTGCGGTGGAGAGGAGATATCCCACATCCAAGGTCAGGGGTTGCAGTGGAGAGGAGATACCTCACATCCAAGGTAAGGGGCAGTGACTGTGCTTTGCTGGAGCAGCATAAAGAGATATGCCATATCCAAGCTAAGAGAAAAGCTAGTAAGACAGTAGGCTCTGAGAGAGGGCATCAGAGGGCAGACATTGTACAGGAGACAGAGCAAGACGATACCCAAGAAAAAGAAGTGGGAAAAGGCAAAATGGCTGTCTGAGGAGGCCTTACAAATAGCTCTGAAAAGAAGACAAGCAAAAAGCAAAGGAGAAAAGGAAAGACATAGCAGCATAAAGAGATATGCCATATCCAAGCTAAGAGAAAAGCTAGTAAGACAGTAGGCTCTGAGAGAGGGCATCAGAGGGCAGACATTGTACAGGAGACAGAGCAAGACGATACCCAAGAAAAAGAAGTGGGAAAAGGCAAAATGGCTGTCTGAGGAGGCCTTACAAATAGCTCTGAAAAGAAGACAAGCAAAAACCAAAGGAGAAAAGGAAAGACATACCCGTTTGAATGCAGAGTTCCAAAGAATAGCAAGGAGAGATAAGAAAGCCTTCTTCAGCGATCAATACAAAGAAATAAAGGAAAACAAGAGAATGGAAAAGCCTAGAGATCTCTTCAAGAAAATCAGAGATACCAAGGGGAAATTTCATGCAAAGATGGGCTCAGTAAAAGACAGAAATGGTATGGACCTAACAGAACCAGAGATATTAAGAAGAGGTGGCAAGAATACACAAAATAACTATACAAAAAACATCTTCATGACCCAGGTAATCACAATGGTGTAATCACTCACCTAGACCCAGACATCCTGGAATGTGAACTCAAGTGGGCCTTAGAAAACATCTCTATGAACAAAGCTAGTGGAGGTGATGGAATTTCAGTCGAGCTTTTTCAAATCCTAACAAATGATGCTGTGAAAGTGCTGCACTCACTATGCCAGCAAATTTGGAAAACTGAGAAGTGGACACGAGACTGGAAAATGTCTGTTTTCATTCCAATCCCAAAGAAGTGAAATGCCAAAGAATGCTCAAACTACCACATAATTACAATCATTTCACTTGCTAGCAAAGTAATGCTCAAAATTCTCCAAGTCAGGCTTCAGCAATACATGAACCATGAACTTGCAGATGTTCAAGCTGGTTTTAGAAAAGGCAGAGTAACCAGAGATCAAATTGCCAACATCCACTGGATCATTAAAAAAGCAAGAGAGTTCCAGAAAAGCATCTATTTCTGCTTTATTGACTATGCCAAAACCTTTTACTGTGTGGATCACAATACTGAAAATTCTGAAAGAGATGGAGATAGCAGACCACCTGATCTGCCTCTTGAGAAATCTGTATGCAGGTAAGGAAGCAACAGTTAGAACTGGACATGGAGCAACAGACTGGTTCCAAATAGGAAAAGGAGTACGTCAAGGCTGTATATTGTCACCCTGCTTATTTAACTTCTATGCAGAATACATCATGAGAAATTTGGAGTGGATGAAACACAAGCTGGAGTCAAGATTGCTGTGAGAAATATCAATAACCTCAGATATGCAGATGACATCACCCTTATGACAGAAAGTGAAGAAGAACTAAAGAGCCTCTTGATGAAAGTGAAAGAGAAGAGTGAAAAAGTTGGCTTAAAGTTCAACATTCAGAAAACTAAGATCTTGGCATCCAGTCCCATCTTTTCATGGAAAATAGATGGGGAAACAGTGGAAACAGTGACTGACTTTATTTTGGGGGCTCCAAAATCACTGCAGATGCTGATGGCAGCCATGGAATTAAAAGACACTTACTCCTTGGAAGGAAAGTTTTGACCAACCTAGACAGCATAATAAAAAGCAGATACATTACTTTGTCAACAAAGGTCTGTCTAGTCAAGGCTATGCTTTTTCACAGTGGACATATATGGATGTGAGAGTTGAACTGTAAAGAAAGCTGAGGGCCGAAGAACTGATTGTTTTGAACTGTTGTGTTGGAGAAGACTCTTGAGAGTCCTTTGGACTGCAAGGAGATCCAACCAGTCCATCCTAAAGGAGATCAGTCTTGAGTGTTCATTCGAAAGACTGATATTGAAGCTGAAACTCCAATACTTTGGCCACCTGATGTGAAGAGCCACTCATTTGAAAAGATCCTGATACTTGGAAAGATTGAGGGAGGGAGGAAAATGGGACTATAGAGGATGAGATGATTGGATGGTATCACCAACTCAATGAACATGAGTTTGGCTAAACTCTGGGTGTTGGTGATGGACAGGGAGGCCTGGCATGCTGCAGTCCATGGGATCGCAAAGGGTCAGACACGACTGAGTGACTGAACTGAAATGAACCATTATAAATAATTTTCTATCAAAACCATTGAAACACTGTTATGTTCCACACTGGAATAATTAATTAAATTTTTCATGACATCCCCAAATTACTAAATTCCTAATAGGAACAAATTGCTAAAGGGAAGAATGATAAAGTTAGAAACAACTGAAAAGCTTTTGTAAGGAATGTTGTGTTCTAAAGGAAAAACCTATGAGTTTGTAAGCAATGGAAGTACTTTTCATATATTCATTCAACTGAAAGGGCATATTTAATGACTAGCTTGAGAAATGATATTAAACAATGACATTTATCTTTGAGACGTCTGCAATAAGTGTAATAATAAAAAATTAGATGTAAGTATATCATATATTATAGTTAGTAACATTAATTCATGTATTATACATGTAAATAATACACAAATATAACTTCTAGCCTATTCTGACTATCACAGAAATGTTAATATTTAGGAAAGGGTTAGCTCAAAAGACCTGGGTTGATCAAGCCTACACACTTTTGTAAAAGATGTTTATTTTCATTACTAGTCATTGGTCGTCTGTGAATTGAGCTCCTGAAATATTCTGTTTGGTAAGAGAATTTAATTATGACTGAAGCCTGGAATCACAGTGTACCAATTTGTCCATTAGTTTATACCAGCAGTGTAATATATGGTAAATACATACTTTCTCCTCGGGGGTCTGGAGCTAGAGTAACTGAGGCCAGTCATTCAATTTCTGCATGCCTAATTTTGGCATCCAGTCCCATCTTTTCATGGAAAATAGATGGGGAAACAGTGGAGACAGTGACTGACTTTATTTTGGGGGCTCCAAAATCACTGCAGATGCTGATGGCAGCCATGGAATTAAAAGACACTTACTCCTTGGAAGGAAAGTTTTGACCAACCTAGACAGCATAATAAAAAGCAGAGACATTACTTTGTCAACAAAGGTCTGTCTAGTCAAGGCTATGCTTTTTCACAGTGGACATATATGGATGTGAGAGTTGAACTGTAAAGAAAGCTGAGGGCCGAAGAACTGATTGTTTTGAACTGTTGTGTTGGAGAAGACTCTTGAGACTCCTTTGGACTGCAAGGAGATCCAACCAGTCCATCCTAAAGGAGATCAGTCTTGAGTGTTCATTCGAAAGACTGATATTGAAGCTGAAACTCCAATACTTTGGCCACCTGATGTGAAGAGCCACTCATTTGAAAAGATCCTGATACTTGGAAAGATTGAGGGAGGGAGGAAAATGGGACTATAGAGGATGAGATGATTGGATGGTATCACCAACTCAATGAACATGAGTTTGGCTAAACTCTGGGTGTTGTCATGGACAGGGAGGCCTGGCATGCTGCAGTCCATGGGATCGCAAAGGGTCAGACACGACTGAGTGACTGAACTGAAATGAACCATTATAAATAATTTTCTATCAAAACCATTGAAACACTGTTATGTTCCACACTGGAATAATTAATTAAATTTTTCATGACATCCCCAAATTACTAAATTCCTAATAGGAACAAATTGCTAAAGGGAAGAATGATAAAGTTAGAAACAACTGAAAAGCTTTTGTAAGGAATGTTGTGTTCTAAAGGAAAAACCTATGAGTTTGTAAGCAATGGAAGTACTTTTCATATATTCATTCAACTGAAAGGGCATATTTAATGACTAGCTTGAGAAATGATATTAAACAATGACATTTATCTTTGAGACGTCTGCAATAAGTGTAATAATAAAAAATTAGATGTAAGTATATCATATATTATAGTTAGTAACATTAATTCATGTATTATACATGTAAATAATACACAAATATAACTTCTAGCCTATTCTGACTATCACAGAAATGTTAATATTTAGGAAAGGGTTAGCTCAAAAGACCTGGGTTGATCAAGCCTACACACTTTTGTAAAAGATGTTTATTTTCATTACTAGTCATTGGTCGTCTGTGAATTGAGCTCCTGAAATATTCTGTTTGGTAAGAGAATTTAATTATGACTGAAGCCTGGAATCAAAGTGTACCAATTTGTCCATTAGTTTATACCAGCAGTGTAATATATGGTAAATACATACTTTCTCCTCGGGGGTCTGGAGCTAGAGTAACTGAGGCCAGTCATTCAATTTCTGCATGCCTAATTAAATGACTCCGAAAGAAAATAAAATCCCTGGACAGCCAAGCTCAAGTGCACTTCCCTCCTTGGCAACACTTAGTATATGTTGTCACAGGTCATTGCAGGGGTTAAGCATGCCCTAGAGGACAACACTGGGAGACACCTGGGAGCTTTTACTTGGTTTCCTCTGGATTTTGCCCATGAATCTTTTACCTTTGTTGATTTTATTAATATTTTTAGCTATAAAATACTGTCAACCATTAATGGAACTGAATAATACCAGAAAATCATCAAGGCTGAGGATGGTTCTGGGGCACCTAAACATAAGCATCTATTAGTGGGGTGTTTCCATAGCAAAAATCTAGAATGTGGCTTCACCTTAGGGGCTAGGCAGTATATAACACTTGTATCAGAGGGTGGAAGGATGGCAATACATGTTATATTGTATGGGCATACTTGGTAAATTTTCCTGTAATATTGATGGCTGATAATTTGACTAATGCACTTATAGCTTCTAGGGCAAAATCTTAAGATAGAATTATATAGCATAAATGGTATTTGTAGCTCTTTAAAATTATTATAAAAAATAAGCTTAAAGAAAGTCAGAGTGTAAGAAGAAATAAAAATTCTCAGAAACAATTCATAAATTAGTAAATTCGGAATAGACATCTTTCCTTTAACCTCAAATAGTGAAATTAAAGTTGAGAAATAGTTAAGCAATCAAATCTGACTAAAATTCAGCTTTTCAGAAAGGATCAAATAAAAAGTATTGTGAATCTAACAATCACTGGATTAAATTAGAGAATATGATACCAATATGTTTCTGGTCAGTACACAGTTAACTTCTCCTGGCTGGTGCAGATTTTATTATTTGTAAAACAACTCAAGAATATGGCTCAGGATATTATCTAGCTATTATCAACCTAGACAGCATATTAAAAAGCAGAGACATTACTTTGCCACAAAGGTCTGTTTAGTCAAGGCCTGCATCCGAGGTCAGTGGCAGCTGGGAGGAACTACCCCGCATCTGAGGTCAGGGGTGGCAGCCGGGAGGAGACACCCCGCTTCCGAGGTCAGGGCGGCGGCCAGGAGGAGCTACCCCACATCCGAGGCCAGTAGCGGCAGGGAGGAGACACCCCACATCTGAGGTCTGGGGCGGCCAGGAGAAGCCACCTCACCCCCGAGGCCAGGAGCCGGCGGCCCGGCCGGCAGCTGAGAGGAACCACCCACGCCCGAGGCCAGGGCCGGCGGCCGGGAGGAGCAACCCGAGGAGTGGTGGCTGGGCAGGCACAGGAGGGCCTAGAGGAGCTATCCTACATTGAAGGTCAGGAAC
>SJXQ01006219.1:0-30345 GCA_006408695.1 Aepyceros melampus
TCATGGACCTGACATTCCAGGTTCCTATGCAATATTGCTCTTTACAGCATCGGATCTTGCTTCTATCACCAGTCATATCACCCAATATGCTACTGGAGAAGACGAGATAGCAAATTTTAAACTTTGCAAACCACTGAGTCTTTGTCACTGTTCTGCCACTGAAGTGTGGAAACAGTTATAGACAATACGTAAATGAACAAGTGTGGATATGTGGCAACAAACTTTATTTACAAAAATAGGCAGTGGTCCAGGTTTGGTTGTTGTTTCCCCATCCCTAGTCTAAGGCCACTCTGGAATCCTATTTCCTACTTTGTCCACTTCTTTTGAAGCTAAAGGCATCCATCTGATCTTGTTTTCGCCAATGATATCTAACTAGAAGTCTAAGCGGGGGGTGGGGGGGTTGGTGTTGGGGAAAGTTGTTGTGTTCTTGATAAAATGGGGACTCATACAGGAGGCCCTAGGCTTCCATCTCGATTGTACCTTGAATGCAGATGTGATATCTCGTGTTGATGCTGCCATCTTGCAATCATGGGATGACAAGCATAAGACTAAATGCCAACTTTCTAAGGAGAGTGATGCAGAAAAAGACACTAGCTCCTTGATGTCAATCGCTTAGATGCTGAATTGATGCCAGCACCAGCTACTGGATTTTGAAATCCCTAAGCTGTTAAACCACTCATGTTAGATTTTCTGCATTTTGCAACTAAATCTCTCCTTAAGTAATTTTAACATATCACAGGTTTATTGGGAATATGAGATTAATATGAAAATCACATAATAGATGCTCAATAAACAATGCTTCTCTTCATATTTCATTTCACATAAAATTGATACTATTATCTTTGTGATTGGCATTGTTAACATTTTGCACAAGCTCCTTTCAAAGGAATATTTTTCAACACCATCTTTAGTTTCACTCTAATTTTAAATTTTCAGGGCCTCAGAAAGACGAGAAAAGGGAAAATCTAAAAAAAATATCTAGTTTACTAGGAGCCTGATCTGAAGAGATCCCAGGGAATTGTAAATAATTTGGAGCAAGGAACTCTCCCTGGTAAGTATTAATACAAGTGTCCTTCTGTGTTCCCTTCCTCCGCTGCTTGCCAAGGTTCCTCATACCTGCCTGTCCCTGACTTCAGGTGCGAAGATAAGAAGCCCAGTGGGTGCCCTGCACAATGAGACCCTCAGTAGATGCTGTTCCACTTTCCTTTCTCTTCTCCTTGCTATACACTCTCACAGTCTTCACTTATTAAAGAATCAGACCCAGTGTACAAAGGAGCCCCAAGAAGAAGGTGCTCTAAGACTGAAAGAGAAGATTGGAGATAATTGAGAATGCTTAGTCCAGGACTGGGAGTTATAAGGAACAAGGGTTGAGAAATGTTCAGAATCAGCCAGTTCAGAAACAAGTTTCTAGGAAGCAAGTTTCTGGGAATCTCTCTCTCTTAAAATAGTGTGTGTGTGTGTGTGTGTGTGTGTGTATGCACATGCTTAAGGTATCCACACAGAGACAGATAGTACCCTATAGATGGTTTTGGGGTTTTTTAAAAATATGTATTTATTTGGCTGCACTGGGTGTTAGTTGTGACACTCTTTGTTCTTTGTTGAACTAGGTGAAATCTTTAGTTGCAGCATCAAACTCTTAGTAGCCGCACGTGGGATCTACTTCCCTGACCAGGGATCGAACCTGGGCCCCTTGCATTGGGAGCATTGATTTTTAGCCACTAGACCACCAGGAAAGTTCTTCCAATAAATGTTTCTGAAAGTATGGGGCAATGGTTGGGTGGATGCATAGATGAATTATTGGCTATAGGGTTGGATATTGTGAACAGTAAGCAGCAGGAGTCTGGCCCTCTCTTGTTTGGAGTGCTTCATGAGAACTTTTCAAATTCCCTGTGGCAACTATTCAGTTCTATGATAAGATGAAATCAGCCACAGACCGTATGTAAAGGACCTCAGAAGAATGTTTCCCAATAAAACCTAACTTACCAAATTAGATGATGATTCAGATTTGACCTGCGGTCATAGCTTGCTCATCCCTGCCCTGGACGGTCCAAACCTGGGGATGCCTCCTAGAAACGCAGCAGCCATTTTGCTACCAGCCTGAAGATGGAGATGGACAGGTGCAGATAAAAAGTCTTCGTTCTTTAATAGGAGCGTCTGCTCCTGATATATCTATAACCCATCCTCATTCTGTGCTTCTTCTGAAATAGGCGATTTTTGTTTTTATTGTATACATTCAAGTGGGCTTTTCTCTTACTTGCAGCCAAGAGAATCCTAGCTGCACACTTTCCTAAAGGGAAACGCTCCCCCTTGTCTATTTCCTTCACCAGCTTACAGTGGATAGTAAATGTAGTGAAGCCTGGTAGTAGTAGCAGAAAGAAGGGGGCAAAATGCCTCTTTGGAAGGAATGATGCTAAAGCTGAAACTCCAGTACTTTGGCCACTTCATGCAAAGAGTTGACTCATTGGAAAAGACCCTGATGCTGGGAGGGATTGTGGGCAGGAGGAGAAGGGGACGACCGAGGATGAGATGGCTGGATGGCATCACTGACTCGATGGACGTGAGTCTGAGTGAACTCCAGGAGTTGGTGATGGACAGGGAGGCCTGGTGTGCTGTGATTCGTGGGATCGCAAAGAGTTGGACATGACTGAGCGACTGAACTGAACTGATTGAAGAGCAAGAATTCACTTTGCCTTACTTGAAATTTACAGTTCTTTAAGAACTACTATGCTGCTAAATCAGAGAAGGCAATGGCAGCCCACTCTACTACTCTTGCCTGGAAAATCCTGTGGACAGAGGGTCCTGGTGGGCTGCAGTCCATGGGGTCGCGAAGAGTCGGATACGACTGAGCAACTTCACTTTCACTTTTCACTTTCATGCATTGGAGAAGGAAATGGCAACCCACTCCAGTGTTCTTGCCTGGAGAAACCCAGGGACGGCGGAGCCTGGTGGGCTGCCATCTCTGGGGTCACACACAGTCGGACACGACTGAAGCGACTTAGCAGCAACAGCAGCATGCTGCTAGATACCCTGAACTATCACTGATCTGTGAGACCTTTGTTTAGAGAGTTTAAAGATGACTGGACATTACTTTGCTGACCGTATAGTCAAAAGCTACAGTTTTTCCCGTAGTCATGTACGGATGTGAGAGCTAGACTATAAAGAAATCTGAGCGCTGAAGAATTGATGCTTTCAAACTGTGGTGTTGTACAGCCACTATGGAAAACAGTGTGGAGATTCCTTAAAAAATTGCAAATAGAACTGCCTTATGATCCAGCGATCCCACTGCTGGGCATACACACCGAGGAAACCAGAATTGAAAGAGACACGTGTACCCCAATGTTCATCGCGGCACTGTTTGTAATAGCCAGGACATGGAAGCAACCTAGATGTCCATCAACAGATGAATGGATAAGAAAGCTGTGGTACATATACACAATGGAGTATTACTCAGCTATTAAAAAGAATACATTTGAATCAGTTTTAATGAGGTGGATGACGCTGGAGCCGATTATACAGAGTGAAGTAAGCCAGAAAGAAAAACATCAATACAGTATACTTACACATATATATGGAATTTAGAATGATGGTAATGATAAACCTGTACGCAAGACAGCAAAAGAGACACAGTTGTATAGAATGGCCTTTTGGACTCTGTGGGAGAGGGAGAGGGTGGGATGGGTTGGCAGAGTGGCAATGTAACATGTGTGATATCATAAGCGAAACGAATTGCCAGTCCAGGTTTGATGCAGGATGCAGGATGCTAGGGACTGATGCACGGGGATAATCCAGAGAGAGGGTGTGGGGCGGGAGGGTGGAGGTGGGGGTCGGGATTGGGAGTTCATGTACACTCATGGCTAATTCATGTCAATGTGTAACAAAACGAATACAGTATTGTAAAGCAAAACAAACTAAAAAATAAAAATTAATTTAAAAAAAAAAAAAACAAAAAACTGTGGTGTTGAAGAAGACTCTTGAGAGTCCCTTGGACAGAAAGGAGATCAAACCAGTCAATCCTAAAGGAGATCAGTCCTGAATATTCACTGGAAGGACTGATGCTAAAGCTGAAGCTCCAATACTTTGGCCACCTGATGTGAAGAGTCGACTCATTAGAAAAGACCCTAAGGCTGGGAAAGATTTAAGGCGAGAGGAGAAGGGGATCACAGAGGACCAGATGGTTGGATGGCATCACCGACTCAATGGACATGAATTTGAGCAAGCTCTGGGAGATGGTGAAGGACAGTGAGGCCTGGCGTGCTGCAGTCCATGGAGTTGCAAAGAGCTGGACATGACTGAGTGACAACTGAACAGTGACAACAACAGAAGAAGACTGGAACACAGCCCCTGCTGTTGTTTAGTGGGCTGACTTCACTGAGCCACTCGTTTCTTCTGTCCTGCACTTATCTCTTCTTGTTTCATATGTGTAAATTTTATTTCTCTCAATTTAGACAGAAGTTCTTTTATGGCAGGAAACTTCATAAACGTCACAATATTGGGCACTTAGGAGGTATACCGTACGTGTGTATGCGTGCGCTTAGTCGCTGAGCTGTGTTCTACTCTTTGCGACCCTTTGGACTGTAGCCCACCAGGCTGCTCTCTCCATGGGATTTCTCAGGCACGAATACTGGAGTGAGTTGCCATTTTCATCCTCCAGGGGACTTTCACCTCCCAGGGACTGAACCCGAATTTCCTGTGTCTCCTGCATTGCAGGCAGATTTTTTTACCCACTGAGCCATCAGGGGGAAGCCTGGTATACAGTATATGCATTATTAACTCAATTTTTAAGAGTCTTTTCATGAGCATATTACAGAATAAGAACAATTTGGGATTATTTTAAATGGCCCTAGTCTGATTTAAGCTCCCTATTGCAAAAATAATAAATTATCCTGGACAATCTCGAAAATGTTTTTTGTTTGTTTTGTATTGACTTATAGTTGATTGATTCACAGTTTGTGTTAGTTTCTGGTGTACAGCAAAGTGATTCAGTTACACATACATACATGTATACTCTTTATCAGTTCTTTTCATTACAGTTTATTATAAGACATTGAACGTATTTCCCTGTGCTACACAATGGGACCTTACTGTTATCTATTTGACATACAGTAGTTTGTATCAAAACACATGATAATGTCTAGGTCCAATCATGTTGTTGCAAATGGTATTATTTTATTTTTTTATGGCGGAGTAATGGAAATGTCTTAATTTTTTTTAACTTTCATCACTTTGATTTTTTTTTTTTGTGGAACTGGTTTGTTTTTTCTTTTACATCAAATATCTTCAGTGGAAGAAGGGACATTGCATACAAATATCATAAAAGCACTGCATATTCCTTTCACTGGAAACTAATTTTCTGGATTAAATGACTGGAAAGGATAGAAGTGATGCAGGATTATAAGATATAACATTATACCATACACAGCTGCAGACTGACACGAACACCGTTCAGAACAAGAGAGAGAGGAGGGGGCGGTGCTTTTCAGAGGGGCTTCAGGCCACTTGCTTCCAGGGCGGAAGGAAAGGGCGGCACACAGCATGGTCAGTGACTCAGTGCCCGCAGTGAGTTCTGCTGGTCAGCCTTATCTTGATGCCCCATCTGGATGGCTCCTTTTGGGGGGAGCTCCAAATGAATACAGAGAAGCTATTTCTTCCCCTTCCTTTTCAGTTTTTAATGCTGCCTTTAAATTAATAAAGTCACAGTTTTTTTTTCATAATATATAGTGAATAACCCAATTGCATTCAAAGAAATGCTCACCCCTAGGCTACTTTTGGGCTTCCCTGGTAGCTCAGTTGGTAAAGAATCCATCTGCAATGCAGGAGACCTCAGTTCAATTGCTGGATTGGGAAGATCTGCTGGAGAAGGGATAGGCTACCCACTCCAGTATTCTTGGGCTTCCCTTGTGGCTCAGCTGGTAAAGAATCTGCCTGCAATGCAGGAGACCTGGGTTCGATCCCTGGGTTGGGAAGATCCCCTGGAGAAGGGAAAAGCTACCCATTCCCAGTATTCTGGGCTGGAGAATCCTATGGACTGTTTGGTCCATGGCATCGAAAAAAGTTGGACCTGACTGAGCGACTCATTTTCAGGCTGCTTTGGGGACTTTCCCAGTGGCTCAGCTGTATGGAATCCGCCTGCACTGCAGGAGATGCAGGTTTGATCCCTGGGCCGGGAAGATCCCCTGGAGAAGAAAATAGCAACCTACTGCAGTTTTCTTGTTTGAGACAGCCCATAGACAGAGGCGCTTGGCAGGCTACAGTGCATGCAGTCAGTCATGACTAGCACACACACGTGCAGGCTGCTTTTCATGTGCTGTTCAGTTGGTTGAAAGATGAGATCTTATAGTTCCTCTCAAAGGGAAACAGAATCTTTCCTTTTAAATCTGACGCACACAAAAAAGTTATTAATCGAACTCACAATATCATTACTGAGCAAGAACCTCCTGTGACAGGTGACTGAAGAGGCAAGAAAAGCAATTTCAGAATCGCAGAGCAGCTCCTGAGAGCTGAAATTTGGTAACAGGAAAAGTTGGTTGCTGCTGTTGTTGTTCAGTTGCTAGGTCGTGTCAGACTCTTTGCGACCCCATGGAAAATGGGAAGTGGTAAAAAGAAATGTTTTTTTAATTCACTTAATTTTGAACAATTGATTCATTCTTTCTCTCAGGGAAATATTTCCCCTATAGAGAAACCTGTAGCAAGGGAGTCCACTGTGCAGTACCTGGTGGTTGCAATCAGCATCCCAGTATGCACAGCTTTACCATTCTTTTCCTGATATTAACAAGACATTTATTGTTATGTATGAATATCAGAAGCTGGCCTGTAACTTTGTGGCAGTTTTCAAATACAGTTGGGTAAAATACATAACAATACATAAAATACACAACAATGAAAGTAGGTAAGGAGATGAAAATAGATTATTATGGGAAGGAAAGAAAGAGAAAAGATCAGTCTAGTTTAGACTTGCCTTAATTACAGCCTATATGCACTGAAATGTGGTAATTTGATCCAGGTTGATTAATGGGATAATCCTGTTTTTGTACTAGTAAATAGCCCCAAATTATCTTTTGTATGAATTATGTTACAAGAAATGTGTAATTCTATCAGAAAAATTGGTTTAAAAAAAGAGATTTTTAAAGATAGTATTTGTAAAAAAAAGAACACCATGGGATTTTTTTTTTTTTTTGAGGTTTGTACAAACCCTAAGGACTTTAAAAAAAATTGCAGATTTATTTTCTTGGCTGTATAAGTAATATGTGTATGGTGCAGAAAGTAAAAAGAAGAAACTAAAAATTATACATAAGGTCAAAACCAAAGATAACCACTGTAAAATTTCTACAACAGTTCATTCTCTCTGTGTGTCTTTCTAGACATGTGTGTGTGTGTTTGTGTGTGTGTGTGCAATCTGGCTCACAGAAAAAGATCTATTTTAAGATCAGTAGTTCAAACCGTGCTGTATATCACCAATATTTTCCCAGATAATTAAGAATTTTTCATTAAACTTTGTATATGCTCTTTTATTTTGGTTATTTTTCAGTATACTATATTCTCCCCCTCAATTTTAGTTTAAAAGATAAGACACTCATGGCATTTAAAAAGATTTTTGAAATAAAAATTATTCATAATCCTGTTATCCTAGTGTATTTATTTTCCTCCTCTTTCCTTATAAAGCAGGAATTATTTTATCTCCTAATACATAATCACTACATCTCAGGTTGACCACAGAACTCTTTTTCAGAGAAGAGTAGCCTCTGATCACTGAACCTAGAGAAAATCTGTGCAGCCAAAAATTTAAAAAAAAAAAAATTTTTTTTTTTAAAGAGAGGATGTCTTATGGTGAAAAGTGAAAGTCACTTAGTTGTGTCTGACTCTTTGTCAAGACCCCTTGGACTGTATAGCCCACCAGGCTCCTCTGTTCATGGAATTTCCAGGCAAAAATACTGGGGTGGGTAGCCATTCCGTTTTCTAGGGGAACGTCCTGACCCAGGGATCAAACCTGGGTCTCCTGTGTTGTAGGCAGATCTTTACTGTCTGAGCCACCAGGGAAGCTGGTAGTGTTTTTTAAAGTGTGTACCAGCAGTGACATCAAAGCGACATAAGTTGTCAGAAATGCACATTCCCAAACTCCACCCAATCTACTGAATGAGAAGCTGGGGATGGAGGAAGGTGGAAGGCAGCAATCTGTGTGTTTTTCTTTTTTATTACAAGCCATGCAAGCAATTCTAATGCTCACTAAAGTTTGACAACCACATCCTATGGGATCAACAATCTGCAAAACATCCTTTGGGAAGCAATTTGTAAAATTGCCTTTTCGAACGAGTTTCTCTATTTCCTGGAAGGAAGAGGCAAATTGCCAGCTGACTCTGTTCCCTGTAGGGTAAAACAAGGATATTAGCTGCCTCCCAAGGATAGAGATTAAATATAATAATTAGCAAAAGTGTTTTGTAAAGTATGAAGCGGTGAAGTGATATACAGACATTATTCTTATGGTGACCTCAAGTGTAAGCGGAAAGATTTCTATTACTGAGCTCTGGGGAAAGCCAAATGGAATGTGGACACAGATGGCTCTCAGTTCTCACATATTCAACTTTTATACAACCCAATTTTCACACATGACACATGCCACCCCTAAAATGCCTTTCCCACAGCAAATCTGGAATTTCCTACCCTCGCAGTTTAATGAGCAATTTGAGGTATCCCATGGCTGCGCCACCTGCCAGCCCACAAGGCTGCTTTGGCAGGCTCACATCTTTTCATTTCACAGTTTTTGTGCCTATTTTATTGAATCTAGCTAAATTATTATTTACAAAGAAAACAAGAGAGAAACAGTAAGAGACACAGTCCCCAGCCATGTCTAGTTCCTATTAAATTTCTTTGGCAGCCTCAGGCTGTGATTCTACATACTTTTGTTTTATGCATGTGATAACCTCTCAAATGCTCCTAGCTACACATTCATATTTTCCAAGTCTTTCTCTGCTCACTGAGTTAGCTTTGCTGCCTCTGGTCAGTTTGGTCTTTTTGCTTCTTCTTAGCCCTGATGCTGGTGATCCACACTTACCTGGTCATTCCTAGCTGCCTGTTCGTATTCTTATGGTTACCTGCTGTGGGCTGCCTCTGCAGCAACTCAGATTCATTTTCCCCAGCAGGCTTCGTCCCTAAAAGGAAGAGTGGCTGTGGTCTTCCTGTAGGCACACAGAGCTCTGACGAACAGATTCCACTTTAGGGACCTATCGTGGGGCAGGTGGGCAGGCTAAAACCCCTCATCCTCTTCACCGCCGCCTCCTCCCTCATTGCCAGAGAAGAAGGGCTTTGCTTTGGCACTGAAAGATGTCAATGAAATTTTCACCTAAGCAAAGATGACTTAATTTTTTTTTATTCCTTCTGAGTCCATTTTGTAATTTTCAGTTTCTCTCTCTCAGCCCTCTACAGCCTTATATTCTATTCTTCCCCAGTAGGAAGTTCCCACCATCTGCAGGGCTGATCTCCTGGGACTTTAACTCAGGGTCTAAGGCTGCTGCTGCTGGCTGGCTGTTCAGTGATGGTGGTGATGGGGTGGGGGCGGTCAGGGACATGACTGGCTTTGCTGCTCTGGATGCAAGTCTGTAATTAACTATCCAGGTAATTAATTATTCAAATTAGCTTGTGATTAATTATCCAGGTAATTAATTATTTCAAGGCCCCTTACTGCCCTTAACTTATAGTCACTCTTACTCTGAGCTGGGAGTTTCAATCAATCTTATCTTTCTTTCTGAGCTAATCTATTTTTTATAGATTTCTTGTAAAAGTAGTTCTCCAAGTATAATACCTGAACCATCAGCATCAGTAGAACTTGTCAGAAATGCAAATTGTTTATACACAGTACTGCTGATGAGAAATAGATTGTTTCTAAATTTTTGACTATTATAAATACAGCTGCTGTGAAATTCTTGTACAGGTGTTTCTGTGGATATCTTTTCATTTCTATTGGTTAAATGCCTAGAAGTAGAATTGTAAGACAAAACCAATCTGATGAGATCCTCAAATTCTTCCTAACCATGATCTACCAACAGTACAGTGTTATGGATTAATTCTTTCTATGGTTGCCAGATAAACATAATAAATGCAAAATATTACATTTGGGATGCATTTATACTAAAAAATTATTCATTGTTTATCTGAAAAATTTTAGTGGGTCTCCTTTTTTGTTGTTTTGGGGTTTATTTCTTTGCTAAATGTGCCAACCCTAATTATTTTTTATTATCATTTATGTTATTTTAAGGGGTTCTGAGGGTGGGAGAAACAAGGTTAATTTGTATAATCATTCCACCATCTTAATCCAAGATAAAAATTTGATGGAAACTAAATAGCCTGATAATCCATTTATCAGTTGCCTCATTTCTCTGCAAAATACCCTGCCCAAGCCAGTGAAAAATTATCATAAGAAAGTCTTCCTTCCTAAAGAAGGAAGAAAATTTCTTCTGAAGATATATTTCAGAAAAGCATTAAATATATAGCATCACATATATTTAATAACATGAACTATAATAGCATTAATTATTATCAATGAACTAAAGTCATCTTGATGTGTAACTTCTAGCTGTGTGTCTTTAAGCAAATTACTTCTTTGCGCTTTGATTTTCCTCCTCTATGAAATGGATCTAACAAGGACACATAGTAGGAATATTAGGAGGGGTAAAAAAGACACACTGTAAAGTACTTAGCTTAGTATCTGATACATGGAAATCATCAATAAAAGCTATATTTCAAAGTCAAAAAAAAGAAAGTCTTCCTTCCTAACCCTAATCCAATATCTTATATCCCAAAATATCATTTCAAATAATTTCAGAGCAGAATTTGAGATAAGAAATTACTTTAGGTAAGAAGTTTAATTGTCTGTATGTAATGTTTGGTTTGCATTTTGGCCATTTTAAATAATCACATATATATGTTGTTGAACACTCTGGTTTCTATTTTTAGGCCAAGATTAAACCATTGATAAAATATTCTGGGGACTTTATAATTTTTTTGTTTCTTGGGGATAAAATTCCTCACATAACATATAAGGCCATTGCTTGATTTTTAAACATTAAATTTTTCATTTAAGTTTCCAGAAACTCATTAAACACAAAAATTGACCCTGCTTCTACAAAGACATAATGGGCAGAAGAACATTTTCGGCATAACCACGAGACTCTTCAGCTAGAAAAATAAACATCTAAGTGTTTTATGAGTTTTTGGCAAGCTTAACCAACTTTGTTACCTAATGGTAAGTTTTTACTAGATTAAATGTCCTGGTGTAGTTCATTCTATCCTAGCAGTTATAGATGTTATGAGACGATTATACATTCTGCCCATGAACATTTTGGACTTGCATTTCCTTGTCCTGTAATTGTTAAACTGTGGCTCCTTCCTCCCCACTGTTTTGGTACACTCTTTCGTGGTGAGTTGGTGGCAGGACACCACCCTGGCTTTGAGGTTTCTGGCAGAACATCATTCTTGTGGGGCTGTGGTTGCTACTAAGTTATTGCTGAGGAATCATATCTGAGGCCTCTCCCCAGTTTGGGTTTTGCCTGTGCATTAAACACTGTTAGTGGTTTTAGTCCCTTCACTGTTCCTATTTGAATCAAATGGAAACTCCTGTGAAACAGGATTTCCGGAGATGGTAGGGAAAGACCCAGGTCCAGTGAGGCCCAGGTGGCTCTGCACAGATTGGATTCACTTCTGTTGTATTCAGCCATTCTCTAGAGAGACAAAAGAAATTCTGCTTCTAAATATTTTTTTCATATCTGGTAGAAACATTAATGATAACAATAATAATAATTAATATTTCCCATATTCCAGCTAAGTCCCAGTCTATGAATTTAGCATGTGCTTCTTGCTTGATTAAAGTAATAATCATAACCAATATAATTTAGCAAGCCCTATCTATAAGCTGAGTGCTTTATATACGTTTTTCAGTCTTCACAGCAGCTTCTTGAGAGCGATATTTAGAAACCAGGAAATTGACAAGAAGCATGTCCAACATGGGACGCGGAGGGGAAGGAGGGCGGGACGAGCTGGGAGAGTAACACTGAGGGACACACACCACCGTGTGCAAGACAGACAGCTGCTGGGAAGCCGCTTTCCCTCACAGAGAGTGTTCCATGTTCCATGACGACCCAGAGGTGTGGCTGGGCAGGGCTTGGGAGGGAGGCTCCAGAGGGAGGGGATACCTGTATCCATGCAGCTGACTCACTTTTTTGTACAGCAGAAACTAACATAACTGTAAAGCAATTATACTCCAATTGAAAAAAAAAAAGCATGTCCAAGATTGTGTGTGTGCACGTGTGCATGCGTCTGTGTGTGTGCTCAGTTGTGTCTGACTCTTGCAACCACATAGACTGTAGTCTGCCAGGCTCCTCTGTCCATGGGATTCTCCAGGCAAGAATACTGGAGTGAGTTGCCATTCCCTCCTCCAGGGGGTCTTCCCCACCCAGGGATTGAACTGGTGCCTCTTGCATCTCCTGCATAGACAGGCTGGCAGATTCTTTACTGCTGCACTACCCGGGAAGCCCATGTCCAAAATTAGACAGGTGGCAGATCACAGAATTGAGATTTAAATCCAGACCCTCAACCCTTCTTCATGTAATGCAGTTGAATCCATTTCATTCTTTAAAAAAGGATATGGTCACTTATTTACCTTTGACAAGAACTCCTGCGGGAAGAAAAAACACTCTTGTCTCCATGATCTTAAAGGTAAGGAAAATGAGATATAAGAAGCTGAATAGCTTGCCCCACTTCACACAGTAATGGTATAGTTAGCCCACAGCCCCCACTTTCTTGCCATTTAAGGCAATACCTTTTCCATGATCCACCCACTCTGACGGGTGAGGTTACATTAGGAGAATATCCATTTAAATCCTTCCACTCAAAGCAAACCTTAAGAGGGCCATCATCCTTGAATTCTTAGTTCCTACATAGCCATTGTTCATACCTAGGCTAATCGTGGTGAGAAAAGAGGCGGTTAAGTATCTAAGAAAACAGAGAACCTTAGTTTGTGCCAACGAACATTGATTTTTTTAGAGATAGAGTCCTCTGCGGTTTTTACACTCCAAACCACACTTTCTAATAAAAATGATCTTCTACAACAAGTTCCAGAGTAAGTGCCAGGCCTGGATCCCAGGGCACGAGTTCTACGGGAGGGTGTCGCCTAGCATCCACCGGAAATTTGGCAAGTTGTTTAGACAGCCTGTCTCCATCAAGCTGCCTTTGATGGCCAAGCCAAAGGAGCGTCTCTACACCAGCTGACCTTCCCTCCTCACCTCTGCAAGGCTCTGTCTTCGTTACCCGAATCCCCCAGGTCAGAGCTTCCTGCCCAAACGCTGCTCCTTGCCAAGAAGATACACTGACTCAAATAATGAAAAATATACTGATCATTTTTCTGGGTGAATCAATGCTGTGTCACCTCAGGTCTCTACAAAATGCCCTCCAACTGCTTGACAGCCCTATCCACTTACAGAGTTCTTAAAACCTAGATGCAGGTTGAGCCTAGATTCTAATTTCAAATCTCCGTTGGCTCGCACTTGGGGTATGTCCTGTCTTCCATCTCCAGCTGGCCCACTCTCATGCCCTTTCCTCTGGAATGAAGACTTCCCCACATTCATCTCCACATTCCTCACACTTAGGCGCATGGAATTTATAGCTTGCTAACTCAGCCTTGCCTCAAAGAGCAGGCAAAAGGGAATTGGGCTCAGGGTTTCCCTGCTAGGAAGGAAACAGTCAAAGCTCCGGTTTATTAACTTTTTCTCTAATTTTTCCTCCTTCCCTTTTTTCAATATCTTAAAAATATATATTTTATTGAAGTATAGTTGATTCATTTTATTTTTAAAAAAAGACTTTTAATTTTGATTCTGCCTTCCCTTTTTGAAAAACTTGCCTTCTAGAGGTCTCTGCTTAACTTTTTTAACACTCAGCACTTTATCAGAGCCTGGTTAAGGTTCAGAAAAAAAAGAAAAAGAAAGAAATTTTTTCAATCAAATTCATTCCTTACTTCAAGCTACTCTCCAGCAGTCCAATGGGATGTATTTTTGAAAGATGCGTTAACTCTTACGCCACCAGAGTATGTTCCCTGGTGGCTCAGACAGTAAAGAATCTGCCTGCAATGTAGGAGACCTGGGTTCGATCCTTGAGTTGGGAAGATCCCCTGGAGAAGAGAATGACAACCCACTCCAGGGTTTTGGCCTGGAGAATTCCATGGACAGAGGAGCCTGGCAGGCTCCGTCCATGGTGTTGCAAAGAGTCAGACCCGACTGAGTGACTAACACTTTCACTTTCAGGGTATTCTTTGTGAAATCACTGCCTATCAATGACCTGTAAAATTATGTAAACTTCTGTTCATTGTACTAAATTGTAGTGTGGCTGCACCTGAGAGTTCTCAGGATGAACCTGAGAACTTTTTAGAGTTCTTAAAAGTGACATACACAAAGAGAAGACCTCATCAAGTCAGTGGCCCCTCAGCCATTTCCTGTTTTACAGAAAGCAGACACCAGGCCTCACTTTCTCATTCATTTAACAAACACTCTTTGTGTCCCTGCTCAGAGCTAAGTATGAGTTGGGTGTGGAGGGTATACTGGATAAACACAAAATAACAAAAATCTCTGCCTCCAAGTGTCCCAAAGCCTGAAAAGGGATTCAAGCCTCAAGTCGCATTTCTATTTCTGGTGGCTTGACCCATCCTGAGCAGCTCCTGGAAACGTATTGCCCCTCTCTCCTCACTTAATTCCTCACCCCTGTGACAGTGAGGTGGAAATAGAGACAGACCAGGTGTAAATTCCCCTTCCTTCGTAGAGTTCATCATATCTTGACCTCTAGCCATCTCAGTTACCTTGTTCATAAAATAGTAGGTAATATTTAACGTCCACTTTGCAGGTTGTTGAAATGATTGAAGAATAATATAAGTAAAGTACCTGGCACTTAGTGATTGCTTGATAACCAATGGTGGCTATTTTAATAGGAAATGGGTGTTGCTGTGGTAGCTCTTGGTCTTCAGGCCAAAACTCAAAGGGCTGATATATCAAGAGGGTTAATGGACATGGGGATTATTTTCCCTGGCACCTTTCTCATCCTGTATCATGCAAACCTTGTTTGTGCAAACTTTTCTGTTCTGTCCTAAGGAGCTCTGGGGTGTGTCTGCTCCTCAGGCTGGCCAGGTTCTACCTGCTGAAGCTTCCTGTGCAGCTAGAGGTCACAAGCAGTTGGCAAAATCAAGCCAGCCAGCTGCTGGGAAGTGATACTTCTGAAGGAAATCCTTGATCAGTCCTGCAAGGGGGTTGCAAACTGAAGCCTGGATTAACCCGGGCTGTTGCTCAGTGCCTCAGCTGCTCGTCCCCTCTCCGCTGGGCAGCTGGGTGGGAACTCCAGGATGGCCACTCCCCAGCACCCAAGATGGCCAGAGGGGACAGTAGGGATTCCTCATAGGTGCGTGCTCTCATTCTCAGAAAAGGGATTAACCATGCCCTGACTCTTCCATCAGACTTTCCAGGGGAGTGAAGTGGGAGAGAAAACGGACCTGAGAAGTCTGTTCCCTCAATGCCCCCCCAAATCTCTGCAAGCTGCTCCATTCGACCTTCAAACACTGGATCTGGGCCAGCAACAGACTGGCATCAAACATATCTGTGCTCTTGGTAAAATGAGGTCAAAATATTGCCAAGTTCAATGGGTTTGTAAGAACTAACCAGGCTTCCTAGTTGGCACAGTGGTAAAGAATCTGCCCACTAATGCAGCAGGTGCGAGAGACGCAGGTTCGATCCCTGGTTTGGAAAGATCCCCTGCAGTAGGAAATGGCAACCCGCTCCAGTATTCTTGTCTGGAAAACTCCATGGATAGAGGAGTCTGGGGCTACAGTCCATGGGATTGCAAAGAGCTGGACATGACCGAGTGCACGCACACACAATAAATGAGAGATCACAGGTGAAAGCACCTTCCCCAGTGGCCTGGCACATGGTAAGTACACAATACACGCTAGTTCTCCATTTTTCTTAATGATTTTGTAAGGTGGTATTGCATGGTATGAGGAAAACAAACCCTTAAGTCTCTGTCAGAACCCTCTCATTGTAGGTGATCAAAATCTGACTCAAACTAGAGTAGGGAAAAAAAGAATCCGTCGGTTCATGGAACTAACAGGCATCACTAGAGGGGAGGCTCAGATGAAGTCTTCAGGGCTCTGTTTCTCTTTCTCCATCCCTAGCTGGCTCTGCTTGGCTCTGATTCTCTGTGCTGTGGTTCTCATACTGTCACAGGATTCCTCCACGTGGAAAGGAAGACAGCCATGGGAATCGGGATTCAAAAGGATGAGCCACACAGTTCCTCCCAGTGTTCATGTACTAAATCTCATGGCAGGACTTTGATCTCTGTGGATCACAAGCTCATCTCTTAGACCAGGAGTCAGCAAGCTATGACCCACGGGCCAAACCCAGCCTGTCTCCTGCTTTTGAACAATAGGTGAGTTAAGTAGTTTCATCATTTTTAAATGGTTGTGGAAAAAAGGAAGACAATATTTTGTAACACATCTGAGAATTGTATCAACTCAAAGTTCACTGTCCATAAATTTCATTTTTATTGGACACACCACACCCATACGTTTATGCACTGTGTTTTCTGCTGTCCCAGTACATTTGAGTAGTGGTGACAGGGATCTTATATCTTACAAAGCCTAAAATATTTCTATCGGTTCCTTACAGAAAAATCGTGCTGACCCTGCCCTGGGTCCATCATGGGCAACACAAAGATAAGACACTCTGATTGGCCAGACCTAAGTCACCTGCCCACCCCGGTAGCTGGGAGACGGAGTATGGCGGCTGCTCTCGCAAAACTGTGGAGGGCAGGATGGTTTGCCCAGGAAAGAATGGTACTGGGAGAAAGAAATGATAGGTATCCATAACAGAGTCAGATCAATAGTTTGGAAATCTTTTCCTAACTCCTTAGAACTTTATTTTTGTTGTTGCTGTTCTCTAGAGTGAGGCAGATAAGCTTTGCCCTTTGGGAGGGTAGCGATGTTGGGTGACACTCACTGAGCGTTTACTCTGGGCTTATACTAGCTACTTATGTTATCTCACTGAGGAAACCAACGCTTGGAGAAGTTACATAGATTGCCCAGAGTTATGTGATGAAGCAGATACAGGGCCTGGAGGAGAACCCAGGTCTGTCTAACTAGAGGGCACAGGCAGAGGACTATACTAGGAAACTGCCTTGCCTCCCATTCAAAAGGAGATAAGACATCAGACAGGCTGAGCAGACAGCCTGATATATTGTGAGTACTCAATTAAGGTTAATTTTTTTTCTCCCTTTTTCCTGGCTTCTCCCATTCACATTATGGAGATATAAATGAGCAGGGGGTGGGGGGACTTCTCTTGGTGATCCAGCGGCTAAGACTTTGCACTCCCAATGCAGGGGGCCCAGGTTTCATCCCTGGTCAGGGGACGAGATCCCACATGCCACAACTAAGAGTTTGCATGCCACAACCAAGATCAAAGATCCCGCATGCCGTAGCTAAGACTCGGTCCAGCCAAATAAATGAAAAGAAAATATTAAAAAAAAAAAAAAAAGTAAATAAGCAAGGAATCCACATGTACCATTCAGGAGTCCTGTTGCCTCAAGTCTTTAAGTTAACAAAAAAATTCCCCAAACAAACCCTCCCTCCCGCCAAAACTCCCTTTAACCAGTCTTGCTGTCAAAAAGGTAGAGTAAAAATAGTCAAAGTTCAGAGAAGGGCAGTGAAAATCATTTGCGGCATGCATGGCAGAAGAGCATGGCATGAGAAGAGGAATTCCAAACGTTGGGATCATTTCATTTGAAAAGGAAGGCTCCCAGAGACGCAGTGTTTGCAGTACAATAAGCTGACGACAGGTATAGGAAAGGCTAATCAGGATCTGGTATTTACTTTCCCCCCCAAATACAAGAACCAGACTGTTTCACGCATTGTATAAAAGCCGTGTCACTTCCACTTTGGAACACTATCAAAGTGAGCTTGACCCTCCCTTCCTACAGATGGTGGTGCCAAACCACACCTTCAGCTCTGATCACAAGACACTGCACTTTACACGTAGTATTCAGAATCTGGAGGTTTCAAGCTGGAAGGTGTGTTGGGGCCATGCAGTCTGGCCTCTTATGTTAGAGATAAAGCTGAAGCCCAGTTGGATAACATGGTTTATTCGAATTTGCATGGTGAGCTCATGGCACACTGAGATTTAACTTGGCCTTGGAGTCAGAGAAACTGGACTGAGATCCTGGCTAATGACCTGGCTAAGGTCATTTAAATGACCTTTCTGAGACTCAGTATCCCCATTTTAAACAATTTCTAACATAGTTGAAGAATCAAATAATAAAATTGGCCTAATTCTCCATTCAGTGTATTATGTACTGGGGCTTGATTCTCAGTTCAGTGTTTTTTCTCGAAGTCATTCTGCTCCTTGGATCGCCCTACATAGGAAAAAAGGGTAATTGCTGGATTGTTCAGAAAAAAAAAATTGGAAGATGCAGCATCCACTCCCTCTCTTTACTTCCCCTCACCAACAATAAAGGACAAACTTCAAAAGAAACAAACTTGAAAATGGTGAACGCTGGACCCAGAGACCTTTCCCGGCGTGGAACCCCGTGGTCAGATACTAGCCGGAGCAATCCTTGAACAGCTTGGTTGCCATCCAAGTCTGTTTTCAGTCAGGAATAAAGTTCATGTTTTGGAGGCAGTATCCTTGACTTTTTTATCCTGTTATTCACATATTTCCTAATAATCTTCGGCATTTACACACTCAAGAGACCTTGAAGGAAAAGGATGCAGGACTCCAGTCTTTTTTCCTTCCTTTTGTTAATGAATAGATGTTTTCTTTCTGAATTCACTGGCCCTATCACCCTATTTTTTTTTTTTTTCACATTCAAGTAACCTTTCAAGACAGAGGTCAAATAGCAAATGGAAAACTGTAAGTTGCCAAATTTGGAGGTGGATTTAATGCAATGAGTGTCTTTCCACATGAGAAATCTGAGTAGAGGGGAATTGACATTTTAGCCAATATATACGTAATGCATAAATTAGTTGGAATAAATGTGGGTGTTTCTGGTGCCACCTGTTGGTCACACTGGAAGACTGAACTGTATGTGGTATTGCTGGGCATGAAATGGAATTCGCCGTAGCTGTCACAGTTATGTATTCCAGCAGGCTGGCTGAACATTGAAATAGGCTGACTGTTGCTTGAACACCATCTTTTTTGCAGCTCCTTGGATGTGCAGGACTATTTTGCTCTTGGTTTTTGCCTTGGTTTCTTCACCAATTAAATGTGTAGCGAGGAATATATAATGAGGCAAAATCTCTGGGAACGCTGAGATTAATGAACCAGTACTTTGATTCGAATGATTTTTGTGTCTTGTGACGCAGAACTGGTTTTGGTGCCCTGCCCAGGCCCTTTTTACCAGCCAGCGCACCCAGGCTCTTTCCCCGAGCTGCTGGGAGAGTTGGCCGGTGTAATTCACAGATACTCCCTTCTCTGGACAAATGCCCATGGCTTAGAGGGAGCCCCCTGGAGCAAATGGTAGCCACTTCAACCAGGTAGCTACAGGCACAGGCACATAGACACGTGGCCTCCATGGCCTGTGGCCCCAAACTGGCCATCATGGGGGTCCACAGGGCCAACCCTCCTAACTTTAAGGCAAGATGACCCCCGTGGTGCAGGCTGCACTCTGGAGGTCTCCACGGGATCAAGCAGAAGCTTGACTCCAGCTGAAGCCAAATTCTTGTTCAGCCCTTTTCCCCCATCAGGACTGCTTCTCTCCTTCTCCTTGAACACAATAAATCTCTTGAAACCAATCCATCTCAGGCTCTGCTTCTAAGGAACCTGACCTAAAGCAAGAACTATCCCATGGAAAAATGTACGTTTGTAACGATAAAAATCCACGAGAGCGAAATAGCCCTTTGGGTCTGTGCATGTGGTTTTTCCAACATGCTTGGGAAGTGACGCTAAACAGAGCAGGCTTTCTCCATAGGCGGTGAACCCCAGCGGAAGGACGGCCGCGGTGATACTGCACCATGGGGCCGAAGACCTGGGTGATGATATGAAATATATCCTCGCAATGGCACCATGCCTGCATCTTCTGAGAAATGCCTTTAGTTTCAAAATAGTACGTCCATGCTGGCCTTAGACCTAGTGCTCCCAGGAGCAATGAAAAATGGCCCAGAATTGGAAGACGTGAGGCTTTACACATTTCTAGATCTGCTGAAGGAGCCAGGCCTTTTTGGTTTGTGCCAAAGGAGAACCTTGGGGAAAGGAAAAAACTCTGCCAGAGGACAATTTTGGGAATCTCATAAGAATCTTTGGTTGATTTAATTGGGTTTTGGTTGCAGAAATTCCAGCTGCTTCTCCAGCAGTGGCAGTGCCAAGTCAGAAGTGGGAGTTCTGGGGCTAGTCAGGCCTGGGTTTGACTTCTCCTCCAACTTATTAACTCAGTTTCCTCATCTACAGAATAGGGCCCACAATATTGATCTCCTCAATTATGGGAAGGTTAGATATAGTGCCGGTTAGCACCTGGTAGGGCTTTCCTCATAGCTCAGTTGGTAAAGAATCTGCCTACAGTGCAGGAGACCCTGGTTCGATTCATGTGTCAAGAAGACGGATACTGGTCGGCAAATAAAGGGCAGCTCCTTTTTTTTCTACTCAAGTTGTAGCATCTGGGGACTCACTTGGTGGTCCAGCGGCTAAGACTCTGTGCTCCCAATGCAGGAGCCCAGGTTTGATCCCTGGGCAGGGAACTAAATCCTACATGCCACAGCTAAGAGTTCATATGCCTCAACTGAGGATCCTGCATGCTACCACTAAGACCCAGCACAGCCGGATAAAGGAATACAAATTAAGAAAAAAAAAAAAAAAAAAGCTGTGGTATCTACTGATCAGTCTAGCCTCTGTCACCAATAAAGGCAATATTTTTAGCTTATTTATTTATTTACTCAACTTGTTTTGAACCTAGTTGGAAATAAGGATGCTGTTTATTTAGGGCCTTATTAGGGACCCCTCCCCTCAATAAGCTATTTTACTTTTAAGAATTAACCCTCAGGTGGCTAAGGTCATCACTTGGAGAAAGGCAAGGGTAGGGCTTCCTTGATGACTCAGCTGGTAAAGAATCCACCTGCAATGCAGGAGACCTAGGTCCGATCCACAGGTTGAGAAGATCCCCTGAAGAAGGAAATGGCAACCCACGCTAACATTCTTGTCTGGGAAATCTCATGGATAGAGGGGCCTGGCAGGTTACAGTCCATGGGGTTGCAAGAGTCAGACATGACTTAGCAACTAAATCACCACCAAGATCTCGTATAATGAAAGGCCATCCTGTACAGTTGAGAAGATTGTATACAATGTTCAAAGGCAGCTCACTGTGGGCAGGCAGGGCTAAAACCTAGCCTTTTCTTCTTTCACCAAGCCAGAACCCATCAAGGAGTGTCCACCTAGAGGGGATAACTTACTAATTCTCACAGGAAATGGGCTGGAAGCTGACCTGACATTGTTCATACCTTTTGTTGAAGGTCAAGTTCTCTCTCATGGGTGGAAGGGACCGTGAGCACCTCCTGAAGACAATCCCAGAGCATCATACTCTCCAGACCTACCTCTCCCACCTATGTACCCTACACGCACAGATAAAGCCTAACAATGACAGTTTATTTTTTACTTTTTTATTTAATTGGAGGATAATTGATTTACAATATTGTGTTGGTTTCTGCCATACATCAACACAATCAGCCATAGGCAAGAATATGTCCCTTCCCTCTGGACCCTCCCTCCCATCTCCCACCCCATCCCACCCCTCTAGGTTGTCAGAGAGCACAGAGTTGAGCTCCCTGCGTCATACAAACTCCCACCAGTGATTTATTTTACTTATGGTAATGTACATGTTTCCATGCTACTCTCTCAATCTGTCCTGCCTTTTGCTTCCCCTACTGGGTCCAGAAGTCCATTCTCTATGTCTTCAGTTCCATTGCTGCCCTGCAAATAGGTTCATCAGTACCATCTTTATAGATTCCAGATATTTGCGTTAATATAGGATTTTGCTTTTCCGACTTACTTCACTCTGTATAATAGACCCTATTTTACATAGACTATTAAACAATGACCTTTTAGGCCACAGTAATTAGCTGGCGGGACCATCTCAAGACAGGGTGCCGAGTCCAGATGTCTCTCTATCAGTAATACTCAAGGTAAGGTCTGAAAAATTACTAAAAACATCACTTGGGGTACTTGACAGAAGATAATATTTCTTGAGCCATACACCTGACCTTCTAGATTCAAGACTTGCTAGAGGTTGAATGAGGGAACAGCTGTTGTAATAATATTCATCATTTCCTCACAGGTTTGCGGACCGTAAAGAAGGCTTTCTTGGTCAAGGGTTCCCTTCACTGACAAAGTCTACATGGGAGTCATGGTGAAGAGCTGAATGTTCCTTGGAAAGGCGCTTTGTCCTAGAAGAAGCCTAGAGATGCTGACAGCCATAGGCTTCCTGTCCTGATGACTCCTTTCCAGTCCACACCACACTCCCCAGCATGTACACGGAATTACGGACTCCTCTTATGGGGATCCTCTTTCTCTCTGCCTTCCTCATTCATGGTCTATGATGTGTAGGAAACCCATCCTCCAGCAAGCAGAAGCAACTTGGTGATGGTTATCTGTCCCTAAAATTCTTGTTTATCTTTTAGGATCACATTTAGCATTTTATAATGCTCATCCTGAAGCCCTGGGTCACCCAAGCCCTTCTAAGCAATGTTAATTCTAAGCCTTTGGTGGAAATCCTGACAGTCAGGGAATGTTCGTGTGATGGGTTATAAAGTTAATGGTGCCTCCAATATAACATAGGCCTTAGACAATAGCAGCTAACAGTTACACATCTTAACATAAGGTTTGCCAATCAAAGAACCAAATCAAACCATCCTGTAACCAACAACTAAGGCTTCCCGGTGGCTCAGCAGTAAAGAATCTGCCTGCAGTGCAGGAGACACGGGTTTGATCCCTGGGTCCGGAAGATCCCCTGGAGAAGGGCATGGAAACCCACTGTAGTATTCTTCTTGCCTGGAGAATCCAAGGACAGAGGAGCCTGGCAGGCTACAGTCCATGGGGTCACAAAGAGTCAGATACAGCTTAAGCAACTGAGCACGCATGCACGCATAACCAACAACTACACTATGAGGCATTCATCTAAAGTTGTGTTAATTCACTTTGCCCAATTCCTAGGCAACTACTTCCAAGTGAGCATCACTGTCACTGAAGAACAAATCCACGGAAAGATATAACCTAAGAAAGACTCAGTACCTGTGCTAGGAGTTATAGCTAGAGACAAAATAAACCTGATGTCAATTTTCAAGACATTTACAATCTATGACTTCCCTGGTGATCCAGTAGTTAGGACTTGGCGTTTTCACTGCCACGGCCCTGGGTCCCATCCCTGTTCAGGAAGTAAGATCTCACAAGCTGCACACTGAGGCCAATAGTAATAATAATAACAAACCCACAATCTAGTAGAATAATGCCTAGGGAGGAATTCTGTGACAAAAAGACTATACTGTTTAAGGGATTATCAGTATTAAGAGTCTTGCTCTATAATTCAGATTCTGAGAGGAGAACCAATATTTACTAACCACCATTATATTTTCACAACAATCCTACTACTTTGACTGCTGGATCACTTATAGAGTCTCCAGATACAAGAGATAAGAAAGAAACCCAATTAAAAGTGGCTTCTGCAAGAAGAAAAATGTCTTCTCTCACTTAACCATCAATTCAAAAATAAGGACTACTGGGGCTGGTGAATTTAGTAGCTCAATCGTATCTGTAAGAACCCAGGTTCTTTTCATTTTTCTGCTCTCTCATTTTATCAGTCAGTGCACTTCCAAAAAACAGAACCGACTCTTTGCGACCCGTGGACTGTAGCCCACCAGGCTCCTCTGTCCATGGGATTCTCCAGGCAAGAATACTGGAGTGGGTTGCCATTTCCTTCTCCAACCAATAGAATAGGTATACACCCTATCAAGGTGGGTATGGAAGCTGACTCTCCCAAGACCTGCAGGGTGCATTGACAAGCTAGAGACCAGAAGAGCTCATGGGCACTTACAGTCTGAAGTCTAGCCGGCTCAAGGCCCAGGAAGAGCCAATAGTTCAGTTCTAGCCTGAAAGCAGGAGAAAACCGACGTTCCAGATCAAAGGCAGTAAGGAGGAGGAATTTTCTCGTCTCAGCTGCTGCTGCTAAGTCGCTTCAGTCGTGTCTGACTCTGTGCAACCCCATAGATAGCAGCCCACCAGGCTCCCCCGTCCCTGGGATTCTCCAGGCAAGAACACTGGAGTGGGTTGCCATTTCCTTCTCCAATGCATGAAGTGAAAAGTGAAAGTGAAGTCGCTCAGTCGTGTCCAACACTCAGCAACCCCATGGACTACAGCCTTCCAGGCTCCTCTGTCCATGGGATTTTCCAGGCAAGAGTACTGGAGTGGGGTGCCATTGCCTTCTCTGCGTCTCAGCAGAGGGTCAGCCTTTTCATTCTATTCAGACCTATTTTATTCTGTTTAGATTGGATGAGGTCCATCTGTTTTAGGGAGAGCAATCTGCTTTACTCAGTCTATTGATTGGAATGTTAAACTCACTCAAAAATATCCTCACAGAAACATCTAGAAAAATGTTTAACCAAATATCTGGACACCTTGTAGCCCAGTCAAATTGACCCATAAAATTAGCTGCACATTCATCTTCAGCATTTGGCCTCTCTGGGGTAGCAAAATGACAGCAACAGTTCCAGTCATCATATCCTCAAACAACATCCAAGAACTGGAGTAAGAAGAGGCAGATTGGGGCCTTCCTGGTGCTCCAACAGTTGAGAACTCAGCTTCCAATGCAGGGGACCTGGGTTTGGCCCTGGGGTGGGAACCAAGATCCCACATGCCGAGGGGCAGCTAAACTCATGCGCCACAACTACTGAGTGCGTGTGCCTGAAGGTAAGATCCCACATGCTGTAGCTAAGACCTGATGCAGCCAAATAAATATATTAAAGAAGAGGAGGCAGATCTTCTGGCTATAATGGACCCAGGGGTCAAACCCAGACAACCTGCATGAAAGGCAGATTCTTTACCGTTTGAGCACCAGTGAATCCCCTTCTAAAAGTCGGGAAAATTGCCCCCTGTGATGAGCCCTCCATGCCCCTCATTTGTACATCCATCTCATTGGCTAGAGTTACGTCACGTACCCATTCCTAAGCCAGTCTCTTGCAAGGTGAGAGATTTGCTGCCATGCTCTAGAGCCAGGAAAGAGCTCATCTTCCTCTGAAGCACTTAACAGTCTAACACATTGTTGTCAGAAAGGAAAAAAGTTTGGGTTGGGCCAGTAGGGGCAGGCCAGCTGATGTTAAGAGCTGACGCACTGGAAAAGACCCTGATGCTGGTAGGGATTGGGAGCAGGAGGAGAAGGGGACGACAGAGGATGAGATGGCTGGATGGCATCACTGACCCCATGGAGATGAGTTTGAGTAAACTCTGGGAGTTGGTGATGGACAAGGAGGCCTGGCTTGCTGCAGTCCATGGGGTCGCAAAGAGTCAGACACGACTGAGCAACTGAAATGAACTGAGTAGGGGTAGGGGCAAGCTACTGGCAAAACAACAAACAAGGTCTGCCATTGTTTTTATTATCCCATTTTAAAGATATGGCCACTGAGACTCAGAAAGATCAAACTGATCAGCATCATATACTAGCAACCATAAAGGTAAAATTTCCAATCAGATGACTCTGGATCTAATTTGCTTGCTCTATTTGTAGGTCTCTCCGTGGACAGACCTAACTCTGCCCCATACTGTAACCTTGAGAAAGTGCCTTAATCCTTCCAAATCTTCTGTCACTGATGAACAGACACAGTGGTTGGTGTTCAGTCACTAAGTTGTGTCTGACTCTTTGTGACCCCTGTCAGCCTCCTCTGTCCATGGGATTCTCCAAGAATACTGAAGTGGATTGCCATTTCCTCCTTCAGGGGATCTTCCCAATGCAGGAATCAAACCAGGATCTCCTGCACTGCAGGCAGATTCTTTACTGCTGAGTCTCTGGTGAAGCCCAACTCCTGAGGATACTATAATTCAGACTTCGTTAGCAGGGATGTCTCAGCTCACCCTTCAGGGAGGCTCAGTCACAGAAGCAGAAATAAGGAAATCATTCAACACAGCTTTTCTGAAACACAATGAGTGGACAAGGCAGAAGGGGAGACGAGTCAACTGAGGTGGACAAGTCACTGGCCATTCTGAAGGGCATGCAGGTGGGGCGAGTCTAGTCATCCCTGGTACAGGAGTGGTCATGTGTAGCAGTGCAGGTGAGAACAAGTAGAAAGAGCCTGGTTTACAGAGCATTCT
The DNA here is from genome assembly GCA_006408695.1 of Aepyceros melampus. Taxonomy (NCBI): domain Eukaryota; kingdom Metazoa; phylum Chordata; class Mammalia; order Artiodactyla; family Bovidae; genus Aepyceros; species Aepyceros melampus. The sequence goes on from SJXQ01006219.1 coordinate 26,349, forward strand.
ATGGCCGAGATCCCTACATAATCAGCCTGAAGCCTTGGGTCTGAGTAATGGGTCTGCTGCTATTAACCTATAACCTGGTTTCCACAGCAATCCTAGTTTCTCCAGTAAGAAGGTAGAAGTTGCTATTAACCTATAACCTGGTTTCCACAGCAATCCTAGTTTCTCCAGTAAGAAGGTAGAAGGAAGACAGCACACCAACGTGGGGGGAGGAGTCCTCGAGTCAGAGTAAAGGAGATCTATTTTTAGCCCCATCTTGGATAAGCCATCTTCACCCACTGGGTCTCAGATTCTTTATTTGTTGGCTTCTGCAACAGACGATCTGGAAGGTTCCTTTCAGGTCTCTGGTGATCTAACAGATGCTGTCCACTCTTTCTTTCCATGAGTCTGAAAAGTGTTTTCTTAAAAGTTATCTCTTCTTGTTTTAGAATAGAAATGATATAGTGTCTTGAAGGCAGAAGAGATAATGAAGAAAAACTGAGACAAGAAGGTCTAAAATTCAGCCACATTCTTGAAACTGAAATCTTGAGAGCTGTTGTAGGAAAGTCAGATAAACATACAGGCATCTATAAATTCCCAGGATATGATAAACAAGGGATCCTTAATGTCTGTCCTATTTGGTGGAGCAATTCCAGTTAACTTATTGGTGCCCACAGGAAGGACTCAAGAAATGGTTAATTGATTCACTTTACTATAACAACTAGGCAAGGAGCTTATCAATAGCTGATTATCAAAGGTTACTTGCAGTTCTAAAATCTGGACGCATTGCACCCAAAGGACACCACTGGAGGCAAGAAACCTCTAAAGTAGTCTGCATGAGGATCAGGTGAACCTGTGTTGGAATAATATCAATTCTGCTATTTACTGATGGCAGCACTGATTCGATGGATGTGAGTTTGAACAAACTCTGGGAGACAGTGAAGGACAGGGAAGCCTGGTGTGCTGCCATCCGTGGCGTTGCAAAGAGTCAGACACGACTTGGTGACTGAACAACAATTTACTATGGGGCTTCAGACCAGTTTTTAATCTCCAAGACACTCTCCTTATTTGCAAAGTGGAGAGAATTATAGTGGGTACCATACAGGTCTGTTCATTTAACAAATATTTTCTGAGTACTTTCTAGGCATCAAGGGTATAGTAACGAATAAGACATTTAAGATCCTGTCCTCATGGAAATTCTTTCCAGGTAGGAGAGAGACAACATTATTAAATAAGCCAGTAGGGACTTCCTTGGTGGTCCAATGGCTAAGACTCCGCACTCCCAATACAAGAGGGCCAGGGTTTGATCCCTGGTCAGGGAACTGGATTCCATGTGCCACAACTGAGAGTTTAAACGTGAGGTAAGACCCTCTGCGGCCAGGTAAATAAACAAATATTAATATTTTAAAATTAAATAAATAAGCGAGTAAACAGGCAAGACAGTGACAGGCCTCGCGGTATGTTCTGGGAAGGAAATAAAACAGAGGAACTAGTAAGTGACCGAAGGGAGCGGTGAGACGGCCATGTTCAGAGTGGCCTCACAGAGGAAACGTCAGGAGGGAGCAGCGATGCGAGGCTCGGGGAGAGCGGCCGTCCAGGCCGCGGGGACTACAGAGCCTCTGCGGCAACAACCAGCTGACTGGGCTTTAGGAGCAGAAGGAAGGTGGACGTCCGAGAGAGCCCGGAGCATGCAGAGGGTGTGAACCAAGGGGAGGGAAGCCGGCGCTGTGCAGACCTGACCCACTTTATTCCAACGGCAGTGGGGAACCACCCACAGGCTTTCAGCAGGAGCGAAGAGCCAGCGGTGGAAGCTGTAACGATGCCTCTGTTTCTGGATGAGAAGAGACTGCCTACGAGCAGGCCTGTTAGGAGAAACAGTCATGAGTGAGTGCTGACAAGGGTCAGCCAGTGGGAGGTGGTGGAGACAGAGAGAGGTAATCCAGGTTTAGGATATACTCTGGAAAGCCTGTGGATTAAATGAGGTCATCTATGTAAAACGACTAGCACAGTGCCGGACGGAAGGGGCTCCATCAGGTGCTTGGGTAGAGAACAGAATCTGGGACAGCAGGCCCGTCACAACTGCCTAAGTCAGAGAGGAATTTGGCAAATACTGAGGTCACAGAGCAGATTAGCAAGCTGGTTCGACCACTCTTTTTTTTTTTTTTAATTAGATTTTTAAAAATTAGTTAATTTGGTTTGACTTCGCTGGCTCTTTGCTGCTGCAAGGGGGCTTGCTCTAGTTGCAGCGAGCAAGGGCTGCTCTCTAGCTGCAGTGTGCGGGCTTCTTGCCGCGGTGCTTTCTCTTGCTGCAGAGCACAGGCTCTGAGGGGCATTGCTTCAGTAGCTGTGGCATGTGGGCTTAGCTGCTTTGCATGTAGCATGTGGGATCTTAGTTCCCAGAGCAGGGATCAAACCCATGTCCCCTGCACTGACAGGCAGATTCTTAACCACTGGACCACCAAGGAAGTCCCTCAATCACTCATTTTTTATGCGCTTCTTGGGCAAGTCACATTGAGGACCTCAGTTTCCCCGTTCAGAAATGAGGAGTGGACCAGGTGACCCCTAAGGTAGCTGCCAGAGCTAACATCCTATGAGTCATTTTTACGAGATGTATCTATCAGTCAGGGTTTGACTGAAGAAGCAGAGTCACTTTGAGTGAGGCAGAATCAAGAATTTATAATAAGTATCAGATCTTAAAAAATATGGAAGCCAGTGGAGTACTCTGCAAAGGTACTGGATTGAAGGGACTGCAATCAACAAGGAAAGCTGAGAACAAAGTTTGGGAAGTCGAGGGCACATTCGAACTACAGGGACAAACTGGATCCTATGTCTGTCTGTGCTGCTGCTGCTGCTAAGTCATTCAGTCGTGTCTGACTCTGTGTGATCCCATAGACAGCAGCCCACCAGACTCCCCGGTCCCTGGGATTCTCCAGGCAAGAACACTGGAGTGGGTTGCCATTGCCATTGTCTGCCTCTAGCCACCTATAATCTTGAGGGTGCAGGTGACCTGCAGAAGCCCCAGCTCTTGGCCACAGAATTACTCACACCCGGCTCGGGACCCAGGGATGCTGAAGGAGACAGTGTAGGTCTAGATGCCGCTCCACCGAGCAAGTGAGCCGGCCGCCAGGACAACGCACGTGAACTGCCGTGGCGCCTGGTACCCAACACTGGATTTCAGAGTATACAGTGCGGCTTCACTTCCACCTTGCCAGTCTTGGGACAACTTCTCTTGTGGCTAACTCCAATCTGGAATCATGCAAGGAAGGGAATTTGGGGAAATGTAGTTTTACTGTAGCTAAATGGACACAGTACAAAGCTCCCAGTGTCACTCTCTGCCAACTTGGCAGTCACACACCCTTCTTTAAACCATGTTGTGTGATTAGTTGCTCAGTCACGTCCAACTCTTTGTGACCCCATGGACTGTAGCCTGCCAGGCTCCTCTGTCCATGGGGATTCTCTAGGCAAGAATACTGGAGTGGGTAGCCATGCCCTTCCTCAGGGGATCTTTCCAACCCAGGAATTGAACAGGGGTTTCCTGCATTGCAGGCAGATTCTTTGCCAGCTGAGCTAAAGAATTCTAAGTTCAGTTCAGTTCAGTTCAATTCAGTCGCTCAGTCGTGTCTGACTCTTTGCAACCCCATGAATCGCAGTACGCCAGGCCTCCCTGTCCATCACCAACTCCCGGAGTTCACTCAGACTCACGTCCATTGAGTCTGTGATGCCATCCAGCCATCTCATCGTCTGTCATCCCCTTCTCCTCCTGCCCCCAATCCCTCCCAGCATCAGGGTCTTTTCCAGTGAGTCAACTCTTCGCATGAGGTGGCCAAAGTACTGGAGCTTCAGTTTTAGCATCATTCCTTCCAAAGAAATCCCAGGGTTGACTCCTTCCAGAATGGACTGGTTGGATCTCCTTGCAGTCCAAGGGACTCTCAAGAGTCTTCTCCAACACCACAGTTCAAAAGCATCAATTCTTCGGCACTCAGCCTTCTTCACAGTCCAACTCTCACATCCATACATGACC